>CM076607.1:78776512-78905473 GCA_038502775.1 Hippodamia convergens
ATTTTGAATGTATTGGTCCCATTCTAAAATCAGTTGTTCTCGATCAATTCTAGTGATCAATAGTTTTTCTTTCGTTTGATTTTCTACACTCGATCGATATGCAACACGAAACATGCAATTCGACCCAAGAGGAATCTGCCCAAGCGGTAGTTTTGCGAGAAGGTTAGGAGTTTCCCGTACAAGTGTATCCAGAATTTTGCAGCGATTCAGGGAGACAGGTATGAATGTCCGAAGACCAGGACAGGGTAGACCACGGGTAACAACTGCCATTCAAGAACGTTACTTGAGAGTTTCTTCGTTGAGACAACGGTTTGCAACCGCTTGCCTCCTTCAAAATAAGCTTGAGCAAACTCATAGGGTGCAAATAAGCACTCAAACAATGAGAAATCGCCTCAGAGAATATGATCTAAGGCCTCATATTGCGGCAAGAGGCCCAGCTCTTACCCCAGCCCATCGAAGGGCGCGTTTGGATTTTGCGAGAGAGCATATCCATTGGGAAGAGGCCGAATGGGAAAGAGGTTTTCTTCACAGATGAGTCTAGATTCTGCTCCTACCATTGTGATTGAAGTTTCCTTGTATACAGACGTCCAAATGAAAGATATGCTCAGTGCAATTTCCCGAACATTACTGTTTTCTAGGGGGGATCGATTATGGTATGGGGTGGAATATCTTTTATGTTTCATTAAAATTGGGATTTTCAGAATGAGCGTTAATTTTTTTGAGCAGTGTATAAAGAAACCACGCGATTTAAAACCGACCTACGTGAGATAGTTTCTTTGAACACCTCAATACTAAAAATTCTTAAAATACTTGAAAAAAAAATTATGTGGAATAGACATATGTACAAAATATACTAAAAATATTTTTTTTTCGAAGTAACATGTCAGGATTGCTTTCTTTCTCTAACTTATTTTCATGTAAATACTGTCGTGCCATTCTAGAATGTGTAACGATCTGAGTAGTGAAAACCAGATGTCGCTAAATCTAATGGTGTTTTCACTATAAATCGATATAACGGAATTAATTTCATGTTTCCCATTTTACAGTTGATTGCTCATTACTTACTTCACCTTATTATCAAATAAATCAATTATCCATAGTATCCACAGCAACAGGAGAGACTAACAACTATTCGATAATTCATTAATTCAATGTAGAAATAACAGTTCAAAATTTGCAGTATCAAAACTCCGTAGTACTACACCATTTCCAACTGTAATTGGAAAATTGTCAATTTACATTAAGAAAACATCACTCGTATTTCCGAATAGTCAACTGTTGTTAGGAAACATCGAATGTAATTCTGATAAGTCATTTGAATTTCAGAATAATATGTCATATGAAATTCAGATTAGTGGATAATTAATCGTATTTCAGAAAACATCAAATATAATGACATTGAATCAATACATAAAAGGGTCAACCATCTCAAAAATAATTAAAAAAAAAGAATTCCGAAAAAAACAACCCTGGATCACGAAGGGGCTTATAACGTCCATAAAGCATAGAGATAGATCAAATTGAAACTGAAAAATAACTATAGTGTAGAAAATAGACAAAAATTTATTGAGTATAGAAATATGTTGTGTAAATTAATTAGAAAGACAAAAGAATCTTATTACGAGCAGCAGTTCAAACTTGCAGGTAATGACGGTAGAAAGATATGGAAAACCATTAATGAAGCTACTAACAAAAATTCAAACCATAATAATATTGGTGGTAAGATGATTGATGTAAACGGCGAAACTCTAACAAGCTCTGAGGAGAAGGCAAACGGTTTCAATAGGTTCTTTACTGATGTTGGAAAATGTTTAGCTAGTAAAGTTGATAGATCAAGTGTAGATCCTCCGTTGAAAACGCCCATTAACCCCTTTAGTATTTTTTTCGAACCTGTAAATGAAAAAGAATTAATATCCCACATTGCTTCTTTGAAGAATGGAACTAGTCCGGGTCCAGACGGAATCACTGCTTCTCTCATCAAAATTATTCATGTTTTTATCCTGAAACCGATGGTACACATTATAAATTCGAGTTTTGAAACAGGAATAATTCCTAACGAATGGAAAGAATCCCATGTGACATGTGTATTCAAATCAGGAAACAGATGTGAAATGAACAACTACCGCCCAATATCACTTATTAATAATTTTTCAAAAATTTTTGAGAAGTGTTTGAAACAGAGACTCATAACATTTTTGAATAAGCATAAGATGCTGAGTGATAAACAATTTGGATTCAGAGAGAACATTTCAACGACAGACGCTATCCAGGAATTCACTGGCAAGGTTATACACTCTATAAACAAGAATGAAAAAGTATTGGCGATATTTTTAGACTTAACCAAGGCCTTTGATACCGTTGATCACAGTATCCTCTTAGAGAGATTAGAGACTATGGGTATAAGGGGAACACCACTTAAATTACTCAAAAGTTATTTGCGTGATCGTGTTCAGCGTGTTAGGGTGGATAATATTTTGAGTGAACCGCTAAAATTGAACATTGGCATACCGCAGGGAACGGTATTGGGTCCGGTATTGTTCATTGTTTTCATTGATTGGCTACTTAGGGCATCTACCTTGGACATATTAGCGTATGCTGACGATTCCGTCATAACCTTTAGGGGGAATACATGGAATGAGGTGTATCAACATGCAGTCATGGGGCTAAGGACACTAAATAGCCTATTGTCCATTTGCATATTAACTCCTAACCCTGAAAAAACTAAATTTATCGCCTTTTCCCTTACATCTAGTGGCCAGCCAGCGTTCCAGAGACTAAAATCACACAGAGGGAATTGTTTATCGTACAGGTTGTACATGTCCATTGATCGCTAAGACCGAAACCATCAAATATCTTGGAGTATATATTGATCAACATTTAAGATGGGATAAACATGTTGATGTTCTTGTGGGGAGAGTGAAATGTCACTTGCATGCTTTCTACAACCTAAGAGATATTCTTCCTAGAAAATTATGTTTTACTGTTTATGACTCGTTGGTGTTGTCTATTCTGAGGTATGGTATCATCATCTGGGGTGGTATGAGTGACACTTATCTAAAAAACTAGAAATAGTTCAGAAGTCTTTGCTGAAAATAATACTTCGTTTGAAAAAATCTCACAATTCAAAAAAACTGTTCGAGGATAGTCAACAACTCAGTATTAGGCAGCTCTATGTATATGAGACAATTCTAAATCAATTGAAAAAGAATAAAAACCGATTACAGCACTTTCACTGTACAAGGCAGATAAGAAATGAACATCTCAGGGTACCCTTTTTTCAAAAAACACACTTGCAACATAGTCTGCCATACTATGGGCCAAAGTTATGTAACTTACTTCCACTTCACATGAGATTAGGTTTCAACTTGAAAAGTAAGGTTCATAAAAATCACCTAAGAACTTACGTAATTAATAATTATAGTGTATTTGAAAAAGTTTTTTTGTCATCATAGAAATCGTTTCTCCTCCTGCTTTTCTTCTCTTCCGTTTATTATTGGTTTTTATTTCAGTAGTTTATATGGGGATAATCATCTATTGTATTGAAGAAGATGATTAATTCATCTTTAGTAAGGGTGGGTTATGGCAGTGTACAAGCAATTCGCTTAGACTGCCATTCCTGCTTTCTCTTATATATTCATGATTTGTATCTTAAATGTATTATGCTCCTAGATGAATAAAATTGAATTGAATTGAAATTGAATTCAGGTAACACATTCAATTGAATTTGAGATATGGTCAATAATATTTCAGAAATGGCAAAATACCAATTGTCTTTTCATGTTTAATACATCAGTCGTCAATCGAATCTCCAATTAATTCAACTAATTTTCATCATGTGTTATGTGCTTCCTGAATCTGCGGTGTATTGTGGGGAATCGATTGGGAAGGTTGAATGATATCTGATGTCGACTTGATAACCATTATGAAAATGAATATTATATGACTCAAAATCCGACTAAAATTCAAATAATATTCCAACTTTTCGAATAACAAATTAAGATTTCTGAAATACAATCAACTAATCTGGGTTTCATATGACATGTTGCTCGGAAATTCAATCGACTTATCTGAATAATATTCGATTTTCTATGATATTCAATTGATTATTCTCGAATTCAATTGACTTTTCTCGAAATTGAAGTGACTAATCTGAAATACGATTTCGGGTTGCTCAAGTGAAAATTTTGAATTAATATCCATACTTTCGATACGAATATTTCAGTACCTAAGTAGCTAACACAAATAAAGATATTTCATAGACTCCGGAAAGAATGGGAAAATATTGTATCGAATAATATGATCTGTATACTATAAAATAACGGAAATTTCCCTCCATTTTCAAATGTAATTCAGAAACTGACAATTGTTTGTCAGATACGTTCACTTTTCAGAAAGCGTCGATTGAATTTCAGATTAGTGAATTGAATATCAGAAAACTTCGAATGTAATTCAGATCAGTCAATTGAATTTCAAAATATGACTTATGAAATTAAGATGAGTCGATTTCATTCCGGGAATCCGGGAATAGTTTCGACTCTTTAAGAAATTTTGTTGAGATCTAGCAACGAAATTCTAAGTGGAATTATAGGTAGATTTCATGTTAGTGGAAAATAACATAGGAACTAATTTTTATACTGTGACCAAACCAGAACAACTTTCATTGTTTACTCTGACTTCCTTTTTCAACTTAACCTCTGTCAGAGAAAACAATATTTTTCCACTCTAACTCAATATTTTCTTCGCAGAAAACCAACAACTTTCGCCACATTACACTATAGGGCCAAAGAAAAATTGTCTTCGGTTTACCGGGCAACCCTGTATCTGCATGCGTTACAACTCTCCTGTTCGTGATACCTTGCTTGAAGTTCATGGAGAGAAGAGAGAATTACATGTTTCCAGTAGTTCAATCGACCATTGTAAGTATGACAATATGTTCGTCCTGTTCTTAAGAATAAAAACTAAAAATAGGTACGTCCTTAACCAAGAAATTTTTTATGAAGAAGCCAATTTGGCCAGATTTGTAGAGGAAGGTGTTATAAATAACGAACTGATAGTGCTTAGGTTTGGGAATGAAGCTAAGAGTGGGAGGGATCTCTGGAAAAAAACAATAATAATCATTCGAAAAATACTGTCTCTAGCGGAAAAAGATTCGTATATGTATCGACCTAATCTACATGAAATTTTTCATAAGAAAGTTCCCATACTATTTTCTGCTGGATCAATGCTATAGTGGAGTAAAGAAGAAAATCAAAAAAATATTATGAAACCTGTTTCATAGAGAATTTTATCCAATATACCTATGCACTTTTCTATACAAAAGCATGAAACTTATTTTCAACCGTTGACTACTCATAATTGGAGCGCCATTTCTCGTTACAACTAAATAACCTAAGAACAGGGCTGTGAGATATTTTTGGACTGAAATTGAATTCGAAAATTTTGATTTAATAGCCATACTTTCGATAAGAATATTTCAGTACCTACGTATTTACACAAATGAAGATATTTCATAGACTCCGGAAAGAATGAGAAAATATTGTGTCGAATAATATGATCTATAGATCATATGATCTATATCTATGAATGAGGTATCACTCACCCCATCTTCCCAATTCTAAAATTGGGGTTGAGGGTTGTAGTAACAGGGTTGAAGCGCTATGCGTCCGTAACCTACATCTTAAGTTGTCCCCCTCGAAACAGAAATCGAGCATTTTTATCGAAAAAATTTATTTCGTCTGTAATCTCGTCTGTTTCGTTTTCAAATGGCCACCCTGTATTTCGAGAACTAATGCATAAAATGAAAAAAACAATTACTCTGCTGTAATCAGTATAAAAATACCTTTCAAATGAGGTATAACTCACCCCATTTTCCCTATTCAAAAATTGGGGGTGAGGGTTGTAGTAGCAAGGGTTGAAGCGCTATGCGTCCGTAACCTACATCTTAAAATGTCCCCCTCGAAACAAAAATCGACCTGTCCGAGCATTTCTATCGAAAAAATTTATTTCGTCTGTAATCTCGTCTGTTTCGTTTCAAATGGTCCCTGTAATATGAAATAGCGGAAATTTCGCACCACTTTCAAATGTAATTCAGAAACTGACAATTGTTTGTCAGAAACATCACTTCAATTTCAGAGAGCGTCGATTGAATTTCAGATTAGTGAATTGAATATCAGAAAAACTTCGAATGTAATTCAGATCAGTCAATTGAATTTCAATATATGACTTATGAAATTAAGATGAGTCGATTTCATTTCAGGAATCATAATTTGTAATTCAGAAAGTTCGAAAATTATTTCAATTTAAATCTATTTTTGAGTCATATATTACTCATTCTCATAAAGGTCATCATATCGTCGATCATATTCAATCAGGCATGTTTTCATCGATGAATTGAATCAATATAGTCTTTTGAAATCTTTGGTACTGACTCTTTTCTTCAACACTGGATTTAAGTACAAATATGATAAACCTTTTCAATCGATTCGTTGCTTAACACCGTAGCTTCAGGAAGCACGAAACACATAAAAATTAGTCAAAGTAAGTACGTATTTGATTGGAGATGCAATAGTCAACAGTGTCTGCAGCGGGTGTATCAACCATGGAAAGATTACGAGGTTAATTCACAGCGCTTTCAGCAAGTGAATGGATTTAGAGTGTGTTGCAACAGTAGTAAGATAAGAGGAACCAGTTATCAGTTGAATGCGATAATGCTGCATGCTATTCGAGATTGAAGACCGTAATCATCCAACAAGCATAGCAGTATTACTGCGGATGAGTTTTCATTTTCCCATGCTCAATCCAAATGAAATTTCATGGCCGAAAATAAAAACAAAACTGAGAATTCGTATGAAATGCAAATATATTTGACCACATCTCAAATTCAATTGAGTGTGTTCCGAAGTACAATTTATTATTTCGGAAATTCAAATGACTAACTGAATTTCATATGACATTTTCAGAAATTCAAATGACTTATCTGAATTACATTTGATATTTTCTGAAATACAGTTGACTGATCTGAGATACAAGGGATTTCCAATGACAATTTCTGAGTTACAATTGGAAATGATGTAGTGTCACTATAATATCTGTAATCTCTGGTCTAACTAATGAAATTGGCAACGTTGGATCGATTTGAGTCGAATAATGTCATTTTCTGTTTATACTACTTACTATTTTATATGGTTTTGTGTTCATGGTGATTCTTATAACCAATTTACTAAATTATGACATTCCATTTCATGTCGAGTGCCCGTTTTTCCATTTATGGATATTGTTGGTTCCTATGTAATTCGAGATATTTTTATTTTATATAGATTGATACTATTCGTCATTTTTCTTACAACATATTTCTATTCATCAATTATTTTATTATTATGTATTAGGAGTAATAGTAACTTGTCATATTAACATTATTCTTTTTGGGGCTGCAATGCATAGTTTCACAGCGTTGAGGATTTTATGGTAGAATGAAGAGTTATGATTTTTTTTTATTCATTTGTTTTCATGTATGTTTGCTGCTACTATTAATCTCTGTCTCGTTTTGGTAATTACTTATTCTACTTCATATGAGTTTTTACTACACTGAATATTTGTTTTTCTTGTATTTTTGTTTGTTTCATAATCGTTTACCTAGCGACATGATTATTTTCAATTTTATTCTGCATATTTATGATAATATGCAAAATATTCAGTTTTATAGAAATTTTTTTTTTAATATTTTCAGTCTCCACTCGTAACGAACAATGATGAGAGACCGTCCTATCTGAGAGCTCAAGTCCGCTTTTCCAATGGATCCTTTGCAGCCACGACAACTGGAAATCAAGTGAGCAGCAGGATCAACAGCTTGGTCAATGCCAATGCGCTCGTAGTTGTACCAGGGAACTACAAAAACTACACAAGCTTAGAAACTTTCAGTACAATCCTGATAGGAGATCTTATGAATTGACATTTTTGTTCAATTGTATATGAAATAAATTATGAAGTTTTCATTTAATGTTCTGATGATTTTCATTACCTTTTTGTTTAATCTCAAACGAAAGTTTTCATTTGATTTTCTACTGATTTTCAATCACAATATCTCATTTTCAGAACATCGTGGTGTTTTAAGAAAAGGTGATCCCCTCTCTAGGATATAAAGGGTGTCCCACTAGGAGTGCCCATTAGAAGTTTATGGAGAAATAATTGTTCGATCGATTTCAAATTTTGTCTGGAGACTGGAGATATAACCCAAGAAGACCTTCATTTATGATATACAGGGGTGTCCGGGGAATAACTGTACATACTCTTACCAGAGATAGAGTTGGACTAGGTGATTACTGACTGACTATAAAAAATTAATTTCTGGATTTCCCTAGAAAGCTACAGGGTGATTTTCCAACTTCATAGAAATACTTAGACCATCATAAAATCCAAACTTATTGATGGATATTATTGAAACTTGGTAGGTTATTGGCACATGCTGAGGTCGAGATAGAAAGATATCAATTATTTCATTATTCCAGGGCCGGACTCATTAATCTTCATTTGAAGTGTTGAGGGTTAAAACAAACACTTTGTATTTCGAATTACAAATAATGAATTCGCTTTTTAGAAAAAAGCTAAATTATGTTTCAATTTGTGAAATCCATGATTTGAGTCAAGCATTTATTTCATCGGCAGCCGTCGATTTTAGAATTACCTCTAATGGCTGTCGGAAGTCACCAGACAAGCGAATCAATGCGCTTCCAAAACATCTGTTTAGGCAACTCAAAATACACAGTAATTGTGTACATATTATAATAGTAGTATAGGAATTTGTTCAAATATTTCGTCATAAATTTTTTTGTAGTGTTCGGAAGAAAGATAGGTGTAATAATACATAGACTCAAATACGTAATAGTATATTCTAAAACAAGTTGCAGAATGAGCTCCTATTCCAACACGAATGCGAAGTTCGAAAACGAGCGACGAAGGAGCGAGTTTTCGATAGCATGAGTGTTGGAATTGCCTTCTGCAACGAGTATTAGACGATATTTTCTCTGTTTCAGTCAAGTTTTGTGAAATACTCTCGAAATTCAAATAAAAATTCAGGTTAGTGACTTTTATATTTCATCTTGGCAGTTGGTGTGACGTACGAAATTTGACAGATTACGAAATTTGAATTGATTTGATTCGAAACTTGATTCGATCGGGGGTCAGTACTGACAACTACAAAACGAAAAATATAACTGAAAACAATGCTGTAATGAGTTTCATTACAGCATACTTTTAGTACTGTAATGAACTCATTACGATACTGAAATAGAGAAATATAATTAGAGAATGTAGTTCACCGAATTAATATAGAATATATTACTGAATATACCTACTGACGTTATTCTCAGAAAAAAAATGATTTCTTATTTCCTCCTCAATTCAATAAAATTTTTCAGAGTTTTATTTAATGTATAAAATTTTTCACAACAAACAGTTCATCCATTCTTAATTTATAAATTGTGTTACCAAAAAATGGTCGACTTAGTATCACATATTAAGATATCGATTTCAAAGTTAAAAATTTTTCGTCTCGAATGGCTTCTTCGAATTTCACGATTCCTTTCTTGATATGATGATTTAAGAGGTGATGTTGCAGCAAAAAAAGTTATCGAATTATTCCGAGTTTTAATGAAGAACATTAATCATTTCCTCATGTGTATGATTGCAAGAGGAATATGCATTTTTGCTGGTTCATCCAATGCTTGGGTATCCATCATATCCAAATCAGTTATTTTGGAAAATGTTTCTGTGAAGTCCTTGTCATACCTTTCACGCTTGTCCTCAGGGATAGTTTTGTAGATCATATCCATAGACTTGTACACCTCTGAAATGAAGTTTTAGTAAATATTCATGAAAAAAGGTAGTGCATGAGGAACAAGGCATATTTTTGCTATTTCAGAATCTCTGAATGTAACTTTGTTGTGATGACTTTCGGAACATCCTGAGATTTTCAAAATTTTATATCAAGTAGCATGTCATTCTGTGTGGAAAGTATCATCAATGTACAGGGTGATTTATTTATCTTGGTAACCCCAATTTTCTCGAAAAAGTTCGAATATTTTTTCATTCTGTGAATGACGTTTTGAACAAGTCAATGTCGACTTGAGATGCACATAAAAATCTGCGGAATAAATGAAGACGCCAGGCGTCGCGGCGCTATCAAAAATTTGTTCTCCAGGGACATACTTTTTTTATTATGTCATTCGAAAGATAATTTCATCCTGAATTTTTTTTCGAACACAATTTTTATCCATTTCTAACCGTTAGCGATCTGCAGCGTGTTTTATGTTGATTCTATTCCATTTATTTTTTTTCTGTATTATGGTAGTATGCCTTTATTTAGAGACATAGATGTGATTTTTTGATTTGAATTCAAGAAGGCTAGTTTTCTACTCAATATGATTCTTCAAATGATATGAAATATGTGGCTACATCAAGATGGGGCTTCATGCCACAACGCTGCAATTGTCTAGAGATATTTAGATCAAGAATTCGAAAAAAAAATGGATTGAAACCAATGGACCCATCAGATATCGCCAGACCCAACGCTCATGAATTACTTTTTGAGGGATCCCCTTCAATATATGGTATACCAAACTGATTCTAATAACTATTTGAAAATGAAGATAAGAAACTCATGTGCCCAAGTAGACCCTTTTATTTTGACCGAAGTAACTTATAACGAAATAGGGGAATGATATAACTCATGTATGGAATATAATGTCCGGTATGTAGAACATATGATTTGAAATGTTTCGTATAATATAATATTTAATGAATGAAATAATAGAAAAATAGTTACAAAACCTCCGTCATTTTGCGGAACATAATCAAATCTAGGTCATCTAGCCATTATGATCCAAACACAAGTTATATCATCTCCCTATTTCATTATTAGTCACTTTGGTCAAAATATAAGGGTCCATTCATTTTCGAATTCTTAATCTTAATATATCTCCCACAATGGCAGCGTTGTGACATGGAGCACCATCTTGCTGTATCCACATATTTGATCTTATTTAAAGAAAAGATTGTTTAGAAAACTAGCCTTCTTGAATGCAAGGCACAAAATCATATATATGTCTCCAAATCAAGGCATACTACAACAATACAGAAAAAAAATAAATGGAATAGAATCAACATAAAACACGCTGCAGATCGCTGACGGTAAGGAATAGACAAAAATTGTATTCGAAAAAAAAGTTCAAAATGAAATTATCTTTCGAATGATATGATAAAAATGGTATGTCGCTAGAGAAAAAATTTCTGATAGCGCCGCGACGCCTGGCGTCTTTGTTTATTTCGCAGATTTTTATGCGCATCTCAAGTCGACATTGACTTGTTCAAAACGCCCATTCACAGAATGAAAAAATATTAGGGCGTTTTCGAGAAAATTGGGGTTACCAAGATAAATGATACACCCTGTACAAAGAAGCATGGGCGCCCGCAGAGAAGGGGTCAGGGGGCGAGGCCCCCTTTGATTTTGAACTTCCTATTGTTTTTGAGGAAATCGGAATACTGATCTCGACTGCGTCTCATCAAATTGCACGATAAAATAGGTATGTTTCTGGAAAGAAAAAATTTTGATAGTGCCACGACCCCTGGTTTCTTAATTTTGTTCGCAGTAAAATCTGCTGTTTTGGAATGCGCGTTAAAATACGCGCATTCCAAAACAACATTGACCGGTTTAAAACGCCATTCACAGGATGGAAAATATTTGGGCGTTTTAAAGACAATTGGGGTAACCAATATGAGTGAATCGCCCTGTACATTCCTGAATACGAACACCTTGGAAACGACTGTCAAAACCTAATATTTATACAGATCAAAAACCCATATTACTTGTCAACAATTCTAACACCAGATGAGAATTGAAAAAAAAATTTATGAAATCCGAAGTGAAACCAGAATAAATGTTCTTTGTACATTGATGACACTTTTCACACCGAACAACATACTTTTTGGTATCATATTTTGAAAAACTTCCGAAAGTCACTAGAAAGTTAAATTGAATTATTTATACAGATGCATGAAACAACCTGTATATCGAAATTCAATATGGTGGGAGTTGTTTCGATATCTGTGATATTTTGTTATTGAGATCCCGAGGTAGAATGATGAAATGCTGAGAATTAGAGGAATTATCATCATTATTTTTACATTAATTGTTTCAGATATCTATTGAAATATTTTCTGGGAGGTCTCTGTATTTTCCTGAAAATTTTATTCGTGTTTTCCCTCCTTGTCTCTGAAACAAAAAATAATTAGAAATTTTTTTAATAATATGAAAAAGACCCCTACGTAAAAATTTGAGCACTAATTCGTCAGGGGCCAAAACCTTACGAAAAGAAATTGTTGCCTCACAAAAAACAGAAAAAAAATTAAAACACTTTGAAATCTTAAGCGTAACGTTTCGGAGTCTAAATCAGACTCCTTCGTCAGACAATAACTGATTTTCATTCAACTTTGTAGGATCGTGACAATTTTTGGATTGACATTTTTTTCAGTAAAAAAATTTTTTCTAATTGTTTCTTGTTTCAGAGACTGGGAGAGAAGAAAACACATATTAAGTTTTCAGGAAAATTTATTTTTTCGGATAAATGAATTTTGAGAAAATCTGATGTACAGAGTGTTTCAGAATGAGGTTCGTAATTCGGGATTTTAATCTTCAGATGATTTTATGATATAAAGTTTTTATGAACATGGGTCTCTGGGGCACTGTATCTGAGATACAGAGCTTTGATATAAAAAAATAGATTTTATGAAATTATTTTCTACACCGTAGGTACATGATCTCTTTTTGCGTTTTGGCACGTCATGAGTACGCATTAAGACACATTTTTCCTGATACGAAGGGATGTTTAATTTTCACCAGTGACGTTCGTACAGACTTCTGTCCTAACAAATTCGGTGAAAAAATTTGTAGGCTGATTATTTTTTTCAAATTTTAAATCATTTTCGAAATAACCATATAATTCACAGTAAGAATGGTCTCTTGAGTTTTTACCTGCGACGAATATTTTCTCAAAAAAAAAATAAATTGAAAATTTAGCATAAACCTCAATACCGACTAATTTTCAGACTAAAGTTCCATGGATTCGGAATCTTAATCCTCACATGATTTCACGATATAAACATCCTATGCACCATGCGTCTCTGAAGTATTGTTTCTGAGAAACAGGGTGTTGACATGAAAAAAATATTTATCGAATTTATTTTCGGCGTGCTACATATTTTTTTGCGTTTTTGTAGGTTATAAAACACATTTTCTGAATTTGGTGAAGTAAAAAAAAAGTTTCGTAACTTTCCCAGATGAAATTGCATTTTGGAAGTAATCAAAGAATTTCATAACTTTCTTAGATGAAATTACATTTTATTTTTTCTCAGAAAGTTGCAATTAAAAAAATCAGGAGATCATTCTCACTGTTAAGAATGTGGTGATAAAGGAAATAATTTAAAATTTCAAAAAAAACATTGGCGTACAAATTATTTCACCAAATTTGTTCGGACGCCACTGGTGAAAATTAATCATCGTTTCGTATCGGAAAAAATGTGTCTTGATGCGTACTCATAACGTGCCAAAACGCAACAAGGGATCGTGTACGGTTTAGAAAATAATTTCATGAAACCTATTTTTTCAAATCAACACCTTGTATCTCAGAAACATTGCGTCAGAGACCCATAGTTCATAGAAACTTTATATCATTAAATCATTCGAGGATTACGATCCCGAATTCACTGAACCTTATTCTAAAACACCCTGTATATCAGATAAAAATATTCTTACATCCGAAAAAATTTATTTTCAGATTATGATGATAATTCCTTCAATTTTTAGCATTTTATTATTATACCTCGGGATCATGAAATCATCTGAGAATAAGGTTCCCGAATTTATGGAACCATTTTCTGAAACACCCTGTATTATTCCCAAGGTTGATATAAACATAATGTGTAAAAAAGGGGAAAACTCAATGGGCTCGCATATCCTAAATAAGTGTGCGGGGTTCTTTATTTACATTTACAATACGAATACTCACCCAGAAAGTCCCTCCTATGTGACTCGAATTTATTGTCGTGCAAGAACTCTTTCCCAATCACTTTCAGGTTGACCTGCTCAGCTAGCGAATTCAATTCTTCCTCAGGGTTCGGGCCAGAAAAGTGTGGCACAAAATTCTCAAACTCTTTCATATACGGTTCCACAAATCGTGTTTGCTCAGTTTCTGCGTAGGTACAGTAGAGTGCATTCTTTTGGGAAATGAATACCAGTAGAATATCTCGGT
This sequence comes from Hippodamia convergens, assembly GCA_038502775.1. Lineage (NCBI taxonomy): Eukaryota > Metazoa > Arthropoda > Insecta > Coleoptera > Coccinellidae > Hippodamia > Hippodamia convergens. The sequence continues at coordinate 78,790,813 of CM076607.1, forward strand.
TTGCCTTCAACATTCGACGGCAATTGACAAGGGCTTGCCTGAAAAAAAATCTGCTTGATACGTCCGGAATTGTGATTTTATTAATATATTTTTTTTTGAACAATCCAAAACATTTATTGTCGACCCAAAAACAGTTTACAAAAAACTGGCACCAGGGCCGACAAAATAGCATAATTTAGCCTGTTCAACTAAAAATGAATTTTATAACATTAATAAACTATATATTTCAAAACAAAAAGCTAAATCTCACTGAGAAAATGACAGAGGTTACGGCACATTTTTTTGGTAGTGTCAACTTTTACAACTTCAACAGGGACTTGATTATACGAATGAATGCTGCCGACTATAGGTGAATGTAAAGATTCTGTTATTCTTGCCGAGTTTCTTCTTGAGTACTGATTTTTTCTTGTTTCATATTAGTGGAAATTTCTATTTTTTGTTAGTTTTGTATTTGATTTTAGTTTTTTACTTTCTATATTGTAGAGTTTGACTTGTTCAAAAAATATAATGTTCTTAATATTCATAACTTTGGTTTCTTTATATAATTGTTCTGTTGGTGTGAGATAGGGGTACTGATATACAGGGTTGCCATTTGGAAACGAAACAGACGAGATTACAGACGAAATAAATTTCTTCGATAGAAATGCTCGGACAGGTCGATTTCTGTTTCGAGGGGGACAACTTAAGATGTAGGTTACGGACGTATAGCGCTTCAACCCTTGCTACTACAACCCTCACCCCCAATTTTTGAATAGGGAAGATGGGGTGAGTGATCATTTGAAAGGTATTTTTTATACTGATTTCAGCACAGTGATTGTTTTTTCATTTTATGCATTAGTTCTCGAAATATTCTTGACTAAGCATTTGAAAATGAAGTGGTGTTTTCATGGCACTTGTAGTGTTTTTTTTTGTGAGAAACCTTTCAAATGAGGTATCACTCACCCCATCTTCCCTATTCAAAAATTGGGGGAGAGGGTTGTAGTAGCAAGGGTTGATGCGCTATGCGTCCGTAATCTACGTCTGTTTCGTTTTCAAATGGCCACCCTGTATTATCTTGACAATTTTATTCTGCATCCTTAGAAGTTTTTGTAATAGATATCCTGTAGCTGCAGCCCAGCAGAGAACTAGGTATGATAGATATATTTCTCCTTCAAAGGTCAGTATTTCCAATATTGAATTAGATTCCTCTCTGAATCATAAAGCACATTTGGATGACTTACGGATGAAGCTGAAAACGAGAAATAACATTCTACAGACACTTGTTGGTACGTCATGGGGTGCTGACCCGACTACTCTTCGCACAGCAGCCCTTGCCCTGTTTTTTTCCATCGCTGAATATTGTTGCCCTGTTTGGCTCAATAGTGTTCATGTTCAGAAAATTGACGCACAGCTGAATTGATCAATGAGAATAATTACTGAAACCATCCGATCTACACCTATTCAATGTCTAGCAGTGCTATCAAACATAGTTCCTCCCCATATTCGAAGACAGTCTGCAACTTGGAATTCTTGGAATAAATTCAATTCATTTCCGGATTCTTTTCCGATACATTCCTACGTTCCAGAAAATAGAATTCCAAGACTGAAATCTCGTAAACCTATTTGGTCGAATAACTTTCTGAATTCGAACTTCAGCTACAACGAAATCTGGAAATCCGAATGGGATGTATGTTCTTTACCTGATAAAGATCTAATATCTGATCCATCGAATAAAGTTCCTGGTTTCAACCTTCCCAGGAGAAGATGGTCCCTTCTTAATCGAATAAGAACAGGTCATGGTCGTACCAATAGCATGCTTTTCAAGTGGAACTCGGTTGATAGTCCTAATTGTGAATGTGGTGAATCAGAGGAAACAGTTGAACACCTAATTAATAATTGTTCGATTTATAAATTCCAAGATGGCATTAGAGCCATACACAATATATCAAACTCATTTTTGCAAATGGTTGAAAATTTCAGATCAATTTGATGAAGTATAAATTGAATTCTCTTGCTGTTCTGTCTTTTTTTATTTTCAGGTTGGAGTTTGTGTTTGGAGTCATTCCTTGCTGTTCTGTCGTTTTTTATTTTCAGGAAGGAGTTTGTGTTGGAGTGTTTGGAGAGCTGTTCCGATAATCGTAATGTCCTTCAATATAAAATATTCAGATACAACAATTTTCTTTCATTTTTTTTTACGGGCAGACAGGTTTTTTCGGATGAGGTTTTTTCCCCTGGCTCTATGGCGTATGATAATAATGATGATAGGCGCATGTTCCTTTGCATTTTCCCAAACATAATCTTACTCTAACTGAGAAAAATGCAACGAATATCTGCATTACCTTTTTCAATAAAATTTCTAATGTCATACAAACCATAAAAACATTCAAGTCTTTCAAATCTGACTTGAAAAAATTTCTGATAGAAAGAGAACCCTACAGCATTCAGGAGTTCCTCTCATCTTAGATCTGAGCGCTCTTTATCTACTTGTAGGTTAGTATTTGTTACTTTTTATTTTGACGTAATATCTCAACATAATGTATGGTGTTTATGAGAATGAATAAATCCATCCATCTATCTATCTATTACTATAGTATCATACGAAGAATGTTATGGTACCCCGTTCTTTTTTTTACCTCAGCTTAAATACTTTTTGTTTCAATATTTGTTGTATTATTCAAGCTCTCTAATTCAAGAGAATATTCAGTGGGACTGTAACTCTTGGTACACCCCCATTTTCTCCTTTGTTTCTGTTTTTTTTTTCGAAATTTGGAACATTGAATATACTCACTATAAGGCACTTTTTGACATATCCAGAAAAAAAAATCTAACTTCAAATTGTTGTGTGTGTTCGATAGCTACGTTGATAAATTATCGTGATTGAACCGAGAAGACACTTGAACCTGTCTAAATTCCATTATCGTGTTCGTATTGGTTATACAGAAAAAAAGATGATATGGATGGATACCCCACCGATGGTACTTTCGAATGATGTCAGAGTATCATTATGCTACCATTCGGCAAAACGTAGTTTCGAGTGAAAAAAGGTTTTGGTTTACTTTTTTGGTATGTATTTCGAACCACGATACTTTTTATATCGAAAATACATTATTTTGATTATTTGGAATAATTTTAGGAAGTTCATGGTACTCCAGATCGAAGAATAAAATGGGCGTTCTGACGAATCAAATATGAACTATGATGTATCATTAGATGAAGAAAATTATGGGGATTTCAAAAATGTAACAATATACCGGGTTTCCCATTTTAAAATCCAAAGTTGATGTCAATTCCGGAAAAACCGAAAATTGGATTATTTTCTGACATATGAGTGCCCTCTAGTGCTCATATTCAATGTTCCAAATTTCAGAAATATAGCTACAGAAACAAGGGAGAAAATGGGGGTGTACCATGAATCTGTGTCACCCTATATATTTGAAAATTGAGTTTTCTACATTTTTGAATTCGATTTTCTGCATATTAGAGCAGGAAATTCAAAGTTTTTCATGTGCAATTCCTAAAGAATCTCACCTTCTTCAGCCTCGGCGTTCAAAATCTCCGAAACGCAGAATTCAAGCGGATTCAAATCCGGCCCTATTTCACGGAATAACTTCGTTCGAATGTACAACTCTCTGAACCGAATTTTTTATTTGCCCATGTCATTAACTCGGGTAACGAGGACTTTCCGCTATAGAAATGACCATTTATCTTGACATCGTTGCGGCCTATTGTCTGGAAAACGAGCAAAGAAAGGCATTTTTCGGAGACCGCCGTCCAGACCATGATTTGGTGGGCTAGCCTAGAGTCAAGGATGATCTCCTTCAGCAAGCCCGAATTTCTTTCCAATCCTTTCGACGACTGCTGGCGCCGTTGCAGTACAGCGTTTTCCACCACTTTAGCGCTACCAGTATCAATATATCCTAAAATAGAGCGATGAACAATTTTATCATCCAGTTGTATTTTAATTTTGATTTTGCTTCCAAATGAAAGCAATAACGAGATTACGTTTCAAATACGCTGATAGAAAGCATAATAGAGAAAACGCTCGGTCGGATCAAAAAGTGAATTCGATATCACCACCCCTATATATTTTTTCGTGGTTCTCAGATTTTGTTGAAATTTTCACCAGGTATAGTATTGGGTCTTGTTATGTTAACCTGAAATTTACTTTGCGAAAATACCAATAGTTCATTCGTTATACCGAATGGAACAAAACCTTGATTTATACAATTCATTTCTATACACCATGTGGTGAATTTGAGGCAGAAAATTTGATATCCTTCAGTTTTCATTTGAAAAGTGAACTTTTCCTAACGAAATATTTTTTGATTTAGGCCAGTATCTGCTTCAAAATAAGATTGACATTTTCAAGGAAAGTGTTGCATTTTTTCAATTTTTATAACAATTCAAAACATGACAATACTTTATCGACCAGTAAACATAAACAAACATCTGAATATTGATAGCTTGTATTTCCACCTCGCTTTCTCATCACTTCTACTATACGACGTGGCATACTTTCAATGCATTTCCGAATTTCGAACATGTCTACCTAGCGTATCCCATTCATGTTGAATTGGATTTAAATCCGGCTTTCTGGTGGGCCACACGAATCGTTGAATATTCGTCTCTTCAAAGTATTCTGTTACAACCCGTGCAACGTGAGGCCTAGCATTGTTCTGCATTAACAGAAACTGTTGCTTCCCCCAGAAGCAATCCGTAAATGCATTGAAAGTATGCCATGTCATATGGTAGAAGTGATGGGAAAGCGAGGTAGAAATACACACTATTAATTTTCAGATGTTTGTTTATGTTAACTAGTCGATAACTTATTGTTATGTTTTAAATTTTTATAAGAATTGAAAAAATGCAACACTTTCTTTGAAAATGTCTATCTTTTTTTTTGAAGCAGATACTGACGTAAATCAAAATACATTTTGTCAAGAAATGGACACACTTCAAATTAAAACTGAATGATTTAAAATTTTCCGCCTCAAATTCACCACAGGGTGTTCAGAAATGAAGGGTATAAAACAGGGTTTTGTTTCGCCCTGTATAACGGATGAGCTACAGGTATTTTCGCAAAGTATATCTCAGGTCAATATGACAAGACTCAATACTATACCAGATGAAAATTTCAACAAAATCGGAGAACCACGGAAAAAGATACAGGGTGTTGAATTTGACAAAAATTTTGCCTGTCCGGAATTTATTGACGGGAAGTAAATCTTCTCTCATTTATATCGAAAAAAATGAAAGGGTTCCATAAATTTCATTGAGTGATTGCAGCATCTGTTTGTCATAAATTTGACAGAGAATATATAGATCTGTGGCAAGAGGCCAACATGTAATCAATAAATAATAACACCATGAAAACTGCGCTAGAATGAAATATTCTCGTACGGTTTTGTTTCACAATCGGTGCCAAAATGAACAGATTTGTCACGAAATCAGAGAAAGAAAACACTCACCTCATGTTCCTCACATACATGAAGCAAAATGACGAGAATATTGCACTGAATCTCTCGTGAAGATCAGCAGGAACTTCGCTGCTTGCAATGTCCATTTGCAAGAATGTCGTATTGTTTTGTTTGTACGTACTCCTGCAAAATTCGACCATGGATTTATCGATATCACTAGCTATAATTTCTTTGCAGTTATTTGGGAGGATTGGAAGTAGATTTTTGAATAAAACATTGCCATCGCCGCATCCGATATCTAATACACTGAATTCTTCAGTTTTTGGAATATTCATCGCCCTGAAATATTTTCCATAAACCGTTTTAACGAAATTTAGATGAAAAACGCCATGTTTATTATATTTCAGAACGTGAGCTGCCATTTTTTTTGAGCAGCTGGATCTCACAACACAAACGTAATATCAATGAATGAAATTTATCCAATCTTTTTCTCGTTTGACAATCGGGCGGCACGTGCTTGTACCGATTAGAAAACTATAAATATTTGGGTTCATATCTATGTGTTCTTACAATGATCTCAATATTTGTTTCTACAGTTGTCCTAAAATTGAATCACATACTTTTCTGAAATTTATGGTTCCGTGGAATATTTGTGTACTGAGAATAATTGAATAATAATCTTTCTCCATTTCAGCATCGTAATGATTTCATTACAATACTAAAAGTAGTTCTGTAAAGAAACTCATCACAGCACTGTTTCAGTCATATTTCTCGGTTTGAAGTTGTCAGGACTGACCTCCGATCTAATCAAGTTTCGAATCAAATCAATTAAAATTCCGTTATCTGTCAAATTTCGTAAGGCACAAAAACTGCCAATTGAAATATAAAAGTCACTTACCTGAATTTTTATTTGAATTTCGAGAGTATTTCACTTAACTCGACTGAAATAGAAAAAATATCGTCTGATACTCGTTGCAGAAGGCAAATCCAACACGAATTTTGTATTCGTGTTGAAATAGGAGACCATTCTGCAACTTCATTTGGAATAAACTTTTATTTATAACATACTTTCAAGTAACCTATTTTTCAGTTGTCCTGGGAATTTTTCTTAGATAGTAATTTCTGAAGAGTCTGATGAAATTTTAAAGTTTTCTTCCAAAGTTTTTGGAAACTTTTCAAAGGGATTGTTCGTGAAACCTTGAATAAAATTATATTGGTGTACGAGGCACTGATTTTTTATCATGACTTCAAAATTCAAGAAGGAGTGAAGTAGCGAATGAGATATTAGTTGCTGTTGCTGAATGAATTCTGTTCAAAATATTCACAGAATTATTTTTCTGCTACATTTTCTCGAAGATTTAAGCGGTGGATCCGATGCTCAGAAAAACTTGAGGGGCATGAATCCAGGAATAACCTGACTCATCATCAAAATATTAAATCGCCTTATCTCTACCCTGAGTAGAAAAAAAAACATATTATGGGACAAAAATCGTACACTCAATTAGTGAGCTTGTGAAGATTAGGATGAATTAGTTCCTTGTATGAAAAAATGAAAAGAAAAAATAGAATAAATCAATCCATACCTCCACCGGGTTAGAAAAAAAAATTATTAAAAATATCATATCTCAGAGGATCAAAGAAACATCCTGATATAGTTATTCAATGGGGAGCAGAGAAAAACATGCTCCCAACCAATCTACCCGAAAGTCTAGATATCAAATAAAAAAGGACAAAAGCAGAAAATACAGTTTGCAAGTGAACCTTTTATTGCAGAAATTCATTCTTTATGAATTAGTTATGACAGAAATGTCACAATTTTTGAAGAAATTGAATAAATCCAATAAATTTTCCTCTTTTGAATTTCTTATCTTCAGAAAAACTGATAACACTGCAACTGTGAATTGGACTCAGTGAAATCCAATGACAACATAACTTCCAATCTCTCTCAGTTGTTAATTCCAGAACGTAATAATTCTTGCCCCTTTCAGCTTTGCTCTTTGATCGTGAGGGTTTTTTCGAACTGTCAAATTAGTGATAGGTAAAAAAAGTTTTGCTTATCAATATTTTTGATGCCATAATCCCCATCCTCAAACGATATTATGGGAATATTTTTCTAATTTCAACAAAAAACATTGACTTAGAGATAATGACGGTTGATACTCGTACAAAAGGCTTATTTTCACACTAGAGCATTTACCAGTGTAATTCAGAAACCGTCAAGTGTACTTCAGATCAGGCACTTCAATTTCCGAATGCGTCAATCGAATTTCAGAAAGCATCAAATGTACATATTTGAACACTCAATTGAATGAATTTTATCTGAAAATCATTTGATAAATCTGAAAAACATTTGATATACTCCCAAATTTGGTGTGAAGATATAAGCCAACATAACTTTTTTATTGATAATAATAATAATTGTCTTCATTCTCACATAAGCTTTTACAAATTGATCATGTGTAAATTATGTTAAATTTTGCAAGAAAAGGCGAAGTCCAGATTTATGCGAACATAATATCTGCTCTACTTAACTTATTAGATATGAGCAGAGAAACAATTAATGAAATATTATTACATCAGAAATTTATTGAAAAAAAAAATTTAGAATTCAATAAATCTGTTTTTCGAAATGGAGTACCGAAACAATATTCGACGTTAATCTATTGAGAAAATTACTTTTTCATATACTAGGGGGTTGAGTGAGAGTGTCAAATGTGAAATTGAAAAAAGACAAAAATTCGACTTTTTCGAAAGAAAACCTTATTTTTTTCACATATCAATTGGTAAGTTAAAAATGAGTAGAGATATTCAGAAATAGAGGCCACGAGCATAATATATTATGTTGTTCGCCCTTTCATTCAAAATATTTTCTCGAAAATCAGTTCATTGTTTGAAGTAACCGACTACTAGATTTTTGAATGCTCATGATTAAAATAACGAGTTATTGTTCGTAAAATATGACATACCCACATATCGAAAGATCAATTGTAATGCAAAGTTTATAAAAAAGCCATAAAGCTTCTACCCATTTCATTCAGTTAATCAGAATATAAAATTGAATCATAACACATTTTCAAAATTTCGTCCACTCACATTTTTTGCACCTTATCAATATTTCTTGCTTGGAGGATTTCCCCATTTATTCTGGGAAAGGACACAATTCTGCCAATACATTGCACGATAAATTGTTGAAAAACCTGAAGAAAAAGAGAGAAAAGAGTATTCGGTATTATGTTGGTTATTCCTAATCTAGAAACCTTAAGCACAAACCGTTTTCACATTTTTGAAGTCAAAGACTGTGAAAATATTGTACATTTTCAAAATTTTGGAAATCTCATCACAGGGTGTTCCAAATGTTGGGTCAAAAATTGGGATCAAGATTGGCCCATAACTTTCGTTTTCCAAATTAGAACCCTATTTTTTTATGATTGCGTTGGATTGTATGAAGAAAAATGATGATAGTATTCTAACATGTTAATGCTCCTAAAATTGATAATTCTTGAGTTATTTGGGATTTTCTGATTTTATGTGGTACGTAGCGTCAAATTCATTTAATCTGTTTCATATCAACTATGACCTTGGTCATAGAAGATGAATTATTCCACTCGTGACACACACTTGAATACAACGGTACTCACATCGTTGCATTCGTCAAAATACTTTCCGAAATATAAAAAAAAACTGAAAAAAAAAGGTAGATAAGAGTATTCGGTATAATGTTTGCTATTTCTAATCTAGATATCTTAAGCACAAACCGTTTTCACATTTTTGTAGTCGAAGAAATATTTTACATATTTAGAATTTTGAAAAACTCGTCACAGGGTGTTCCAAATGGGATCAAGATTGGCCCATAACTTTCGTTTCTCAAATTAGAACCCTATTTTTTTATGATTGCGTTGGATTCTGCGAAGAAAAATGATGATAATGTTCCATCATGTTAATACTTCTAAAATTAATAATTCTTGAGTTATTTAATATTTTCTGATTCCATGTCGTACGTTGCGTCAAATTCATAAAATCTGTTTCATAACAACAATGATGAATGAATTAAAGAAAAAGGTGTGACACAAGTGAGTTATTGGAATGATTTATCTTCTATGACCAAGGTCATAGTTAATATGAAACAGATATAATGAATTTGACGCTACGTACGACATAAAATCAGAAAATCCCAAATTACTCAAGAATTATCAATTTTAGGAGCATCAACATGTTGAAACATTATCATCATTTTTTTTTGTACAATCCAATGCAATCATAAAAAAATAGGGTTCTAATTTGAAAAACGAAAGTTATGGGCCAATCTTGATCCCAATTTTTGACCCAACATTTGGAACACCCTGTGATGAGTTTCTCAAAATTCTAGAAATGTTTAATATTTCCACATTCTTCGACTTTAAAAATGTAAAAAACGGTTTGTGCTTAAGGTATCTAGATTAGGAATAACGAACATAATACCGAATACTCTTTTCTCTCTTTTTTTTCAGGTTCTTCTCGATATTTTTGAAAGTATTTCGACGAATGCAACGATTTGAGTACGAATGTATTCAGAATTGCATACTCTGTCGAATTCAAAAAGAAAAAAACAGATAAAAAAATTTTGATAATTTTTTTTTCGCTTCCTGTAAAACTGAAAGTGGTCAGGCTCCAAGAATATTTTAGCTCGGTAGATAATGTCAAACAATACCATAATCCCAATTTTCAGATTTCAAATAAGTCTAGTTCTCCAGAAACGCCTAATAGGCCGTCGAACTTGGTACACCCTGTATTTTGAATGAAGTCGTAGAGATTCTCATGAAAGGGCGAACATGGATCAAATTTTATACTTCTCGCATTGTATGTGTATTATGCTCGTAGCAAACAGTTATTTCTGAATATCTCGAAAATTGTACATTTCGGATATAGCGAACCTACAAAAGACTTATTCTTTCCTCACAAATTAGATGAGTGAAAAAAATTACTGTTTGAATTTGAAAAATGATCGAATATTTGGTTTTTTTTCAAATTCAACTTTGTCACTCTCATTTAAACCCCCAGTATATTTTATCTATAGATTGACGCTTCATTGAATTCTCATTTTTAATGTTTTTCAAAGAACAGTGAATAACTCTAAAACTGCTCTAGACAGCTATAACGAATGATGCATAAAATGATTGAGACATTCGAAGATCTATTCGGAACAGTCAAAATATACAGGGTTTTCCATTTGAAATAGGAAGGTTGATACCCTTTTCGGTTAAAGCGGAAGTCATTGATATCGAATTATTATTTCTCCATAAACTTTTAATGAGCACGGTGGGACGTTTATCCAAACCTTCTTCTCTCTGACCCTTTACAATAAATCATCAATGTGTAGATAACAAGATAGTGATATAATGTCTATGAAATTCTATCGGAAATCCCTTATCTGATATGACCTCCGTAAATAATTTTTTACTGAACAGTTTCATATTGTTAGAATGAATGAAAGCACGTTAGAAATTTGACCCTAAATTGATATCTCAACGACTCTTTGATAGTTTGTATTTCAGTAAAAACATAGAAATCTGAATTCGAAGATAGGAATAAAAGTGCCATCCATTCCACATCCATAATGTGAATAAAAAGAAACAATAATGATAAAATGGTCAAAAATAAAACAGGTGATTAGCATAAAAATATATTACCATAAATTAAAAGGTTCAAATTGAAACATACATACTGCGAATCTATTATTTTGGACATCTGCCAAACCGGTCATTCATTTATGCGTATATAAATAGTACACAGGGTGAATTTTCTCATACATTCATTTCAACAATACTTTTTGGGGTCACAACAATTACTTTTGAGCCGTACTATTCATTCCCAATTCAGCCAAGAGTGAAAATAAGGCCATTTTGAAAATTTTTCCAAGCATTAAACATACCAAACTTCTGAAAAAATGCAGCAGAAATTTTATTCTTCGAATCTTTCGAACAGTGTTGCATTCAGTCATGAAGTTACCAATTTTTTTAATCCCACTGATTTATCCAGATGATCAAGTACGGGTGAAGTCACCATTGAACTTACATTCAAGAGTTGAGTAACTAGAATTCCTGGTATAATTATGCTATGTAATGGTCATGAAAAAAAATGAAATATGTTGACCTGCCTTGTGTAAATAATTCAATTCTCTACAATAATTCTCTAGGTTCGTTCGAAAAATTTATTTCACATAATTATTCAATATACTGTTTTTCCTTTTGGTCTGAGGAATTTATTGTGAAAATATATGACCAAATCCGACAGTTTGGCAACAAGCATTATATCAATATCCGATTCGGAAGACGTCCTATCAAAATATTTTTGATCGAATACCTTGTTTTGTTGAGGCCAATTTCGTCACTGTTCTTCAATATCATATCCATTCCTACAGATTTTTTCAATTCGATTCGGATGAGTCTGTGTGAATTTACCTTAACTCGAAGTGTTTCGTTGTATTTTTGAACCCTCATATTTTGAGTTTTGAATATCGCAGATGAAAAAAATTCCCGGGATATAATGCTAGCAGTGAACTTATCAAATTTACAAAGTTTTAAGTGCATAACTTGTACACTTCAGATTTTACTGAAAGCAGTTATTTAACGCACGAAATCACGTAAAGCTGCCGGTTTCGGTCTATTAAACATTCAGGAAAAAGGGCATTGTAGTGGTTGTCCTTTTATGATAACATTTCGTGTACTGGCAATTTTTCCGTTAAGTTTTGCAAAGCGAAGTAATAGGCATTTTGAAACGTGGGAAAAATCCTTCCGAAGTAAGTAGTTATAGGCCAATTAGTTTATTGAGTGTTCCTATGAAATTTTAAGAAAGGTTGATTTTCTTCAGGATTGAACCTACTATAGAGGATGTTCTTCAAAATTGTCAGGGCGGTTTCAGGAATATTAGAAAGTACAATGATCAGGTTCTCAGTTCGACCACATTTATTGAATCAGGGTTCGATAACAAATTAAAAAACAGGTTCAGATTTCATGGATTTATCGTCTGCCCACGACACGGTATGGAACGATGATTTGATCTATAAACTTTATACACATCTTAAATGTGGAAATATGTTTCGTCTATTAGAGAATATGTTGTCGGATAGAAGATTTCGTGTTTTTGTTTATGATAATATTAGTAACTTCAAAACTTTGAACAATGGTCTTCTACAAAAATCTGTTTTAGCACCCCTTCTTTTTCAATTTATATTTATGTGATATTCCTGTTACTTCATCTGAAAAATTCATTTACGCCAACTATATTGCATTCTTTTTCCGTTTTTGGTTGAATTTTGTTGACGATTCGATGTTTTGATGCGCTGAAAGTGATCAAACCGGGAAACAATTGATAGTATTTTATTGAATACATCGAACAAATATATATACAAGTTAGTTTTTAAGATACATGGCATCAAATTAATATACACATATTGAAACAACTGATAATATCGAATCATTCTGTAGGTGAGTACATTGAATACTGAATTTTCATACGATTCACATATTAACAGTTCATCTAACAATGATTCGGTGATGTTTGATATTATATAATGTCATAAGTCATAAGTAGGTCTCCTTCAACCACCTGGAATTGAAAAGAAAATCCAGCTTCTCACTATTCTAAATTCAAAGGGTGTGGTACATCCTTTCATTGGCTCCCGGCTGCATTTCTGAAACAATATGAAATAACATCAGAGTATCTACTGAATATTAACATGATACCAGTTTTCCTGAACTTTTTAACACTTTTCTTTTCAAGTTTATGAAGCAAAAATCATTAAGAAACTTCTCAAGCTACTGTATGAAAGGTCCCTGCATAGAAATCGTTCACAAATAAGTCAAGTTGTTGCTTAACAATGAAAAAGAAGAAGTTTCGACTCCTTCGTCAGACAAATTCATGAAACTCTTCTGAATTGATTCATAAAAAATTTCAGAAATTAGCCTATATCAGTGTATGTTGCTCAAGATTCATTGATGGATTTGTATTTTATGTTATTTTTGAAAAATGTTCTAGTTTTTCTTCATGTTGATGTTATACAACAAAATTTAAATACCCAAGGTATTATTTATGATTGTATGACAACGTTTGGTAGATTTACGACGCATTTTGAAAAAGACCTCTGCTGGTTTCAACCTAAGTAAATACACAGATCAATACAGGATTCTTTTTGTTTTTCATCTATTGTTTCTACTTGGAACCGGAAATAGTTCTGATAAATCATATTTTGCTTTCTTCTCACCTCGTTTATGCTATTGTTGCAGGTATAAATTTTCTTCTCAAACTGCCATCATTTGCAAAGGTTTCAGCCAAGGATATTTGAACTCCAGAGAATATGTTTGCTTCGGATTGCTTGTTGTTAAACACTGATCTAATATTTGTAGAGAGTACGACGGTAACGCTTTTGGATAATATTCCATACAACCGTTGGTATCTATGGAGATCTCCGTATGGTCTTCATTCCTGAAACATTATTCTTATGAAAGATTGAATTATAAATTAGTTTTTTGTATTCCAGTATCGAAATGAGTGCATTACAGTACTGAAAGTAGTGCAGTAAAGTTCATTACAGCATTGATTTCAGTTATAGTTTTCGTTTTGTGGTTGTCAGTACTGACCTCAGAACCACTCGATTTTCAAAGCAAATCAATGCAAATTTCGTAATCTGTCAAATTTCGTAAGTTATACCATCTGACGAGATACGAAACAAAGATTATAGAGTTTAGAGATGGGAAACAACGCGACTTCTGTGATGTGAGCGCCATCTGTAGTTTTGAAAGTGAACGGCTTATGGTTGAAATTTTTAATTAGGGTCCATTTTTCAAAGATTTATAGACATTTTTAGTATGCTGTTGTCAATTTTGAAATACTGACTCGAATTGATATTCTTGCTGAATGATGATTGTATTATCTCAGGTAGTTTCCACTGAATTAACTCGAAATCTACAAGAGTAGCACTTAGCTCACACTTTAATCTTTTCTTGTGTGTTTTTCTGTTATTTTGTTTTGAAAAATGGCTGACATTCAAGATAAATGGTGATCTATTGCAGAAATAAAAGAAGGAATAATCTTGAATGTGGATTATTTTCATTACCAAAAAGAAAGGAAATGTATGTTTTAAAACTCGTATCATGTTACTGTCTTATTCATTGCTTTTTATTTTCAGTGCTGTCTAATATATAGAAGTTTCGGAGTACAGATATATTGTTCTAGATAACGCATAAAACTCTTACTGGGCTGATCTAGAAGTCTTTTTGTACACCTCTTATATTTTTCTCTTATTGTTGTTCGAACATTCTGTAATTAATATTCTTCTAGGGAATGAAAGAACTGTTAGAATTATTGAATTGAAACTTCACTTCACTTGCAGAGGTGGAGGTTCTTTTGATGGCCCTTAAAGCAGTTCGACTCATTTACTGGACCCTAGACTCATTGAGGTGAGAATGTTCTGGGTGAGATATGTATGAATCGGGTCCAGAACAACAACTGTTCTACTTATTGATGTTCCATTTATCGAGAGTTAACTGTATGAATAAGTTCTTGAAATTGTTATAATAATTCTCTTATATGTAAACAAATTTTTGAAATGTTCTCAATTTCAAAATTACTGTATAGTACAAAATCATTTCCATTAAAAAACATCAAGAATCCAGAAGCCTATTCCATTCAATTCAAAACAATGAGTAGATGGAAAATATCATCTTGATCAAAAAGCGGAGCCCTGCTTATGTTTTGTCGATCAGGATGTTTCTTTAAAAGCTCGACATAGAATACTCAATTCAAAGAAAATTTATGGAAAATATGTTTCGAATTTTGCTCCTTTTTTAAGAGTTTTCTGTACTGAATGGTGTTTTCAGCGTCTTCTAGGTGTAAAAAGTGAGAAACTAGCCAAAGATCGTAGTCGGATTTTAGTACCACAAATATAAGGGCGTTTCCTATCTTTCTAACTCTAACTTGAATGTCATGTCAACACTGTTTTGATTTCTCATAAGCTGAAGTATGAACTTTGGGATCTTTTCCGAGTGTTAGGTTTGAAAATGAGTTATTGTGATTTGTTTTTCGAAAACTATGCGAAACAAAATGTTATACCACAGTCGTAAGGTGAAAATCAATATTCGAATTCACGAAAAAAGAATCTCCACTCACTTTTTCGCTTTTGGAATCACATAAAGGTCTTCGGTATGGAACCCCTTCGGCTCCAAAGTAACAACCCTGATACCAGTTGACGCGAGTTCCTTTCTGAGAGCATCAGAAGCACCCAAGACCGCATGCCTCGTTGCTGCATAGGCCACAAATCCGCCATCGCAGCACTCTTCAGGACCAAGGGTGATTATTCTCCCTGAGGTGTTTCGCAGCAACCCTTGGAAAGCTCTGGCGGTCCGTAAAATTCCGACCACATTGGTTTTGAACATGGCTTCCCAGTGGTTGATTTCTTGCTGGTCCAAACGGCCCTTGTATATGAGGCCTGTGGTGTTTATCACCGCCCAAAGTCCTAAAAACGAGATAAATCATTGAGTAATACCATATTTTACAGGGTTGGTATGAAAAATGGAACTAAGTGAATATCATTTGAAGAAAGAAGACAATATTCACTAACTTCAATAGCGCAAAATGCCTCTGATGTAAAGTATTTGTCGATAATATACTTCTGGTTCAACCGGAAAAACCCTTAACTTTTTTAGTTTATATGGGACCCACTGTATTCCTTCGCATGATGTTGAAAGAACTTGTGAGTTCTGGTTTTGTAAGAAATAATCTGTGTACAGGAAGAATCATTGCATGTTGATCAACTTCGGATATGTTTTTCACATTAAAGTGAAAAAACTTGTAGGTGAACAAATTGACAATATGAGAGCTAACATGAGATACACATTGATTCTTTGTATCTGGTTAAGTCCCTCAAACAAATATGGGCGCCATATTCAGATCGGGAGAGCAGACTTGAAAACATCACATTTTCTATAGTAAATTCGAACAAGGCGATATTCTAGTGGAACGAGTGGAAAATATTGATCATAAGACATACTCGAGCGAGTTATATCAAGATAGGGTGAGTTAATTACATGCTTAAAAGTGTATATACAACTTATATCTAACAATTGGAGAATGAAGATAAGACTGAGGATGGCTACACATTCTCGAGCGTCGTTAATTTAAATTTATTATTTATTTTGTAGGATATGATTAAAAGATAACGAAAAACATATGAGCTGAAGATTTTCACGTTCACAAGACAAAATAACAGAAATTCGTCGATTAAATTAAGTTAGTGCATCTGCATAATGCTGATATTACCTGCTCCGCGTTTGTATTCTTTTCTCTACGACCCAATCTGGTTTCTGTTGGCTTGAAGATACCACAGTTCACACGACAAAAACACAAAAAATTCTAAGTTAATTGAATTGGAGATATGAATATTCATTTTGTGTGATAATATTATGACGTACCTATGTTTTTTCGTTGTGAAATTTCCTCGGAGAAAACAAATGAATTTTTAGTAGAAACATTGGAACAAATTCATGAAAAATTTTGAGATCTTGAACCAAATTTCTCTAGGATATTCAGTGATGATTAAAAATGATCAGATTGAGTGAATCCGTGAACGTAATAGTCAGATTAAGGTACAGCACATCTGAGACATGAAGATGAACCATATATACACTGCGCAAAAAAATTAACGCACATTCTGAAATTTTAATTTTAATGGAAATTAACTGTACATTGACTTTATAACTCATTTCTTATGTTCTCTCAAGAAATTTTTGAACGAAACGGGACACATTAAATGAAATAAAAATTCAGGATTTCCCCGAATCTTATGTGAAAGAAGAGAAATGAACAATTTTCGAAATACTGAAATGTTGATAAGTGCTTTAATACTTAGTATTTCCACCCCTTGCGTTAATTACAGCTCGGCAACGACGGCTCATACTCAAAATGAATGATCTTAAAATGTTCTGATCTAATCTTTCCCAGATTTCTTCGAGTTGGATTTCTCAGTCATAAAGAGTAACTGGATGATAATTTTCTGAACTTCTCAGCCTTCTATTGAGGTTGTCCCAAACCTGCTCAATTGAGATTTGGACTTCTCGCTGGCCATTCCATTCGAGAGACTTAAACCTCTTCAAGGTACTCCTGAACGATGCGAGTACGATGGGGTCTGGCATTATCGTCCATAAAAATGAAATTTTCACCAATGTATGGGGCAAACGATACAACATGCTCTTCAAGAATGTTCCTTTTATACTTATCAGCATTCATAGCTCCATTATGAACGAGCAGTCAAAAATATTCCACCCTATACCATAATCGATCCTCCCTCGAAACCAGTAGTATTCAGGAAATTGCACTGAGCATATCTTTGATGTGGACGTCTGCATACCAGGGAACGTCGATCACAATGGTAGAGACAGAATCTAGACTTATCGGTGAAGAGAACTCTTTCCCAATCGGCCTCTTCCCAATGGATATGCTCTCTCGCAAAATCCAAACGCACCCTTCGATGGGCTGAGTGAAGAACTGAGGCCTTGAATCATATTTTCTGAGGCGATTTCTTATTGTCTGAGTGCTAATTTTCACCCCATGTGTTTGCCCAAGCTGATTTTGAAGGAGGCGAGCGGTTGCAAACCGTTGTCTCAACGAAGATACTCTCAAGTAACGTTCTTGAATGGCAGTTGTTACCCGTGGTCTACCCTGTCCTGGTCTTCGGACAATCATACCTGTCTCCCTGAATCGGTGCAGACTTCAGGACAAACCTGTATGAGAAACTCCATACCTTTCTACAATTCTAATGTATGTCTACCCTTCTTCTCGAAAAACTATGCCAATACATTCAAAATCTGATACTATCATCTTTTTTTATTCCTGCTCGGAAAAATATCTGTATTGAAAGTGGATAACATATGCATGCATAATTCTGATAAAAATAATAATCATTGAGAACACCTTCAGTTGTAGAATAAATTTGAGATTTCCTTAATAACTGACTAATTTTGGAAAAGTTTTACTCATGGAAAGGTATCGAGATAGGTGTTTAAGAGATGTTGTGGTTTCCTTTGCTGTAAATTATGGAGATGGATTAATTTAAATTGATGATAAGGCAGGTCCCCATGGTGCTAGGAATATCACAGAGTTTCTTCGAGTGGAAAATATAGAGCGAATGGAGTGGCCTGCACGATAGCCTGACATGAATCCAATTTAACACGTTTGGAGTGTGTTGAAGTAACGATTGAATAGGCAAGGGAACCAATTTCGCTAAAGTTTCAAACTTTTATCAAAGACTGTAAGTTCAAAAGTAATGAATTATCGATTGTTTTTGGGTAACTTTGTATACATACCTCCTACAACACGAAGCACTGCTAAAAGGCTTCTTTGAAATGCTTTAAAGCCTCCATTTGTGAATTTTTTCCAAAATTAGTCAGTCCAAAACAAAAATTAAAATAATTTTTTTTCCGAAATTCCTGTAGTTATTAGCAAAAACTCAAAAACGTCCCGAGGTATGGTTGCTATTTATAAAATGACAGCATGAAATACGAGCAGCGTGGTCTACGGACAAAATGGGTGGAGAATTTTTGTTAAACATGCACAAAATTTTGTTTCACCCTGTATCTTTGATCCTGATCAAACTCGAAGGAGCTGTAAAAAATGATTCTATAGTCGATGAAGAGAGCTTTTAAAATCTGAGTTGCAATTTAAAATGCGTTTAGTATTTTAGAAATTATGAAGCGTGAAAGTTGATGCCGAATTTGACTATTAACGTTTCGAGTGACGATCAGTTTATAATAAATAACTTCTTCTACGTCTTCATGCAGTTAATTTGGTGGATCTGTCAAGATTCTTACCATCTTCTCCAGCAGGTAGATGCCCTCTTATGATATCAGCAGCTTCATGAAGTAAATCTTCACGGTTCACGTCCAAAGGAAGAGCAACAATGGAGCCATGAACGATCACATTCTGACTCTCTCTGTTCTTCTGCCAAGATCTTATCACTCTGGCTGCTGTTGAGTCATCTGGTGAACCTGATCCAGCTCCCTCTTTCAAACCGCTGAACACTCTGAAGCCTCTGTTCGCCAGATGAATGGATATCTGAAATAATTCGAACTGGATTATTGGTATTGATTCATTAATTTACACTGCGCAAAAAAAATTAGCGCACATTATGGAAATCTCGAATTTATTCTACAACTGAAGGTGTTCTCAATGATAATTTTTTAATCAGGATTATGCATGCATATGTTGATCACTTTCAACGTTTTTCCTCAATACAGATGTTTGTTCCCAGCAGGAATAAAAAAAGATGATATTATCAAATATTGAATATATTGGCTGCATTCTAAAATCAGTTGTTCTCGGTCAATTCTAGTGATCAATAGTTTTTCTTTCGTTTGATTTTCTACACCCGATCCTGCAACGCGGAACACGCAATTTGACCCAAGAGGAATCTGCCCAAGAGTTAGTTTTGCGAGAAGAAGGGTGGACATACACAAGAATTGCAGAAAGGTTTGGAGTTTCCAATACAAGTATGTCCAGAATGTTGCAGCGATTCAGGGATGAATGTCCGAAGACCAGGACAGGGTAGATCACGGTTAACAACTGCCATTCAAGAACGTTCCTTGAGAGTTCCTTCGTTGAGCCAACGGTTTGCAACCGCTCGTCTCCTTCATAATCAGCTTGAGCAAACTCATGTTGTGCAAATTAGCACTCAGACAATAAGAAATCGCCTCAGAGAATATGATTTAAGGCCTCGTGTCGCGGCAAGAGGCCCTGCTCTTACCCCAGCTCATAGAAGGGCGCGTTTGGATTTTGCGGGAGAGCATATCCATTGGGAAGAGGCCGATTGGGAAAGAGTTCTTTTCACAGATGAGTCTAGATTCTGCCTCTACCATTGTGATCGACGTTCCCTTGTATACAGATGTCCACATAAAAGATAATATGCTCAGTGCAATTTCCTGAATACTACTAGTTCCTGGGGAGGATCGATTATGGTATGGGGTGGAATATCTCTGACTGCTCGCACCGACCTAGTGGTCGTTGATAATAGAGCTATGGATGCTGGTAAGTATATAAGGAACATTTGCACCATACATTGGTGAAAATTTCATCGTTCAGGAGTATCTTGAAGAGGTTGAAGTCTCTCAAATGGAATGGCCAGCAAGAAGTCCAAATCTCAATTCGATTGAGAAGGTTTGGGAGAACCTTAATAGAAGGCTGAGAAGTTCAGAAAATCATCCAGCTACTCTTAATGACTTAAGAATCCAACTCGGAGAAATCTGGGAAGGATTAGATCAAAACATTTTAAGATCACTTATTTTTAGTATGAACCGTCGTTGCCGATCTGTAATTAACGCAAGGGGTGGAAATACCCAGTATAAAATCACTTATCAGCATTCCAATATTTTGAAAATTGTTCATTTCTCTTCTTTCACATAATATTCGGTGAAATCAAGAATTTTTTTTTCATGCAATGTGTCTTGTTTCCTTCAAAACCTTCCCGGGAGAACATAAAAATAGGTAATAAAGTCAAAGTATAGTTAACTTCATAAAAATTGAGATTTTCAGAATGTGCGTTAATTTTTTTGCGGAGTGTATGTTGGAATGTGATACATCCAATTGATTTATTTTTATGTGTGACTCTAATAGGGGGCGCTAGTTACCAGTTCATTTAACATTTGTTAAGCCAAATTTGAAGTGATCCCAAGCATCATTTAATTTCACACCAAACAGGTACCTACTCTTGATAAAACTCGATATTGTGTACCGTTTTCGGAATATTTTTAATTGAAAATTATAGAAAGATTACTGATGCTGGGATGAAGTAATGATAAATATATAAATTCACCAAGAAAATACAAGATGAAAAATTAAAAAAAGGCTCATAGCATAGAAAAGAGAAAAGTCCATTTTTCCACAGAATTCATTGATTTCGAAACAGTTGGGAGTAGTCACCTATGAGTTCATTATGAAGTGATGGAACACACTATCGAGTTTTATCAAGAGTATTTTCCTAGTGTAAAATTAAATGATGTTTGAGTTAATTCAAAATTTGGTTCATTGAACCAGATATGTTTAATACTACTTGATACAAACCGTGCAACTAGACTAGCGTCCTCTATGAGAATCAGTCATAAAAACATAAGTAAAGGTATCCACAATTCGAATTAAGTTTCAATGTTGTCATTGTTTCAGCAAAATCTGAAAAAGTGTATAACGCCTATTATTTTTCAGTTTTCTATCTATCCTTGAGGCGAGATCAGCTCTTTTCAAGCTCCCTGTATAACTTAGTTCACTATCATAGCAGAAATAAATAAAACAAGAAAATAATATTCGGGTAAACTCACTTGCAATCCAATTGCATTATCTGCACAAGTGACCAGAATAGGTTTGCTGGCTCCAGGAATGTTCTCTAATGTGACGGAGTCTGTCTTCTGTATCTTACAAACCAGGTAGAGCAAAAGGGCCCCAGCTATCGAGAATAAGGCCAGGATTTGCAGAGCTAAGACAAAAGCCGTTTGTTCATCCATTTCCTGAAAAAAAATCAATTGCTGTTGTATCAGTGAAGAAGAACAAAATGCAAAGCTTTTTTATTATGTTGCTTTAAATGAGATTGTATCGATCAGAATTGTTTAGATTTGAAAATAGCTGAGTCTGTGTCACAATTGGGCAACAAACAAAATATTATGAGTATTGACCAATGTTGAAGATGCTTTCTTCCTTCATAATGGGAAGTCCAGTAAATCGAAGTCTACTGAAATCGATGTCAATTCGTAATTCTAATGAATTATATTAGTTAACAGATATTATCAAATCCTGCACAATAAGCGTTTCATACACGATATTCTATATTGTTTATGAAACAAATATAGTATTTTTGCATGAGGAACAGCTCCCTCCACAACAATAGTTAGAATCTCGGACAGAATCATCGAGTAAGGTTAAATATTAGCTCACTCTATGACCTTTGCTTGTGTGTTTTTCGGTTATGAATTTCTTGTTAAAAACTGGACGACATTCAAAATGCATGGTGATTAATTGCAGCAAATATAATCCTGAATGTATATGCTTCTTATTATCAGAGAGAATGGAAATGTACGTTTTTTGACTCTCGTATCATGTAACTGACTTGCTCATTGCTTTTTATTTTCAGTGCTGTCGAATGGATAGAGTTTTCCGGGAAAAATATACCGTTCTTGATAACGTATGAAGAACTCTTGCTGGGATGACATATAGAGGTCTTGTTGTACACCTCTGATAGTATTCTTTTCTTGTTGTTCAAACATTCTGTGATTAATATACAGTAAACTTTCGTTAAGTCGAACTTCTAGGGACCAAAATAACTGTTCGACTTATCTATTGATTGGCTCCCCAAATATTCGAGTTATTGAAGTGAGACTTCACCTCATTGAGAAAAACTCAGGTAAACAAGTAATCATCATCAATAAGAAACGAGCGTCTGAGCACTGTAAACATGTCCTTAGAGGTCTAAAAATCGTATTCATCATGTAGGTTCTCTCGACTCATCTATTAGACCCTCTAGACTCACTGGGGTTAAAATACACTGGGTAAGATGTGTATGAATCAGGTCCAGAACATCTGTTCGACTTATAGATGTTCGATTTATCGAGAGTCTACTGTATGAACAAGTTCTTAAAATTTGTATAATAATTCTCAAATATGTGAACAAATTTTTGAAATGTTCAAAATTTCATTGCATTGTAATTGATTTAACACGATCAATTCAAATGAAAATATGAAAAATCCAGGAGCGTATTTCATTCGATTCAAAACAATGTGTAGATGGAAAATATCCTGATTCAAAAGCTGAGCCCTGCTTTTGGGATGTTTGTTTGAAAGCTCGACATAGAATACACAATTCGATGGAAATTTATGAGAAGTGTAATTTGAATTTCTCGCTTATAAAAATAGTTTACTGTACTGAATAATGTTCTCAGCGCCTTCCAGAGGTCAAAAGTAAGAGACTAGCCAGAAATCGTAGTCGGATTCCAGTAAAACAGATGTAAGGGCGTTTCCTATCTTTTTAACTCTTCAATCTTTGTGTCATAGTTTTGTGCTGATTTTCGTTTTCATTACTTTTTTGAAGTCAAGCTTGTTTCCGTCAAAGTTATGAAACCAAAAACAGCCGTTTCTTTAAAAAAAACCACGAATTTCAATTTTTCGTAGAAAATAAGTAGAAAACAAGATAAAAAATATAATAAGAACTTATGAAACCATAACTATTGGACATAATTCTCATTGAAATGAAAAAAAAATCAGGTTTATTTAGGTTAAGCGTTGAATTTCGTTGAAACAACGGCGGAAACAAAGTTGTACACCTGAAATATAGAAACAATAGAAAGAACGTTTTTACCAGAATCATTTTCTTGTGGAATTGCATAAGAAAATTCAGAATCAGAAACTATATCCTTGCACCTAATGGAAGAAAAAATACGACATTCATGCTTGGTTCGGTACTGATCGAACCTAGCATGAAATCATTTCTTCAATCATTTGGTTTCGGTCACACTTAATGACCACTAAATATCATGCATACTTCGTAGTCAAGGTTATTTTCATGCACACGTCATGGCACATCTTCATCTTAATGATTATTCATGAAGACCATCTCGACAACACACCCACCTTATGAATCCATTCAAGCATCACTACTAGACTCTTATATTCTTGTCGAATATGACAAATTGACTCTGTCTATTCGAAAACGGTCGACCTCAATTCGTCGGTTTTATTTCTTCGTTTTATATCGTAGGATTGCTTCAGTTTCTGTTTATACAGAAGAAGTAAACATAACAGAACGCGGTTTCTATTTTTGTGTAGGTCTTTGGGAATGGCCAGTCAACGAACTGCTTGGTATTGCATCAACAACCACACATTCTCGCGTTCCGTTTAAGTTGGGCAAATTGCGATGTTCTTGATTGAGGTGTTAGGTGGTCAGGGAGCGAGTTGCATTGTGTATTCTAGGTGGACGTGTTTTGGTTCGATATGAAGTAGAATTTTTACTGGGACATGATTTATGTTCAGTTCGATTTGTTATGGGAACGGCTTCTCTAATTTTTTCATTCAGAAATGGAGTGTTCACCTTATCTCTGCCGCATTTTCGCGAATGCTGAAACTGCATTTGGCTCAATAAATATTTTTCATTACCAATTGAAAAAGATAAAAGGTAAATGAAGAACTTGATGTGAACAGCAAATTATTTCTAGAAATGAATGAGATCATTTACAGAGTGTTATAATACAAAGCAATAATCAGGATAATTAACTATAAAACAGAAAATATCTACCTAAAACGAATACAACACCACAAAAGTTCAAAACACTGGATAAATCCTCGATCCCAAGCACTAATAACAATAAACGCTACTAAAAGGGCCAGATCACCAACTGAAATTTGACAAATATTATGATCGAATGAATCGAAATTGGTTCTTCAATTTGGGCGATTTATGTCTCTGGTAAATCGACCATATGCTCCTTCCTTTATATTCTCTCTCTATTTCAGTATCGTAATGAGTTCATTACATTACTGAAAGTAGTGGTGTAATGAAACTCATTACAGCATTGTTTTCAGTAATATTTTTCGTTTTGAGGTTGTCAGTACTAACCTCCGATCCAATCAATTTTCGAATCAAATCAAATCAATTCAAATTTCGTGATCTGTCAAATTTCGTAAGTAACACCAACTGCCAAGCTACAATACAAAAGTCCCTAATCACGAAACTAGACTGAAATAGAGAACATATCGTCTGATACTCGTTGCAGAAGGCAATTCCAACACTCATGCATTCGCATTCGTGTTGAAATAGGAGCTCATTCTGCAACTTGTTTTAGAATATACTATTATTTTATGGCTACATTGGTTTAAACTAGAGATCCTATGTTGAAAGAGGTTTCAAAGAATTGTATGACGTTTTATTGAATTAATTAATTATTGCATATCAAGAAGGCAGTGGTAAGAAATAATAAGGCATATCTATCTACACCATTTCCAAATGTAATTCAGAAACCGCCAATTGTATTTCAGATTAGTCAATTGAATATCAGAAAACATCAAATGTAATTCATGATGTAATTCAGATTAGTCAATTGAATTTCAGAATATGTCATATGAAGTTCAGATCAGTCAATTTTATTTCAGAAATCTTAATTCGTAATTCAGAAAGTTCGAATATTATTTGATTTTGAGTCCTATATTACTCATTTTCATAATATTTATCATATCGTCAATCATATGTCATATTCAATCATGTATGTTTTCATGTATAAATGAAACCAATATAATGAATTGGTTGAGGCTTTCGCGGCCATCCTTCAATGTGACATGTTCTTTCGAGCATTTAGGCCGTCGTCGTAGATTAGTTCTCGACGTTTCGCCAGTTCGAGTGTCTGGCATCTTCAGGAGTTATATTTCAGGAGATGTTCTCACTGAACTGCCTGAGTGTGCTCGAAAGAACATGTCACATAAAACTAATATAATCTGGTAAAATCTCTTGGTGCTGGTTCTTTCTTTTCTTCAACACTTGATTTTAGTAAAAATATGCTAAATCTTCTCAATCGATTCCTTAACTAACACCGTAGCTTCAGGAATCACATAACACCTAATGAAAATTAGTCAAATTGAGTACATATTTAATTGGAGAAGCAATTGACAACAGTGTCTGCAGCTGGTGTATCAGCCATGAAGAGACTACGAGGTTCATTCACAACGCTTTCTGCAAATGAATGGGTTGAGGGTTTGTTGCAACAGTGGCAAGATATAAGGAACTACATAGTTATCAGATTGAGTGATCGTCTGTGATAAAGCTGCATGCCATTTAACCTCAGAATTCCAAACAGTGTACCACCGAGATTTATTGAAAAAAGACTAACATACCTAGAAATTATCATTGGCCAAGCTAAGATGCAATTGCGATGGCAGACATGCCTGTATGGCTTCATGTTTCACGTGAAAATTAAAGTTCATTTATTATCATTGTTTTATTTCTGAATCACCTACAATTAATATTTTCTGAAATGCAAACTGGTATCAATGTGCGTATGAAATGAATTTCAAATTCCCATTTCTGATATATAATTGACCATATCTCAAATTTAGTTGAGTGTGTTATCTGATTTTTGTCTGAAATACATTTGATGTTTTCTGAAATTTAATTGACTTCCAAAATGATTCGAAAAAATGGGGTTCCAATTTGAAAAAAAACGATTTTTTGATGTTTCGTCACTTTTAACTTTGACAAAGAATTTGTGACCTCTTGTATCATATTCTAAAAATCACGCTATCGGAAAAGAAGAATCAGCTTTTCTTCTCTGAGATTCTCAAAAGTTTGAATTTTTAATGAAGAAACCTCGAAGTTGTCTACATTTCAATATAGTTCAATTTTGATATTTTTTTCATATTTCCTCATCTAATGAGAATTTTCTTGGGAAAATTCAAAATTTTGGAATGAAAAAAACTCAGAATTCAATGGAGAATTTATTTATGCAATAAAAAATGGGTCTTTCCATTCGAAAAATGAAAGTTGATGTCACTTCCGGAAAAAGTGAAAATCCTAGAACCTTCAAACAATATACGAGAAGTCGTATTCTTACTTCAAGTTCACCTTTAGAATTTCAATCCTGAATCATGTGTCTTTCCTAAAAATATTCTATAAAGCCATATTCGTGAATAACCCTGTATACATGTTTGAACATTTTTTTCAGATGAAAATAGATTCCTGTTTTTAAAATATGACAAGTTCAATTCCGAAATCGTCCCAAGTGACTCGAATCTACAGTACTGAGAGTTATCGTGAGAAAAACTGAATAAAGCCTCAACAGGAAAAAATTTCTTATGTGCTGCAGCGAAAAACCACTTTGGGGCATTCTTGAAAATTTTCCAAGATAAAGCTTGTTTGATCCTTCTGGAATATTACAAAATTATTTGTCTGTAGGGATGGTATTTAATTTCCTCCCAAATACAACGAATCGATGACCCAAAAGAAAATCAGAAATAATCCAAAGGAAGTACACATATATTAATGATCAAGACGGCATTCAGATCGGAAAAACGAAACCATAAAAACCCTCAATTAAATGAAGTTCGTGTTAACTTGAATGACGAAAGGGATCCCATGCGTGAAACATTAATAAGCAAAGAAGAAAAAGGAAATCAATTCACTTCGGCAGGAAGTTACGCCTGAAAGTATTCCACATTTTATGCAACCGAATGAAATGATAAAATCGATTTCTTTACCGCTTGAATTACCCGTGAAGCATTGATGGATGGCTCGTTCCTGGATTGAGTGTTGAACGTTCCAGATGTTTCAAGGAAGTGGCTACTGATTGATTGCTTATTGCGGTAATACGGATAATATAGGTAATTTCCTATCTTATGCTGCTGGAGTCTATTGCGAATCGATTTGTTTCGATCGATCTCAGTCAACAAAGAATGTATCGGGTGTTTCAAAACTCTGGAAACGGTGGATTCATTTCGCGCACAGGTGGAATATCGAAATTTTTCCTCCGAATTGATTGAAACCAAGATAATTGAAGTCCATATTTCGGAACTATGCAGCGTTTTCAGTTCAAAAATCCTTGGATGAAGCACGCTGAAAAAATTTTCAGAATTTTTCAAAAAGTTTTTTGCTCTACGCACATGGAAAATTTTTTTGTACAACCGCCATTAGAAGTTACACTTTTAATCACAACAAACAATGTAAAATTTGATTGTATACATGGAAGCGTGTTAAAAATATTTTTTAGCACTCCATTTTCTTATGATGAAATCAGATGAGAAATATTCAGCAATTGCAAATTTTTATTATCAATATTTAAAAATCATTACTTATGAACATTATTATTAATCGTAAAAACTAGAAAAATTACTAACATTAATGCCCTGTGACGTTAGGGAGATTCGCAACACATTATTAGAATCCTCAGCACCATCAGTAGGTACTTGTAGAAACCGGAAGTACAATATTGGATGATGATGATCCAAAATCTGTTGAGGTTGGGCGAATTGTTTTCAGCAATGACATCTCTATATGCAATGGAATGATTAACATAGCCCTCGGCTACCGTCGTAGACTTCCATCCACCATGTTTTTTATATCCGTAATATTTGCTCCTGATTCTGCTAGCAAGTTGTATAACCAATGCTTTTTTTGTTATTTCGATGTCTTCCACTGATAAATTACACAATTTTTCATGCCGACAGGCTCCAAATAATCCGAAGATAGTTGCAACCTTAACCATCAAGTATTTCTCATCTGGTGCCTCCTTTATAAACTTTTCAACTTGTTCACGAGTGAGAATTTTCGAATTTTTGAGACGATATTCTTCACTTTTCCGTTTTTAATATGCTATTACCTTAAAATATTTACTAACATCCACACCATTTTCAACAAGGGCGCTTGAAAATTTGCTCCACAAAGTTGATGAACTCCATATTTTCGATTTTTCTTCTACGTATGCCAGGAAAACAGTTTCACTGAAATTCCCCTCTACATTTTTCAATTTACACGAGGCCAGGAAATTGTTATATGCAATATCGTACTGCTGAACATATTTTTCAGATTCGCCCTTCTTGCAGACTCTTCAATATCCAGAGGAACAACCCAATCGTCAATTTTATTAATAATTGGACTCTCGACAAACATATTAAGCTGTTAAAAACCCAAGAAGAAAATTGGACAGGAACGAAATTCAAATGACAGCGTCAGCGTCTTTTCTCATTTGTTAGTAATCAAAACGTTGGCCAACGTTTACCATTCACAACAACCTTTTAATTATTTGAATATCATAATGCATTTTGAAGTTTATGCTCATTGCAAATTCGCCCATTTCATTATCAAAATGGGGCAGTTGTACAAAAAACATTGTATATTATTTGTATTGAAAATGATTTTATTCTGTTCGCTCCATTAATTTCACAAACTCATTCATTCACAAAATAAAACGTCACTTAACACTCATATCATAATAGTATATTCTAAAACAAGTTGCAGAATGAGCTCCCATTCCAACACGAATGCGAAGTTCGAAAACGAGCGACGAAGGAGCGAGTTTTGGATAGCATGAGTGTTGGAATTGCCTTCTGCAACGAGTATTAGACGGTATTTTCTCTATTTCAGTCAATTTGTGTGAAATACTCCCGAAATTCAAATGAAAATTCAGATTAGTGACTTTTGTTTTGTATCTTGGCAGTTGGTGTGACATACGAAATTTGACAGATCACGGATTTTGAATTGATTTGATTTGAAACTTGATTCGATCGGAGGTCAGTACTGACAATCAGAAAACGAAAAATATAACTGAAAACAATGCTGTAATGAGTTTCATTACAGCACTACTTTTTGTACTGTAATGAATTCATTACGATACTGAAATAGAGAAATAAATATTTCAAGATAGATCGATGCAAAGGTCGTATAGCTTGTTTATTCAGCTCTATGAAAAAAATTTTTTGAATTAACTAAAGACCTGTAATAAGTTATTTTTATTATTATTGCATTAAATATATCTTGTACATTTCTGATTCACCTCCTCTGAAGCTATGAACACATTTAAAATTTAATTTTTCTCAGGAAAAATAATTGAATGAATTTAAAGTTGATACCTCTGAGCTGCCGACGGTACTCGTTGAGCGAAATTCTGAGCGACAGAATTTTTACGTTTTTTGTAGAGCCACCTCATATTAAAAACCAATTTTTTTGTTAACTTTTCTACTTATTCGGTAAAAAAACCAGTTCTAAAAATTAGTTCAAGGAACAAGAAACTCTTTCATTAATTTTTTCAAAATTTCAATGGGCGGACTAGGAAAACCGCTGAACAGATCGATCTACCGATTCAGGGGGGACTTTGGGGAATATCTGACTGTAAAATTGCTTTAGAACCTAAGCTTTCCCAGCACTATTGACGAAGATACAATCCCAACCCAAAGATGGCTAATGCCATTTTTTAATCAGAAGTAATATATTTTTGTAGGAAATTTTCTACAGAAAAAGAAAGCACCTGTCGGCTTGCTAGATGATCAGAAGTTGCGGAGATATCTGCAGTGTTAATCAATTAATACAGAAACTAGAGTCTTGAAGCTTCAGAAGCTGCAGCCTATTGAAAATCACCAAAAAATTTTGAAAATTTTTCTGTTGCTTTAATTGCTCTTATTGACACTGTTGCGATAACTTGAACAGCGGGTACCAAGACTAATATTGACTTATCCTGTATCGATATAACTTAGTATTGTCTAATCAGAGCTAGAATTCTTGTCTCCGATCAGGAATTTTTGGCACTGACCAATCGAAAATTGTGAGAATTTCAATCCACTGAATTTTTCATTATATATTTCGAAAAGGACAATTCTAACTGATTCCTTGGAAGTAGGAAATAATACTGAACTCATGGATTGATTATTATCATTATTTGTTTGACATTTTGAAGATTCTTAAAGTTCCTCTAATTTGGATTATTCTCAAGAATCAGATACAGTACGAAATCTTACCTCAAACAAAAATTTTGTCAGATACTTGGAAAACAAAACAACACCCAGCACATCGACGACCTTACAAGGTTACTAAATAAACAAGCTCGGAACTGCAACAGACGATGGGTCTGAAATTATAGTAGTCTATTATTACAGCGTTCGCACGCTGGTCATAAAACAATTATCCAAAACCAGTTTGTTTTGACGAGAAAACAGGGAATGAATAATTTATATCGGCACTGAAAATCCATTTCAAAAAAATTAAAACATCAATGTCATTCGGTTCGATTGATTTGTATTTAAAAAAAATTAGGCCTTATATGAGGTTTGGTTATCAAAGTATATGTTTATTGGTAATACTTTTTTGATGTGACAGAGTACTATGAAAGCAGAAAGTAGAATAAGACAGAGGTGTAGTTTATACTAAGCTTCGACATTGAACTCTTTTCTCTTTTAACAAAAGATACTGAAAAATAATATTATATTCTTGATTTGATCCACAGAACCATGAATTTGTGAGACGATTGCACCAAGAATGAGCTGAAAATTCGAAAAAAAAATCCATAAAACGAACAATCACCAACTGGGACTTAAATATTTCATCGGGATAGTCGCAGGTGCAGCAAAATTACAGAATTTCAAATTTCTACTCTAACTGGAATTTTAGTAAAAAAACAAAAACTTAATTCTTTTCACCCCTCTCAGAAAGGGTGGGCTAGGGAAATTTTGTTATAGGAAAGACCCATATTAGTTTCATACGAGCATTCACCGTCTGAATTAAAAAAAAATGAATGTTGGTATTATATATCAATTTAAGTTGGTAATCATGTTCAGTTTCCTGGATCAATGTGAATGGATTTCGAAAATTTTCCGTTCTTGACCTATATTGTCCCGAACATCAGACATAATGAAGAGGAATTACGATTCACGATCATAGACTCGTTTTTCTTCGAAAAAATTATGAGATCATTAGCTACCTGACACTTTATTATCACTTTTCCCGAGTCCGAAGTCGATGATGAAAAACGACGTTGTTGGGTTCTAGTTGTAGACAATAAATCATTTCTTGATGTCACCCTTCCCCAAAGAATAATAGCGTTGAAGACAACACCAAATTTATCATCGGGAAAACTGGGAAAAATTATGGGAAAAAATTACTCATTATTTCAATTCCTATCTTTCATTTAATTCAATGAATTGATTACCTTATTTATCTATATTCCAATGAATTAATCGTTTAGACACGGAATTTCTCACAAAAGATTTTTGTGTGGGTAATTGCAGTTAAATTCGACTCATGGCACTCGACTTTTAGCCGATAATTATTGTTTTCACCTAACATACATGTAAATCATAAAAAAACGAATTTATCCTCGTGAAAGAGGACACTTGAAAGTTATGTATTAATTGATTTTTTACAAGTTTAGCTTGTTATGTTGAAAAATTGTCAGTTTCGTAACTTTCAGCAGATTCGGAAAGGGGAAATTGATGGAGTTTTTTTGTCATTTCTTTCAAATTTTGTGACATTTCTGTCATAAATATTCATAAACCTCCGAACATTATTTGGCCAAGAAATCTTGATGTTGATGCATTTCCAAAATGATTTCGATTTATTCTGAATAATCGGTGTCTTTTTTGCTTTTGTCTTTTTTCATTTCAGATTGAGAATTACGAGTCGTTTTGGGAAGAATCTGTGTATCCGAGCCCATCGACGGATAACATGAAGATGATCACACTGATGTCTTTCAAGATTTTCCTGATATTCAATATTTTATGTTATTTTGTTTACGGGGAGGCAGGTTTTTTCGGCTGAGGTTTTTTCCCCTGGCTGTATAGTATCGTATGATACTAGTGTTGATAGTATCGTATGATTCTATAGTATCATACAAAGAATGTTATGATACCCCGTTCTTTTTTTACCTCAGCTTAGGTACTTTTTGTTTCAACATTTGTTGTATTATTTTAGCTCTCTTTTTCATAAGAATATATATATATATTAGACTGATTCAAAAAATTCGACTTTTTTTGTTTTCACGAAACTCCCCCCTAATTATCTTCAGGGTATCGAAAAAAGACCTTTGTGAAAATACCAGCTCCAAATAATAACATTTAGAGGTTGCTCATCAATTATTTATATTTTGCTTACTAATAACAGGGAAAAAATTTCTTTTTCCAATAAAAAATTCCTAGAACACAAACCAATAGGCGAATTTCTTTGTGTGATACATTTTCGTGTAGGCAATCAGATACTCCACAAATATGTCCTTCACGATATTTCGATAAAACGGTCACTTCAAAAGTTATTCGATTCGATGCTAATATACAGGTATTCTTAAAGAAAAAAAATATTCAAAAAAATCGACTTTACTTGTTTTCACGCAACCCGCCTTTTAATGATCTTCAGGGCATCGACAAAAGCCGTCTGTGAAAATATTAGCTTTGTATCTTGGCAGTTGGTGTGACATACGAAATTTGATAGATCACGGAATTTGAATTGATTTGATTCGAAACTTGATTCGATCGGAGGTCAGTACTGACAACTATAAAACGAAAAATATAACTGAAAACAATGCTGTAATTAGTTTCATTACAGCACTACTTTCAGAACTGTAATGAACTGCATAAAATGCAGATATCTAAATATCAATTTACCTAGTGGTCGGAGCTTAATAAAACACAAAAAGGTTCAAAAGTAGATTTGAATTTCAAAACGAATACCCATACCTGTATCAGAATATCTATTTTCATAATAGAAGAAATTTTATAAGAATAATTGAAGATTCGTCTAATGGTATAATTATTCATAATTCATTATTCAGCCTATTCAAATATTACGCGAGCACTTTCAGCCGAAAGTTAGAGAGCATTAAATGGAATTCATTAAAAAAACTAATATTTCTCGGATATCGTGTCGTTCAACTTAGCGAGAACTTTCTAGAGATTGTTCAAATGTCAATTCAAGTAATAAAATTCGTATTTCCGGTTTGCTATCTCTAGATATTCATATTTCTGGACAAAACACTACCTGACCAGTTTCAATATCATTACCGTTGTCTGCACGAATGAATTTCCTGATGCTGATGACTCTGTCGAAATAAATGGAAAATATATTCTACAACGTGATATATGACTGTTTTCATTCTGAAATTGAAAATCCATTAATAACTGGAAGTTTTAGATCGAGAACATTAAGCAACGATTGTGAAATGAGCACATCCCTGAAATAACTGATTTTCCGGGGTCTTGTGGTTTGCAATGATATTAATAATTCATCAAGGGTCTGTTTGAATATTGGAGCAAGCATGGGAAATACTGAATTTTAGAACTTTGGGCTGAAAATGATTTGTGTCAAGTTGGCCCAGCACTTTTAGATTTCCGAAAGAGTTTTAGTTTTTCTGAATTTGGTCTAGGTTTGTGCTGCTTTGTGATTCAGGATTTTTCCTATTTCCAAGTGATTCTAGCGAGGGTTCTAGACATGGGCGCCCGCAGAATTTTTTCTCAGGGGGGGCAAAAAAAATCGTCGAAAAACGATAAGGCGCATGCGACATCAGTATTCCATTTCTTTCTATTTCGTTTTTTATATTCATGCATGAGCGCCCGCAGAATTTGTAAAAAATGATTAAGTTTTCCACCTCAACATTTTTTTAACATCAACAATATAAGGCAATATGTATAAGATAATACGGTAACTGTTTTCTAAACAAATCACAATCCATGAAAGAATATTAACAGGAAAATGAAATATAAATAATATGAAGAAAGGAATTAAATAAATTGTATGATTGCTAATAACTACAGATACATCAACCAGTAATAACGAAATAAAAACAAATATACTTATACGCTCGATAAAATGATATTCATAAAAACCATACATGAATAATAATGAAATATGAAATATAAATTAAATGAAACAAACCATAAATTCAAAACTAGACACTCAGAGATTATTCGAAATAACACAATATAAATATATTACTCACACAAAAATAATAATAATAATTCTGAAAATAAAATACCGGAATCGTAAAACCACGCATATTTTATTCTGAACTAAAAACCAGCCTTCTGTTAGTCTCAAGAAATTCAATAGGAAGTTAATTCCTATATTTTTCTTAGATTGTTTCTTTATCAGTACACGAGGAATGAGTCTGCATTGATGTATGAAGTTTTTTTTTTGGTGTCTTATAGCGATCGTCATCGGCATTCGATCTCCTTTGGAAAAATATTAGAATATCCATATTTTCCAAAGGTAAATTCATCAAATTATAAAAATATATGAAATATATATAGAAACATAAGTAAAATGACTCTCAAGAAACAAGAAAAAAATAGTCTTCTGGGACTGCCGATAGAAGTGAAATCTGAGCAACTTGTAAACTGTATCGTCGAACTATTTGGTCATCACTTTTGAAGTACTTTTGGTTTACAAAGGAGTGTTTATGATCAGGAATCAAGGAAGTTCAAATTGATTATTACGTATCATCTACGTACATAATCAAAGAAGTTACCCTCGATAACAAAATTTGGAGTAAAAGACACTAAATATATAAATAAGAACGAAGATTCTATATTTCCGCCTTCTCGGAAAAAAATATTCTGATTGGAGAATGGACAATAATTTATTATTGAAATATGAGAGTAGTCCCACTAGTCGCAGGAAGAATCCCCCATCAAAGAAGCCGCCTAAAAAAACCGGTCATAAAACGAACATCTGGTAGCGATTGAAGAGAATGCCGATAAGCATGGGGTAGTTTATGAATTTATTACTTCGTTTTAGGTAAACAAAAACATGAAATTCATCGTCTTCGAAAACTTTCCATGATTTTTTTCACCCAAAAAGTGCTCAACACGCCTCAGGGAGTTATCAATTCGATAAAAGATCAAAATCTCAGGGGGGGCCACGGCCCCCTCTGGCCCCCTCCTGCGGGCGCCCATGGTTCTAGAGATAATTCGAAAATCGAAAAAATGGGATAGACCAGCACATTTCGAAAAATTGGATTCCAATGACTGAAAATGATTGCGTGACACTGTAATCGAAATATTCTCAGGAAAATTTTTCAGATAAATTGTTTTATATGATTGGGCCGCAATTATGCCAGATTGTGCCGGTCAGATTTTCAGAAAAAAATAAAAAAATAAATATTTGCCCTCGTATGCAGAAAATCGGAAAAATCAATAGTTTTCAAGATAGTCAACAACCTACCAACAGTGTGTGTAAAGTTTCTCCAGCCCTTCTGGATTTTCGAGAAAATTTTTGTGCTGTTTTGTGCAGTTGAATTTTTTTTATTCCATACGGTTCTCAATATATTTTACAAAATGTTTTGAACGAACAAGTGCCTCGTTTAGAACTTTTTATTGAATATTTTGAGAACCGTATGATTTAAAAGAAAAATTCAAGTCAGCACAACGAAAAATTCAGAAAATCGAGAAGTTCTATTCCAACTTCACACACAAACGTTGGTAGGTATGCTGATTTTGCTTCAATATACTTATTTTTCGTATTTTCCCCATGTGAGGAAAAACCCTCGAAAAAACCTGTTGATTTTTTGTGAAAATACAATTAGCACAATCATATAAAACAATTTTCGTCGATGAAAAACGAAATGTTGGGGCAACTTTTATCTGATTTCATTTTTTTTTAGGTGAGTTAGAGGAAAATTCGCGAAAATGACAACGGCACAACTTGGCCGCGAGAAGCATTAGTTTTCGAACTTATTTTTTATGGAAAAATCGAAAAGTGCCTGGCTGATTTTTTTCATTTTCAACTTTACCGAAAAGTCTAAAAAAATTTTTTTGGAATTTCGATTTTCCGGGAACTAGAACAGACGTTCGGAGAGATTCTAACAGCACATCGCAGTACATGTATAGCACAATTTTTTGCATTCATTGCAATCAAATTTTTTTAGAAGTGCTTGGCTGATCCATTTTTTCGCTTCTTGAAATATATCTAGGCCCACAAGGAATAAATAAAAAAAATTCAACGGCACAAACTAGCACAAACATAGCACGATGCAGCACAACGAAAATCCTATCGAAAATCCAAAACTGCTGAGCCAATTTCATACACATCTGAAAATGATCTCATATGTTCGAGTTCAAGTGAAAGTGAAAACAAAATTTATGAATAAATATTAATCAACCTCGTCTGAATTTCGCAACTCTTCAAATTTATGCTATTCACCTCCAAATTAATCGCCTGATAAACTCGATAAAGAGGGCGTGTCTGAAAAACACCGAAAAATGTGAAGGATAATAATTATTTTATGAAAAATAAAAAGGAGATTTGGTATGAATTTTTTTGGAAAACCTCCTTTCTTAAGATATCTAACAGTTTTTTTGTGGTGGAAATTTCCAGTCGAGAAAAATATGGCTGAAAAGCCCAATTCATTCACCAACTTTTTTATTTCTTCAATTTTTTTCCAAATCATAAGAATTTTTTTTAAAAAAAAAGGAAAAATAAACATATCAGGGGTTGACTATTTCAACCCCTACTAAGCATACTTCAGGTTCCTGTCCAATTTTCGTCTTGGGTTTTTAACTGCTTAATATGTTTGTCGAGAGTCCAATTATTAATAAAAGTGACAATTTGGTTGTTCCTCTGAATATTGAAGAGTCTACAAGAAGAGCAAATCTGGAACACCTGCCTGAAAAATCTGTTCAGCAGCACGATATTGCATATAACAATTTCCTGGTCAGATGTGAATTGAAAAATAGAAGGGAACTTCAGTGGCATACTTAGAAGAAAAATCAAAAATATGAATTTCATCAACTTTGTAGAGCAAATTTTCAATGATAAAGTCAAGCGCTCTGTTGAAAATGGTGTGGATGTTAGTAAATATTTCGAGGAAATAGCATATTTGAAACAGAAAAGTGAAGGATATCGTCCCAAAAAATCGAAAATTCTCACTCGTGAACAAGTTGGAAAGTTTATAAAGGAGGCACCAGATGAGAAATACTTGATGGTTAAGGTTGCAACTATTTTCGGATTATTTGGAGCCTGTCGGCCTGAAGAATTGTGTAATTCATCAGTGGAAGATATGGAAATAACAAATGAATCATTAGTTATAAACCTTTCAAATACAAAAACGAAAGTCAGTCGTTCTTTCAGTATTATTGGGAAGTATGTAGACTATTTTCATAAGTACTTTGCACTGCGCCCTGCTGTCATCAAACATCGTCGCTTTTTACCGAAATACATGAATAATAAATGCACTGCCAATCCAGTTGGTATTAATACATTTGGAAAAATTCCATCTATTCTTGCCGAATTCCTCAAACTGCCAGAATATACAGGGGCACTGTTTTCGAAGATCCTCCGCTTCATTGCTAGCAGAATCAGGAGCACTATTACGGATATAAAAAAACATGATGGATGGAAGTCTACGACGGTAGCCGAGGGATAGGTTGATCATTCCATTGCATATAGAAATGTCATTGCTCAAAAAATTGTCCCTTACTCAACAGCTTTTGGATCATCATCATCCAATATTGTACTTCCGGTTTCTACAAGTGATGGTGCTGATGATTCTAATGTGTTGCGGAGCTACCTTACGTCACAGGGCATTAATGTTAGTAATTGTTCTAGAACGATTGATATTAATGTTCAGAAGTAATGATTTTTAAATATTGATAATAACAATTTGCAATTGCTGAATTTTTCTCATCTGATTTCATCATAAGAAAATAGAGTGCTAATAGTATATTCTAAAACAAGTTGCAGAATGAGCTCCTATTCCAACACGAATGCGAAATTCGAAAACGAGCGACGAAGGAGCGAGTTTTCGAAAGCATGAGTGTTGGAATTGCCTTCTGCAACGAGTATTAGACGATATTTTCTCTATTTCAGACAAGTTTTGCGGAAAACTCTCGAAATTCAAATAAAAATTCAGATTAGTGACTTTTGTATTGTATCTTGGCAGTTGGTGTCACTAACCAAATTTGACAGATTGCGGAATTTGAATTGATTTGATTCGAAAATTGAGTGGATCGGAGGTCAGTACTGACAACCACAAAACGAAAAATATAACTGAAAACAATGCTGTAATGAGTTTCATTACAGCACTACTTTCAGTACTGTAATGAACTCATTACGATACTGAAATAGAGAAAAATGTTTTCAACACTAATGTTAAAAGTATTTTTAACACAATGAACCACTAACTTATAATGGACCTTCTCAGAACTGAGCGACAAAACAGATTGGATCTACTTAATTGAAATTCTGTAGATCTTGAAATTAATTGACAACAGATTCGAGTACTTCCTCCATGCTAACATGGATACAATAAGATTAAATTGTGTTGTAATGTTTCAAGATTCGAATATTATTTCAATAGTGGATGCTCTCATCACACAAGATGATATAGAATATGACAAGCTGTCGGAAAATTCCTAAGTGGTGATAATTTATGTGAGAAACTCCGCGATACTAATGTTTCTTGAACGCCCAGAAGATGTCTTTATAATGCTCAGTTAATTACCGCATGAAACGCGTCTTCCATTAATTTTTCAAGGTTGGCCAGTTTTTTATTATTTTCATAGCACGCGATAAGAGAACTAGATCTCGACAGTGAAATACCTAAGATATAATTTTTTCAATGAACAGGTCGTTAGAGATTATACAGAGTGTACCAAGTTCGACGGCTTATTAGGCGTTTCTGGAGAACTGGACCTTTTTGAAATCTGAAAATTGGGATTATATTATTGTTTGACAATATCTACCGATCTAAAATATTCTTGGAGCCTCACCACTTTCAGTTATACAGGGAGTAAATTTTTTTTCTGTTTTTTTGTTTTCGAATTTGATAGAGTATGCAATTCTGAATACATTCGTACTCAAATCGTTGCATTCGTCAAAATACTTCCAAAAATATCCAGAAAAAACTGAAGAAAAAAGGGAGATGAGTGTATTCGGTATTATGTTTGTTATTCCTAACCTAGATTTCGTAAGCACAAACTGTTTTCACATTTTTGAAGGCGTAGACTGTAGAAATATTGTACAATTTCAGAATTTTGAATAATCCGTTAGGGTGTTCCAAATGTTGGTCCAAAAATTGGGATCAAAATTGGCTCATAACTTTCGTTTTTCAAATTAGAACCCTATTTTTTTATGATTGCGTTGGATTCTGCGAAGAAAAATGATGATAATGTTCCAACATGTTGATGCTCCTACAATTACTAATTCTTGAGTTATTTAGGATTTTCTGTTTCTCTTCATGAAATCTGCTTTACATCAACAATGATAAATGAATTCAGACAAGAGAAAGTCACTAGTGAGTTATTTGAGTAATTTATCTTCTATGACCAAGGTCATTGTTGATATGAAACAGATTCTTAGAATTTGACGGTACGTACGACATGAAATCAGGAAGTCCTGAATAACCCAAGAATTATTAATTTTAGGAGCATTAACATGTTGGAACCTTATCATCATTTTTCTTCGCAAAATCCAACGCAATCATAAAAAAATAGGGTTCAAATTTGAAAAACGAAAGTTATGGGTCAATCTTGATCCCAATTTTTGAACCAACATTCGGAACACCCTGTGACGAGTTTTTCAAAATTCTGAAAATGTACAGGGTGGGCATAATTCGATGTTTTAGCACTACAACTTTTGAACCAGAGGAGATAGACAAAATCTGATACCCCATTCTCGATCTCTTTTTCGGAAAAACTGACAAGAGTAGTATTCATTTTTGGCTACCTTCTTTTGTTTTCGAGTTATAAGCGAAAATTGGAAAAATGGTGATATCGGAGAAAATTTATATCTCCGCCAATACAGGCACTTTTCTACGTAGAATCCAGTGGCATGCTCGCCTTTTTTGCAGCATTTTTAATTACGAAGCTATGACACAAAGTTATGTTTTTTTTGAAGGGGAACACTAGATTTCTTTGCCATTTTCTGAAAGCTTAATTTTTTCTGATTTCAAAAATATATAACATCGTATGGTTCGTATCGATAAATCAATATGAGTATAGAAATTGGTCAAGAACATCTGAGTCTCAATACTTTCTATGGTTTCAATTGTCGATAAGCACGAAAAATTTAGTATCGTATAATTACCACAATTTCTTTCTAGAAGTCTTTTCATTTCTATGCTCTTGTTGTAGGAAGCTACATTTTTCTGTGCTCATCAACAGTTGGAACCATAGAAAGTATTGAGAATTAGATGAATATATAGGTTCTTGACCAATTTCTATACTTATATTGATTTATTGATACGAACCATACGATGTTATATATTATTGAAATTAGAAATAATTAAGATTTCAGAAAATGGCACAGAAATCAATTGTTCCTCTTGAAAAAAACATAACTTTGAGTAATAGTTTCGTAATTAAAAATGCTCCAAAAAAGGGGAGCATGCCACTGCATTCTACTAAAAAAGGGCCTGTATAATGTTTTAATTTCAGAGCACTATCATAAGTATTAGCGGAGATATAAAGTTTTTTCGATATCGCCATTTTATCAATTTTCGCCTATAACTCGAAAACAAAAGAAGGTAGCCAAAAATGAATAAAACCCTTGTTAGTTTCTCCGAAAAAGAGATCGAGAATGGGGTATCAGATTTTGTTTATCTCTTCTGGTTCAAAAGTTGTAGTGCTAAAACATCTAAATATGCCCACCCTGTACAATATTTCCACATTCTTCGCCTTCAGAAATATGAAAACGGTTTGTGCTTACGATATCTAGGTTAGGAATAACAAACATAATACCGAATACACTTATCTCCCTTTTTTATTAAGTTTTTTCTTGATATTCTGGAAAGTCTTTCGATGAATGCAACGATTTGAGTACGAATGTATTCAGAATTTCCTACTTTATCAAATTCGAAAATAAAAAAAACAAAAACAAAAATTTTTATTTTTTTTTCACTCCCTGTATAACTGATTTCAATTAGGTCCAGTTCTCCAGAAAGGCCTAATAGGCCTGCGAATTTGATACACCCAGTATAGTTTAGAATTCAGGTTCTACGTAAATAGAACGTGAACAGAGTATACTTAGGAATCTCTCAATTTAGGTGCACCTGGGAATTATTAAATGTGATGAAGACTTCTTCGATTGAGACAATATGAAACTTTCCATATGACGAAGTTGAAAAAATCATCGATTCAATAGATCCTCATACGAACCTAGATGTTCGTTACTTCTAGCAATTCAACTGTTGTTTAGTTTGTATTTATTTTAAGGATGAACCCTTCTTCACGAAAGTTGATTTCGATATCCGAATCCGAGATTAAGGAGAGGCGTGAAACGATTTCGTTTTATTCTAACCATTCCTGAGCATTCGCATTCGAAAACATCACAATGCTTTCAAGAA
This sequence comes from Hippodamia convergens, assembly GCA_038502775.1. NCBI lineage: Eukaryota > Metazoa > Arthropoda > Insecta > Coleoptera > Coccinellidae > Hippodamia > Hippodamia convergens. The sequence goes on from CM076607.1 coordinate 78,833,006, forward strand.
ATTGAATTCCTGAAGTGTTATTAGTGCTGTGGAAATGGAAGTTTCAAGCTGCTTCCAACTAATGTAATTCAACACTTGTCGTACGAAGGAAACATCGGTCTGAATACGAAGTCGCCAGAAAGGAATTTAAAATTTGCAATGGCTTCTATTTCAGAGCGACTGTAGGTATGAGATTATCTCAGATTTGATCTCCGCAAAATAAAAATGAAAGATAAACCAGGATTGGCATAGATTTTCGCAATGTATAAATCCCCGTGGGGTTTTTCGGGTATTTTCCTCGATATTTTCAAATTGATACAATCCACTATTATTGGGTTTTTTTGAGTTTTTCGAAAATAACAAATTTTCAGTTGAACGAGGGTCATATTGAATGTACATATAGTAATTTCTGAATAAAAACTGAAACTTGCATAAATCTGGGCATGAATAACATAAAATATAAAAAGTAGATGAATACCAAACGAGAGATACTAAACTAAAGTAGCAAAACACTTTTTAAGTATGGTATATGTAGAGAAATGAAAAATAAACAATTATTATTCTGTTAAGCAAATGTTATTCATCAGGAAAATCAGAAATCTGAATGTGTATTTTCGTCACATTCCCATTCCTTTGACTTGGTTCTCGAATGATTACATTTATATTTATCCCAAGTTTGAGGCTTTATCGGCACTTAATCTGTTGCCAAACTTAGTTCATACACTGGGCAAAAAAAATTTACGCACATTTTGGAAATCTCAAATTTATTATACAACTGAAGGTGTTCTCAATGATAATTATTTTTATCAGAATTATACATGCAAATGTTATCCATTTTCAACGTTTTTCTCCAATACAGATGTTTTCCCCAGCAGGAATAAAAAAGAAGATATCATCAGATTTTGAATGTATTGACTCCATTCTAAAATCAGTTGTTCTCGATCAATTCTAGTGATCAATAGTTTTCCTTTCGTTTGATTTTCTACACTCGATCGCTATGCAACGCGAAACACGCAATTTGACCAAAGAGGAATGTGCCCAAGCGGTAGTTTTGCGAGAAGAAGGGTGGACATACACAAGAATTGCAAAAAGGTTTGGAGTTTCCCATACAAGTGTGTCCAGAATGTTGCAATGATTCAGGGAGACAGGTATGAATGTCCGAACACCAGGACAGGGTAGACCACGGGTAACAACTGCCATTCAAGAACGTTACTTGAGAGTTTCTTCGTTGAGTAAGAAATCGCCTCAGAAAATATGATTTGAGGCCTCGTGTCGCGGCAAGAGGCCCAGCTCTTACCCCAGCCCATCGAAGGGCGCGTTTGGATTTTGCGAGAGAGCATATCCATTGGGAAGAGGCCGATTGGGAAAGAGTTCTCTTCATAGATGAGTCTAGATTCTGCCTCTACCATTGTAATCGACGTTCCCTTGTATACAGACGTCCACATGAAAGATATGCTCAGTGCTATTTCTTGAATACTACTGGTTTCGGGGGAGGATCGATTATGGTATAGGGTGGAACATCTTTGGCTGCTCGCACAGACCTAGTGGTCGTTGATAATGGAGCTATGAATACTGATAAGTAATAAGAAACATTCTTGAAGAGCTCTAGTGCCATTTGCCCCATACATTGGTGAAAATTTCATTTTTATTGACGATAATGCCAGACCCCATCGTGCGCGCATCGTTCAGGAGTACCTTGAAAAGGTTGAAGTCTCTCGAATGGAATGGCCAGTTCAGATCTCAATCCGATTGAGCAGGTTTGGGACAACCTCAATAGAAGGCTGAGAAGTTCAGAAAATCATCCAGCTACTCTTAATGACTTAGGAATCCAACTCGTAGAAATCTGGGAAGGATTAGATCAGGACATTTTAAGATCACTCATTTTGAGTATGAAACGTCGTTGCTGAGCTGTAATTAACGCAAGGGTTGGAAGTACCAAGTATTCAATCACTTATCAGCATTTCAGTATTTTGAAAATTGTTCATTTCTCTTCTATCACATAAGATTCGGTGAAATCCTGAATTTTTCTTCAAGAGAGAACAAGAAAAATAAGTTATAAAATCAATGTAGAGTTAACTTTCATTAAAATTAAGATTTTCAGAATGTGAGTTAATTTTTTTGCGCAGTGTATAATGATTATTTCGACTTATGGAGGAACTTCAGGGACAAAATAGAATTCAGAGGGCTCTCCCTACCTTCAAGCTTGATCAAGATACTCCACAATAATCCTCGATTTCCGAAAGTCGAAATGCACAAACATATCACTCAAACAAGCACACCAATCAGACCATTACAATATTGTTCGAATCAACGCTCTACGATGAAACTGACACTAACACACGGTCTCGTACCTACTTCTAGTACTACGAATTTCTAAACGAGAACGTCTCACATGAGCTAGTCCGTTCGGTTTTCTTGGTACACTCGATGGCGATGGGATTCTGAAGAATTTAGATTTGAGACTGGCCGCTGGTATGCAGCAATGCCTAAGAGCTATGTAATGTGACTTTGATCGCAGAGTTGTTGGGCCAAGTCGTGAGTGGTTCTCGGGTTGGAACGACTGCTAGGACCTGCGGCAAAGATTGTATATGTGAGGTTGGTACGTGCAGATGCTGGTTGAGAATCTGCAGATGCCGGTTCCGATCGGATATCGTTGGAAAGAACGGTTAATTATTCGTGGAATGAGAGAATTCAATGAAAGGTGTTCTTTTGAAATTTCCTAACAGCTGTCGTTTTAAAAGATCGTAGTATATATTTATATAATGTACTAATTACAGACCTCAAAATAAGTAGAGAAACTTCATCAAGGATTCCCTAAAGTTCATCTTACTGGAGTTAATGTGAAAATGAATAAGAAGTCTTTTTTCCAGTGTGCTTGAACTATTCAATTTATTGTGTTGACATGTTTCGGCCCATAGCCATCCTCAGAACACAATTTGAAGTCCAATGTTAATGTCAGCACCTCAGAGGTAAACTGTGTTAAGTCACATTTTTTTCAGACACGAACTTTCTACAATATTGGATTCACATTAGCAAATTCTAGGTAGTGGAACACATTTTCGATTCCTTAGGTATATCAAGTCGCCAAAAAATAGCAGTAAACATTCTTTGAAACAATAATCGAACTGAAAAATCTCTCTTTTGTCTAATTTTGAGATTGTGACTTTACGCACTTCACCTCTGGGGTGCTGATGTAAATTCGCAACTTCATTAAAATTCTTTCGAGTACATGTCATCATGCAGTTATCTTAAAACATTCAGATATCGAAACAAGGTTCCACCACAATAAAGAAAGTGACAAATATCACATGCACGAAATCAGTCGGTGGGTGATGACATGTACTCGAAAGGCTTTTTTCTACAAACGTCAAAAAATGACAAGATTCGCGCATTGACAACAATATGCGAAGTGACCCTTTTTTCATTTTCCTTCGTTGCCATGACACCGTGCGCGAAGTAGTGTGCGAAATACTTACTTCGCACACTGCATGTAAACCATATGGGATTTTTATATTTTAACCTTTATGTTCCCCAATCAAGAAAAAATCCAAGAAATCATTTATTTATTAATGTATAACAATAATAAGGGCTTTCAAATAGTGGGAATATTTAACACTACGTAATTTTATTCATTAGTTACGATGTTAACATCAATGGTGCAGCCAGTGCACGAACCAATATTAATTCCTAAACCAGTTAATTCAGATTCAGCTCGTGATATCGTAGTTTTGGAAGTTGAAAGACTATCCATTTTTGATTTGCTAGCAACTGCCGTAGAGGTGACAGCACTTGATCCTGAAATTTTACAGTTTAAAATTCTATTTGATATTTGAATTTTATTGTTGATTGAATCTTCCACGTATCCTTCGGCCATAGTCAAAGAGTTCCATCCTCCATGTCGCTTCAAAACAATGGCCCGTGTAGGCATCAGGATTTGGTAATTTTAGGTGCTAGACATCTATTTCCAATACTATTTATTCCAATCACTTGGTTAAAACATATCTTATTTTGATTGTTCAAAAACGATTGGCGACTGGTAGCATAACTTGGACGAAGAGCCGAATATTTTCAATAAATGTCAATATAATCTAAATTTGAACCTGTAAAAATTCGTTGTATATTCGTTTTTGTATCGGGTACTTCAACAATCAAAATGGAATTTTTATCTTCAATGTCATCGACCATCATTTTAGTGAATAACCAGTTTTAAAACAGCCTAAAAGGAAATCATTTTAAAAAAAACACATAAAACAATCATCAAAAATCTACCTTAACCAACAAATAGGTTTCATCATCTGCCTCTCTTATGAATTGTTCAACTTCCTCGCTAGTCAATAACTCAGATTTTTCAGGATGGTTTCCAACTAACAATTTTTTCAAATATGGAACCAACCAAATGCCAGTTTATTTCCATAATTACATAGTTACAGTAATTACTTGATTTGGAAAAACAGTTTAAGCCAGTTCAATACTATTTTTCATATTAAGCTAAACATGTTACTTATTTTAGAACAATATTTTTGACGTTTGTAGAAAAAATTTTGTTTGCATCTGATGCGCGGGGCGGGGATTTATGAAGTTAACGTGAAAAATTCTCAGGAATGCAGAAACAAATTATTTGTAATAATTTCTAATGCTTTTGACAGAATAATTAACAGAACATGTAACAATTTCATTGCTGAAAATTCAAATTTCTTCCATGACAAAAAAAAACTTCTCCAGAATTAAGATATTGCTTTGAAAAATAAAGAAAAACTGAACTCGTCTGAACTATAAGGGAATAATTTCTCGATAACAGAGATTTCCAAAAATTTCACCCGACCCCTAATTAGTTTGCAGTAAAAAAATACACATTCGGAATGAGATTGATAATATATAAAATTCTTTAACGTTAACTGAGAAGAATGTCAAGTACATGTGCCTGAAATTGTATAACTGCTTACCAAGAAAGCTTCAACAAATTGAAAATTTCAAAAAGTTCAAAAGCGAAATATCAAACTTTCTAATTGAATCTTGATCACTGTAAGCGTAAAGGTTAGCTGATCTGTGTTAGCTTCGTTTTCTGTATTTGTTTTCTGACATGTTCTTCTTCATGTACCTTGTACATTGATTTGTTGAATAAAGATATTTGATTTGATTTGATTTGAAGACTGAATTGTTTTCCTGAATATCTCGAAAAATATTCATTTTGGGATAAAATTCTTGGACGTATGCTCCTATTACTTTTTGACGAAGATTTCGAATATGCTTCTTGAAAATGGGATTCCAATTTAAAAAAAAAACGATTTTTTGATGTTTCGTCACTTCTAACTTTGACAAAGAATTTGTGACCTCCTTTATCATATTCTGAAAATCACGCTGTCGGACAAGAAGCATCAGGCTTTCTTCTAGATGATTCTCAAAAATGAGAATTTTTAATGAAAAAACCTCAAAGTTGTCTGTATTTCAAAAAAGTTCAATTTGGAGATTTTTTTTGCTTATTTCCTCATTTAAAGAGAATATTCTCCAGAAAATTCCAATTTTTGGAATCAAAAAGACTCAGAATTCAATGGAGAATTTATTAATGCAATAAAAAATTGGTCTTCCCATTTGAAAAACGAAAGTTGATGTCACTTCCGGAGAAGGCGTCTTACTTGAATCTCAACTTTAGAATTTCAATCCTGAATCTCGTGTCTTTCCTAAAAATATTCTATAGAGCCACATTCGTGAAAAACCCTGTATAGTTCCTGAAGTAATCTCAGAGGAATCAAACTTAATTTGTCTAACTCAGGTTATTGACAATCCATTATTCCAAGAAGAAATTGAAAAAACCATAATGTACAACTGACTCGACAAATTTTATTCCTCCATTTAGCACCTTCAATTTCCTAGAGTGATGTTGATTATTGTTTGTGCAGAAAATGAATGATGAAATATCATTCCACATTTTCTTGTTGCAGGTAAGTAACTGTGGATCTGTCGATAAATGCAGAAATGAAAAAAGTGGAATTTTTCCTATGCCACCGTGAAAAACTTACATCAAAGCGGCATTGAATCCATTAAAAGTATATTTCATTGCCACTCCGTTATTGGTATTGACCAATAGATCGTTATTTATTGAAACTAATCACGAAAGCGATTTCTCCTTTCATAAACGCCTATGGAGCGAGGTGGAGAAGTCTCAACATTCAACAGAAGAACCACAGCAATATCACGTATCTACTTTCCTTCCTAGGAGCACACGAAGTGCAACACATGCAACCTTATGGCCCTGCAAATTAGAAAACTATCGGGTAAAGGTTGGGCTTGACGCCAAAGTCTACACTGAATGATTCTTTCTCTCTTTACTGAATTTATATGCACAGGGCTGCAAAATTGGTTGAACTACAACTTTTTAACCGAAAGTTGCCTGAAACTACGTGTTTTTTATAGAAACTGATAATGCCATGAACTGTATTCCTCTATCTTCTTTTCTTTTCGAGTTATAGGAGAAAATTGATGATTGGGGGATTTCAACTTTGGTTTTTCTTACTTCTGACAACTTTATGTTATAGTTCAGCGAGGAAATCTCTTGGGAAAAAACAGTACGCCACTAGATTGCTATGGAAAAAGTGTCTCTATAATGTTTTTATTTCAACATCCTAGCATAAACAGAAACGGAGATAATGATAAAGTTGTAGTTCAGGTATCACCAATTTTGCTCACCCTGTACAGGGTGGTAAAATTTCGAAGTTTTAGTACTACATCTCCTAAAATTGAAAGAGAAATTTACTTTTTCCGGTTGATATTTTGAATGAGATCAAAAACGAGCCTATAGTGAATCATCAAAATTTTTTACCCACATCAGAGCGACCTACTTATATCATATAAATATCTACATATCGAAGTGATTATCTATTTCGTTTTTCGGATAAATTAAAAAATATTAAGCATTCTAATATTTTTGACTTTTCATTTTGAGTTGTGTCACTTTTGAAGCAAGGGTGCGATGTCATGCTCTCTTTTTTCGAGAAACATAAAATACAACGGTGTCTGAATTCCGTGCTACAGGGTTTTTTGGAATTTTTCCAATATTCATTATTCGCTTCTTTAGTATCTAAGCACTCGAAATAAAAACATCTTCAGGGCAGTTTTTTCAGTACTGTTTACCGGTTCTTTCGAAATTAAAAAATTAAATCTTTGTCAGATTGTAACCATACTGTGCTATGATATTTCTCAATAAATTTTTCTTAGGCAATTTCGAACATACAGGGTGGCCATTTGAAAACGAAACAGATGAGATTACAGACGAAATAAATTTTTTCGATAGAAATGCTCGGACAGGTCGATTTCTGTTTCGAGGGGGACAACTTAAGATGTAGGTTACGGACGCATAGCGCTTCAACCCTTGCTACTACAACCCTCACCCCCAATTTTTGAATAGGGAAGATGAGGTGTCCGTAACCTACATCTTAAGTTGTCCCCCTCGAAACAGAATTCGACCTGTCCGAGCATTTCTATCGAAAAAATTTATTTCGTCTGTAATCTCGTCTGTTTCGTTTTCAAATGGCCACCCTGTATAATAGCACCATATACTTTCGAGTTTGTATTTCGAAAATTCAGTTTGATCAACAAAATCCAGAGAGCCTGCTTGAATTATGTTGAATGAAAAATGTTTTTTCTAAATTTTTGATATGTGTATGATAAAATTGGAAGTATATCATAACATATGTTGTTGAAATCGTCTGAGAAAAGTCTATTGATAAATATATATATTTTTAATTGAGAGAGATAAAATAACACAATACATATTGAAACAAAAAAGTACCTAGCTGAGATTAGTGCAACACAGGAAAACCATACAGGTCTGTAGTAGGATAAAATGAGGAAAGAGAAAAAATCCCAGAGAAAAAAACCCCGACCTCACCCGTGTTAGAAAAAAATTACTAAAAATATCATATCGGAGGATCTTGGAGGACAACATCTAAGTGATCAGAAGAACATCTTCATGTAGTTCTTCTATGGGCAGCAGAGAAAAACAGACTCTTCACCAATCTTCCCCTAATTCTAGATCTGAAATAAAAAAAGGTAAAAGCAGAAAAAACTAGTTATTATAATGAATTAAATGGTTCTTGAATCAACCACCCATTGCCGAAATTCTTTCTTCATAAATAAAATATGACAGAAATGTCACAATTTCCCCTTTTTGAATTGCTAAACATAAGAAAACTTATAACACAACAAGCTAAACCGTAATTTGGACTAAGTGACAAATCAATGAGTACATAATATTCAATTGTCCTCCTTCACGAAGAAGTTCATGTGTTGCCATGTGGGTTTCTTAGAAGATCTCAACACCATGTTCAGTGGCTAATTTCGGAACGTTATCACTCTTGTCCTTCGAATTCCTCCAATATTCAAATTCAAATCAGTCTTGTCTCTGATCGTGAGGGTTCTTTCGAACCAGGTACGATCATCCAAGTGATGATTTTTCGGAACTTCAGATGTTTGAAGACCGCTACGGGACCCCAATGAAAAGAAATCATCTCCCATAGATGAACCAAACATCTTAAAGCTCAAGAGAACCGAATATTTTTCAGGACCAAAAATTACGACATATTCCGAGAATTGTCATAATGATAAAATTTCATTACAATGTTGCCAGTGTGTATAATTTTTTCTTTTTCAACGCCCTCCATCTTGAATACGAATGGCGATACGGAAATTTTCTACTTAACAAACTCCCCTTAGTTTTCAGTTTTCCATCTATCCTTGAGAGGGGGTCACCTTTTTTTGAAACACCCTGTAGATGGAATAGTTCGGTAATGCTACCAAGCGGTCCGGGTTTGCAAGATGGAGCCAGAACTCGGACGTAGAATACTAGTTGAAGATATTAGGAAGACAAAGACTGTGCATTCTAATAGAAGATAGACCACTCACAGAGCTCACTCATAATTGAAAGTCAGGTTCAATTTAAATTAAGTTTAGTTTTCTTCAAGTGAGGCTCATGGATCATTTATTGAACCAGAGTAGTTATAATCTGGCGATATATTCTAATGATTAGAAACAACTAGTTTGCCTCTGTGGAGTGTTTACAGCAATCAAACCATGGGATGAGAGTCATTCAGTCTATAAACGTATAATATACATTCATAAGCATGTTTGCTTCGCATAAATGGCAACTGAATATAGAGAATATTTTGTGAAATGAATGTGCTTGTGGAAATAATGAATTTCAGTAAATACCTACATAATGATGACTAGCCAACCATGAGCCTTGGTCATGGTTATGATCTCTGATATGTGGAAATGTATTTATTTATACCATCTAATCAACAACAAGATAATCTGATGAAGTTTCAATCAGGAATTACGATCGAAATCAGTTCAATATGTATACAAACTGAAGTCAAATTCCAAAATATTTTATGAATTCAAATTAATTTTTCGAGGAATGGCGATTTAATTTGATCGCACCAATCAATTATTTAAACACAATTGATGAATAAATCCGAAAGTGCATCCCAACCTTTAAGTTATATTAATCTATGAATATTGATAACCCAATTTTAGAGTTTCCAAATCGTACGTACAATCGACCTTCGAAATCAAAAGTTGAATTTATAGTAGCTAGAACTGGGCGGGAAGGAATTCAATTATAAAATCGTCTTAAGTTATGCGCGTTCATGTCTCCATGAAGAAAATAAGGGATCACTTTCAGTCGCATAAAGAACTTGTATAAACTTGTTTTCATAAAGTGATGAGATGAAAATACGAATTGGGTCTCCCTTCGAAGAAGTATTTTAAGCCATGAACTTAGGAATAAATAGCTTGGCTTCCATTAAGGGATAAGATAGGTTTTTCTCTACTCATGTCTCAAATCCGTTCCTTCCGCCATATCCCGTAGAACAAAACAATGTTAGAATATTTCATTCTAATTTCATTCAAACACTGTTTTCAGTAATATTTATTGATGACATGTTGGCCTCCTGTCACGGATTTATATAACATCTGTCAAATTTCATGAGATGGAAAAAAGTTCTGCCAATCAACATTTTTCAAAGCAAAAATTACTAAACGATATTTATGACAATATTTCATTAATTTTGATAAAAATTCAGCGAATTAGAGAAAATAATGTATGATACTCGTACGGAAGGAAGGCTCATTCTAAAACGTGTAAGAATATCATCAATGCCTTCTGCACTTGTATCATAAAGAACTAATCTATCAATTGAACATCAAATTGAACAACTACTTGGAAATCTACTGTCATGGTGTGATACTGCGGAGTATAGGGTGAGCAAAATTCGTGAAATTTGGCGATTTCAACTTTGGTCATTATCTCCGTTTCTGTTTAAACTTTGATGTTGGATTAAATACATTATAGAAAAACTTTCTTAAGAAAAAGAAAATTCTTTGCCTTTACGAAGGCACATCGAGAACATTTTTGAAACATAGATGAATAGAGCCACTGCTAAAATCTCATTCAGTGAAAGAGGAAGTACAGATTTCTTTTTTTGCATTTGATTGGAGATGTGAAACTTCATTTTGACGCAATTGGATGTCACCACCTTAGTACTTTGTAATATTTTACTCATTACTTCACAACCAATTGCTCTAAATTCTGAAGTTTTTTATGAAGATTTTGTCCTGAAATGTGCGGGATACTGATGAGGCCCAACAAGGCCGAAACCGGTATATCTCTCATCTCAGTGACAAAATCTAATATCATTTCTCCAACCTCATGATAAAAGAACTCTGAGCCTGGGAATTGAAAATGGTATTCATTTCGATGATTACTACTTTGAATTCATCTATGTTTCAAAAACTTTCTTCATAGCAATTCAGTAGCGTACTTTGTTTTTTTCCAAGAGGTTGACTCTCGAATTTAGTGTCATCTAAATTTCTTATTATGAATATCAAAAACTCGTCACAGGGTGTTCCGAATGTTGGGTCAAAAATTGGGATCAAGATTGGTTTTCCTAATTAGAACCCTATTTCTTATAATATATGAGTTTGATCGGGTATGTAGTCAAATTTTTCTAGAGAAGTTAAATCTTTATTGTTTCAGCCAAGCTTTCGGATATTGTCTAACCTCCTTCAGAGCTACTGAAAACTACATAAAATATACAAAAAACACAATATCCATCAATTTTTCTCTGTTCTATATTCTGCGAAGAAAATTGATTTTTATGTTCCAACATATTAATACTCCTAAAATTAATAATTTTTGACGAATTCAGAAAATATGTGTGTCATTAGTGAATTATTGGAATAATTTTTCTTCTATGACCAAGGTCGTCGTTGATATGAAACAATTTTTATATATTTGACGTCACGTATGTCATACAATCAGAAAATCCTAAATAAATGGAGAATTATTCATTTTAGGAGAATTAACATGTCGGAACATAATCATCATTTTTCTTCACGGAATCCAACGCAAACATAAAAAAATAAGGTTCTAATTCGAAAAACGAAAGTTATGAGCCAATCTTGATCCCCTGTGACGAGTTTTTGAAAATTCTAGAAATGTACAATATTTCCACAGTCTTGGACTTGAAAAATATGAAAACGTTTTGTGCTCGAGATATTTAGAATAGGAATAACAAACATAATATAATACTTCTACGTTCAGTTGATATCTTTTTATTAAATTTTTGACGGTTTTCTTCAAAATTTATGGAAAATATTCAGGTTATCAATTTCTTCCTATACTCTGAATTAAATATCTTGAATATTTTGTGGGCCATATACACTTAAGATTTCAAATATCGCTATACAAATGTGTCCAAGTCGGGACTTCCCTACAATGGAACTTTGCTATGAATAAATCACAGCATTCTCGAGTGGTGTTCTACAGCTGCCTTAGTTTTAGACAAAACAACCTACATTTTCAAAAAAAACTGCCGAAAATAACCTCAATTAAGTATATTTCTTTGAAATCACAAGGAAGAGCTCTATCTATTACAAAAATAAAATACAGGGTGTACCGTTTAAAAATAACAGTCCGCAATAAATTTTCAGGTTTACGAAGCCTTTATGCATTTCTCAATACTGAATTCTGAATGCCCACAAAAATTACTACATATTTGTCCATTTGAACGTTTTTGTACGTCCAGTTTTAACTGAGATAGCTATTGAGTAAAATATAAACAATCACCCGGTACATCGCTGTGTTATGAAAACCAGAATACTAGGCAAGTTTCGCTGTTTCTGCCAAGATCAAGATCAATTTCGTTAAACATCTTGCAGCCCTTTCAGCTTCGATATTTTTTCCTTAAATAAAATATATTTTTAATTTTTTTGTTATTTCATTAATCCTTTTTCTTATTATTTTTCCATTATGACATATATAAAGAGAATTATCGTTTTCTTTGCACCGCCTTGTGTAAGTACGACATCAAATACCTACATCGATTTGTGATGCCACGCAGAATTCTTCACCGAAAGAACTAGATTCCGCAAAGACGCAAAAAGTATAGGTTACTTCGTTTTTGTCGAATTCAAGTGTCTATAGATCTACAGCTCCGACATTCTTCAGCAATCACCAGTAATTGCGATTCACTTTGTACTCGAGGCGTAGTTACTTAGAAAGGATGTTTTTGTTGGGTTACCTACTTATTACCTGTATGTGCTAGGAATATTTAAGCTCGCTCTCTTGCACACATGAAAAGTGCTTTTCCGTTAGTCATCGACCATCGCTTCGGTTAGGTCATTGTGTCGAATTCTTCGCTGCGGTCACGCCTTAAGAGAAGTAAATAAGTTCTATATATAATGCTCCACAAGAGAAAAGCAACTTCGGAAATGTTGAGATTGTTCGAAAGTTTTCAAATTTTTTGCCAATTGTTTATATACAAGGATTCTAAACATGTAATAACTTTTTCTTGAAAACTTAATTTGGGTTTTCTCTCCCAGTCTCTGAAACAGGAAACAATTAGAAAAAATTTTTGAATAATATAAGAAAGTCCCCCCCATAAAAATGAGCACTAATTTTCAGGGGCCAAAACTTTATGAGAAGAAATTGTTGCCTAACAATAAACAAAAAGAAAACACTTTGAACTCTTATGCGTAACGTTTCGGAGTCTAAATCAGACTCCTTCGTCAGACAATTATTAGTTTTCTTACAATCGTGACAATATTTTGATTGACAATTGAGAAAAAAAATGTCTTTAGAAGAAGCTCTTAAACTACTAAGCACTAAGCACTGCTTTTTGAAAGGGCTTGGGAGCATAGTGTTCGAGAGCACAAAAAGGCTTAGAGTGCTTTCACGAGCACAACACAGCTCTGTCTGACAGACTGCTCTCTTTTTGACAGAGTCTGTCAAACATCGAGAGAGATGGTCACCCAGCTTTGGGTTGGCTATTTCACTCCTGAAAGCCAATTTCTTGGAACCCATTGTATTCGAATGCAAAGAAAATCGCAATTTCAAGACCATATTTATGTCGTGAATAGAAAATATGATAACTCTTAAGATGTTCTGTTTTTTTTGTTTTTGTTGTATTTTCATATTTATATTCAATTGTTAGTCAAACTGTTTTTCTTCGAAGCATTTAATATCTATTTGCAATACTTTGAGCATAAAGAATTTTTCAATACTCTCGCCAAATGACTAAGAATGATGATAATAAGTTGTCAAATTCAATTTCAAGCGATACAATAATCTTGTGTATACAGGGTGGCCATTTGAAAACGAAACAGACGAGATTACAGACGAAAAAAATTTTTTCGATAGAAATGCTCGGATAGGTCGATTTCTGTTTCGAGGGGGACAACTTAAGATGTAGGTTACGGACGCATAGCGCTTCAACCCTTGCTACTACAACCCTCACCCCCAATTTTTGAATAGGGAAGATGGGGTGAGTGATACCTCATTTGAAAGGTATTTTTATACTGATTTCAGCACAGTAATTGTTTTTTCATTTTATGCATTAGTTCTCGAAATACATGGTGGCCATTTGAAAACGAAACAGACGAGATTACAGACGAAATAAATTTTTTCGATAGAAATGCTCGGACAGGTCGATTTCTGTTTCGAGGGGGACAACTTAAGATGTAGGTTACGGACGCATAGCGCTTCAACCCTTGCTACTACAACCCTCACCCCCAATTTTTGAATAGGGAAGATGGGATGAGTGATACCTCATTTGAAAGGTATTTTTATACTGATTTCAGCACAGTATTTGTTTTTTCATTTTATGCATTAGTTCTCGAAATATTCTTGACTAAGCATTTGAAAATGAAGTGGTGTTTTCATGGCACTTGTAGTGTTTTTTTGTGAAAAACCTTTCAAATGAGGTATCACTCACCCCACCTTCCCTATTCAATAATTGGGAGTGAGGGTTGTAGTAGCAAGGGTTGAAGCGCTATGCGTCCGGAACCTACATCTTAAGTTGTCCCCCTCGAAACAGAAATCGACCTGTCCGAGCATTTCTGTCGAAAAAATTTATTTCGTCTGTAATCTCGTCTGTTTCGTTTTCAAATGGCCACCCTGTATATAAAAATGAATTGCTTTGCGTTAAGTACGCTATAACTTGAAAACGGCTGGACCAATTTGACTAATTTTAGTCTTGACTTATTAGTGGAACTCCAGGGAAGGTTTAAAAGATGAGAAAATATAAAAATGCAGGGTATTTAATATGGTTTTTCCTTAGAAAGAGAGGTGATCGATTATCTTTGATTTTCGATGATCATCGATATTTGACAATCGATGACGATGTTTTGAAATTGATTTTGCGTTATTTATAACATCGTTACATCTTTTTCTGGATTTCAATAGTTTCTTCAAGTGAGGACTACGCAAAGTTTGTACAACACACCAAGGTTATCAATTAATAATAATAATAATTAATTGATTATTCGATAGACATCGAGTAACATGTTCGGTTATCTATGTCATTGTAGGCTCCGGTGATCATTTGTAAAAATGACATTTCAAGTTATATATTCTTTTTGCAGTTGATCTTTTGTGATAGATACTTATGTGTGAATATTGTAAGGCGTTGAAATACAGTGGTGAATCTACTGGATTATGATGTGCTACAGGAAAAGAAAAAATGGCCACAATTGGTCCCACTACCAGATCCCTTACGTTCTTTAGTTTCTGGGATAGTAAATGATTCTAAACACCTCTTGGCCAACATTCAAAAACATAACAGCTGCTTTCAGATGACATCGTTTGGCCCAACATATTTTGTACAGGATAATTTCATGCTCACTTTCAAAGTATTGAATCATAATAGTTTATTATAATATTAAATTTTATATTTAAACTATCTGATCCGGCAGACTTCGTACTGTTTCAATTGATAAATAAAGAAGCAGATTATTTCTATTCAGATTGATGATTATTAAGTTTTCTCACAAATGTCACGAAGGATCACCGAAGTAAAGAAAGTTCTCGCGCACAGAGTGGTAATCGTCACCCACAAAATTAGAAAGATGAACTCTGTGTCATAAAAGGAATCGAACGACATGTAGGAACAACCAATTTTTCAGTTGTCAAATTTCAAATATCATGTTTGCGTTCAGAAATTTAGTCTGCCGGGTCAGCTAGTATCTTAATATATAAAACTCAGTCGGCCATATTGTTGGTTACACCATTCATAACTAAAGATTGGATGAACTGTTTGTTATGAAAGTTTTTTTGTTGGATTCTTCTACGGTGGCGTTAACATAAAATACATTAAAACAATGAAAAATTTGATGAAATGGAAAAAAAGTAGGATATTATTTTCCTTCCTGCGAATAATGCTAGTAGATGTCGCTGAGGTTGATAGCGTTTTCGTGTAAGTATTATATCTGATATAAATTCGGTGAACTACATTTAATAATAATATTAACGCATCTGAGTTCATGTGTTATCACACCTTTCTTTCTTCCGAACACTACGGAGAATTTTATGACGAAAAAACTAAAAATTTCGTTCATCACGAGGTACAAAAATGAGTCAATTTTTAAATAATAATAAGGTACCGCTTAAATAAAGTGAAGTCTATTCATGTGAATAACAATGTACATATCTACCTATTTCAATGTAATTAAATTTGTTGTATATTTTGTACTTTAATTTTGTCTTATTTACCTCCTACTAGAAAAAGTACCAGTTTTGTTGATACAACTTCATGAACCTCTGAGGCGAAACCAAGTTCGCCGGGCCAGCTAGTAAAAATATAATAATACCACTCTCAGGAATTTTGCCTAACAAGAGTTGAAAGATAACAAGAGAAATTTGCGACATATTCAATTGCATATGGATCTCAAAAAAGCCAGTCATTTCAGACAGGTAAGCCATCAAATAACACACTGATATGGGTATATTATGAACCTTAACTCACTGGTCTGTCATGGAGTATAAACTCAAGTTCATATCTAAATGTAGTATTCTATTTATTAGATATTTTCAGGAACGTAATTTTCATCGGCCTCCCCAGTTTTCTATATTTTTTTTTCAAAGATGCTTCCTTTTGTGAAGGAAAAACCGACAATGATCCAAATTCACTAACAATGTATCATGCGCGTGGCAACCAAACAAACATTATACTTTAAGTAAAATAAAAAAGTCTTTGTTAAGATATTCTGATTCATAAGGTTCTATGACGCAAGTAGCTTTAATTTGATCACATAGCTTCTTTATTACTATCTCTTGAAAAAAACATTTCTTCCACTTGTTGGAAAAAAATTGTATGGCACTCGAGTGCTCGGTCACATGACGAATTTATATCAATCGGTCTGACGACGTGGGTAAAAATGTTTTTCTCATGACCTATTTACCACATGACACACTGGAACCATATATTACTTTTACTGTAATTTTATCGCATAGAATTAAGAAAGTTATGAGCCATTTCGAAAAAATCTTTACCGTCAACTTTTACGAAATTCTACTTAAAAATTTCGCCTGAATACTTCGAAGTTTGCAACACAACATACACAAAACAGTTTTCTTCTCCCCGCATTTGTAGCAAGCACCGCAGTTCGGGCTACCGCTACGAGATGGCGCGATTTGCGCGCCAAAGAAATATTGTGTACAGATCCACTGACGGGTAAAGACGGAGTTGGTTAAAATGGTCGCCACTACTGTCAGTGTGCAAGTACGTACGTAGGGCGGGGATATTCGTATGATTTGCGATCTTTTCAACCTCTCGGAAAATATTGCCATAACGCAGATTCCCCATAAGTGAAACTCGAACGTGTTCAATCAAACTAGTGAGCCAAAACCGCACCAATCCCTGTGTTTTGACATTTGATTCTATTAAGTGTGAGAGTGTGTGTGACAACCTAATCGAGGTAAACAATACATCTCTCGTCTCTTTTCAACTCGTAAGTCTCCCATTAATTCCTATCCAAATGCAGTATGACTCCCTTCCTGTCACTTCATTTTTGGTTTCTTTCGGGTCGGGACTTCGTTGTGGTTTTCACGTGGTCGATTGGCCATTCATTGGTCGCGTTTTCTTGAGGAGCAATCGATGTTTTCGTTTCTTTATCAAAAGCAAAGCGCAGGTTCCGATGTACACACATAATAGTCAACTTCGAATCATATTAAATGTCCTTGCGATGTTGACACATGGTAATTAAGTTGTGGTATTTCGTGGAGTTATCAAGAATCGATAATATGTTCGGAGAAGTGCATTCTTGCGACTGTTAAGGGAATTGAATAGAGCTCGAGGTATACCCACTTTGCATTAAGAGGTCTTCGACCATCTAGCCAGAGTGTCACTCTGACTCAGTGATTATTGCACCCTTTGCTAATTCTTATTCGTTCCGCGGTAGTGAGAACCATATCACTTGCTTGCTCGATGTACAATTTAATAAAAAGGGATAGCTTGTTGCAAGTTATCTTCATCATTCTGTTATTCTCAAATTTTCGATACTTCTGTAGTACGCATCAGAAATAAGAACTAAATGTGGTTAAAATGACACATGAATTAGGTCCACTTCTTAAGAATCTCAACAAACATGGATAAAAGAAGATTGATTAGTAAATTCTCAATTCTCAAGAACCTGGCAGAAGACTGCACTTTCTGAAGAAATATTGTGGTATAATTCAGAATCCGCGAACAATCAACCCCTAATAAAAAATATATGCTTCATTAAAATTGCATAATAATTTGGGAAGAACCAATTAATTAAACTTCAAGCTTTATTTGTAGGTACTGTCAAGACTAATACACCAATCATTTAACTCTGAAAGATCTGGAATGAAGAGAACTGTAAGAGTCACCAATATCTTAATTCTGGTTACCCTTTATCGAATCTTTTACAACCCATGGTCTAGTTATGAAGATATTGTAACACATCAATGTTTATGGCACTTCTCATAGAACTATTGTACAAAATTGGTGTTTTAGAAACATCTAACCTACTTTAATGGGACCCTTACCTGAAACCAACTTAATTGTAACTTACCACTAATAAAACCATACCCAATCCACATCCTCTTTATTTTAATGTTTTTCTTCTTGAGCCTGTGTTATTTTTTTGCCTTGTATCGTTTTTAATTTCAACGGTTTCACCGTGGTTTATAACTGCAGCTGCTCCAAAAATTGGAAGCTAGTTATGTACTTATATAATGTGTGATGTTATAAGAATTTGTGAACACTATTTTTAGCAGTAGTGTTCTGATGTTTGACTTACATGGATGTGAGGAAATGAAGTGTTGTTGCTGAAGTGCTGAAGAAAGAGTCGAGATTTTCCGCTGAATCGAAAAGGAGCAGTAAAAAAGAACTTTACTCAATTAACCAAAAATTCATAACACACATTGATAGTCGAGATTCACAATTGCTTTGTATTTCTCTCTCATCATTGCCGACAGACTTTGTTTTATTGAACACATAGAATCCAATTCATGTTGAATAAACTCTCAGTTACGATATTTTCAAGAAAAACCATGATTTAATTATATAAATCCAAAAAAAAATAATAAATAATAATTTTAATTTGTTATGGGAAACCACTATGAATTCTAACAGTTGTTATCTGGATCTTTTATAGTCAATGTGAGCACAAACTTAACCAATCTTTTCAAAAGACATCACAGATCATCCTTATATAGATATATATTCTTTTAATTGAGAGAGCTAAAATAATACAATACATATTGAAGCAAAAAAGGACCTAGCTGAAGTTAGTGCAACACAGGAAAACCATACTGGTCTGTAGTATGATAAAATGGGGAAAGGGAAAAAAACCCCAGAGAAAAAAAAATCCTGTCCTCACCCGTATTAGAAAAAAATTCACTAAAAATATTATTTCAGAGGATCTTGGAGGACACCTACGTGATCAGAAGAACATCTTCATGTAGTTCTTTTTTCTATGGGCAGCAGAGAAAAACAGACTCTTCACCAATCTACCCGAATTCTAGATTTGAAATAAAAAAGACAAAAGCAGAAAAAACTAGCTATTTATAATCAATTAAATGGTTTTTGAATTAATCACCCATTGCAGAAATTCTTTCTTCATAAATAAGTTATGGCAGAAATGTCACAATGTTTGAAAGAAATGAAAAAACAATTTCACCTTTTGAATTGCTAAACATGAGAAAACTTATACCACAACAAGCTGAACCGTAATTTTGACTGAATTCGGCCATCCTAGTGATGATTGTTTTGGAACTTCAGATGTTTGAAGACCGCTACGGGACCCTAATGAGAGGAAATCATCCCCCATAGATTAGCCAAACATCTTATAACACAAGAAAACAGAATATTTTTCAGATCCAAAAATTACGACATATTCAGAGAATTATATTGATGATCTTTGTTTATAGGGGTCGAGGGTGAATAATAGTAACACTTGTTGTGCTGCTATTCTCAAGCCTCAAATTTGTTTTAAGATTATAATGATAACCGATACGTGGGCAAGTCTCCCATTAATGCCTTTCCAAAAGCATGATCGATCTCCTAACACCAAATAAGAATCAGGCAGAATTCATTAGTAGGTGAGAGTTATAGCTTCTAAACATTCAGATCATACAGCACAAAAAATTAATATATGAAAGAATGTGAAATGCCAATACAATACTTACAGAAGGTCATACACAGTCCAAAACAAGCAACTGTTTAAGAAAAAAACTGGAAGATTGCTGCTGGGGTAATATTTACAAGATAAAGGAAGAAGATGCTAACAGTCAATGGCAGGAGTTCCACTCTAAATTCCTTCATTTGTTTTGATTTCCCAAAAGAAAAGAAGAAGTAAAAAAATCTACATCAATAAAATTCATCCTGAAATTGTGAGTATCAAACCCAATTTGGACCTATTATATCTCTCAATTATGAATGACAATAAATTTAAAGTACAATACAATCAAACAAACAAGGAATATGATCAAATTCTGAATAAACATAAAAGAGAAAGATTTGAAACAATGATTCCTAACTCTGATGATAAGAGCAGAACAGCTTTGGGTATTATAAAGTGTATCAGAGAAAAAAACCTAAAAGAGCCACTTACATCAAGCAATACATTCAATCTGGCGAATGATTTCATAAATGCAGTATAGAATGTCGAAGGTTAACCTTCAACTAGGGAAAAATTTTCAATAATACGTAACAGCAAATCCATGCCCTGTTACCCATCCATTATCCCAAATAGAACTTGAAGAATTGATAAAAAGGCTCAAAAATAAACATAGCAGTGGTGATTATGGTAATCCAACTAGCATAGTTAAGGCCTCAATTGGTGAAATAGCGGAACCCATGACATTTATAATAAATAACTAGATAATGCTTGGTATATTTCCCGGAAGCCTAAAACTAGCCTTAATTAAACCTATCTTCAAGAAAGGGGACAGACGCCTTCTTGAAAATTATAAACCAATAAGTCTAGTGTCATCTTTTTCTGAAATTTCCGAATTAGTGATGGGATCTAGACTAATAAACTTTTTGATGAGTAGTTAACTACTAAGTAACAATCAACATGGATTCATCATTAGAAGGTCGACGAACACTGCCATTTGCAGCTCGTTGATGAAGTGTTGGAAGTACTGGAGGAGAAAGAACATATATTTGGGTTATTCTTAGATCTCTCAAAGGCATATGACAATGTTGATCATCAAATACTGTTGGAAATAATCGAGGAAGTAATTAAATACTATGGGATCAGAGGGCAGCCATTAGAATGGTTTAGATGTTGTTTACAGAAAAGTGAGAAGGAATAAAATCCAACAAAAGACAAAACAAACAAGGTATAACACAAGGAAGTATATTAGGATGCATATTTTTCTTGATATACATAAATGGTCTAACACGAATTGTAAGTACTGAACATCTTATGGTATTGTTTGCTGATGACACCAATGTATTGCTGTGAGATGCAAATCTCGAAAAACTAATAAACAAAATATCAATAAATTACATCACAATAGGAGAATGGCTACAAACCCGAAAACTACACCTCAATGCCGGAAAAACGAGTATCCTGTGATTCAGATCCCAACATTCAACACAAAATATACCAGACGACTTGATGATAGGTGAAACACATTTCAGTCTACAAAGAACAAATTAATTCCTGGGAAAGATACTAGATGAACATCTTAATTGGGAGAACATGTTAAAATTTCAAACAGTAGTTTAAACTCAGTGTGCTATACTGAGGAAAGAACTATTGAAAACAGTTAATTATGTTAACTTCGAATCAAGAAGAATAATTTTTTATGGATCGAATAGAATCATAAATAACATCTTTGTCGCACAAAAGAAAGTTCTGAGAGTTATTCTCGGTCTCAAGTATAGAAAATCCTGTTGAGGTTTATTCAGAGAGAATAAGATTCTTACAGTGCATGCAGTTAACATTCAAGAATGGCTAAATTTCGTTATCCAAAATAAACGACTTTTCGAAAATGACATGAGCCAAAACAGTTATGAGAGAAGAGACCCGTACTTTATATATCCTAAGCATCACTTCACAATGACTGATTGGTAATTTTTTTGGCACTATTATCTTTTTGCAACTTGCCGTTACTAGAAATAAAGATATTTTTCTATTCTATTCCATAACAGTCAACTTCGAATCATATTAAATGTCCTTGCGATGTTGACACATGGTAGTTAAGTTGTGGTAATTCGTGGAGTGGTCTTCGACCATCTCGCCAGAATGGCCACTGACTGAGTTGATTATTGCACCCCTTGCTAATTCATATTCATTCCGCGGTAGTGAGAACCATATCACTTGCTCGGTCGATGTACGATTTTATAAAAGGGGATAGCTTGTTGCAACTTATCTTCATCATTCTGTTATTCTCACATTTCCGATACTTCTATAGTACGCATCAGAAATAAAAACTAAATGTGGTTCAATACCACACGAATTAGGTACCACTTCTTAAGAATCTTACCAAACATAGGTACATGAAGATTGATTTGTAATAAATCGTAAGAATCTGGTAGGAGACTGTACTGACTTAGGATATATTGTGGTATAATTTAAAATCTGCGAACAATTAACCCCCAATAAACAATCTCTACTTCATTAAAGTTGCCTAATCATTTGAGAAGAACGAATTAATGAAACTTCAAGCTTTATTGGTAAGACTTTATTGATGTGATGAAATGAAGTAATGTTGCTACAGTGATGAAGAAAGCACTGAAATTCCCCAAAGCTTGGCTCATTTAGTAAGGAGCACTATAGAAGAACTTTATGCCCATTGACCACTTACCCAATAAACTACAAATATATTATATAACCCATTGATAGACGAGATTCATAATAACTTTGTATTTTCCTCCTATACTTGCAGCCAGACTTTGTTTTATTGGACACATATAATTCAATTTATGTCGAAAAATTCACGATTAGTTACGATAAGATATTTTCGGAAAAAACCATGATTTTATTATACATATAGATCCAAACAGAATTGAGATAAAATGGCGCTATTACTTGGTTGCATTTTCTTTAGCAGCAATCGAGGGAGCAATCGATGTTTCGTTTCTTCATCAAAAGGAATGCTCAGGTTCTGTGCGTAAACACATATATAGTCGACTTCGAATAATTTTAAACGTCCCCGCAATTGTTGACACATGGTAATCAAATTAAGTTGTGGTAATTCGTGGAGTTATGAGAAATCGATAAAATGTTCGGAAAAGTGCATTCTTGCGACTGTTAAGGGATTAGAATCAAGCTCGAGGTATAACCCACTTTGCATTAAGAGGTCTTCGACTATCTCGTCAGATTGGTCACTGACTCAGTTGATTATTGCACCCTGCTGACTTGGCTAATTCTTATTTACCCCCTAAGAAAAATCTTTGCTTCATTGAAGTGGTTTAAAAAATAATAAACCTTCGAGCTTTATTTATAGGTGCTGGCAATAGTAATAGACCAATTATTTACCGTAAAAGTGCTGAAATGGAGAGTAACTGCTTTAAGAGTTACCAACATATTGATTTTGGTTACCTTCTACCGATCCTTTAACAGTCCAAGGTCTTGTTATGAAGTTGCTGTAACTCACCACAATAGTCAAAAATCATTGTTTATGGCACGGCTTATAGAACTATTGTGCAAAATTGGTGATTTGAAAACATTTGATCTACTTTTATAGGACCCTTTTCCGAAACCAACTCAATTGTAACTTACCACTAATAAAACCATTCCCAATCCAAATCCTCTTTATTTTATTGTTTCACTTCTCAAGCCTGTTTTATGTTTTTTTTTTTGGTTGTATCGTTTTTTGATTTCAACGGTTTACACAATGAGAAGGAATATACATATAAGAACTTTATGCTCTTTGACTACTTACCCGATAGACACAAATAATATATATATATATATATAAATAATATATATATAATATATATATATATATATATATAATATATATATATATATACAGCGGGACATATGGGGACCGAATGTACATATCGTATGGATCGCATACATTGATATACATTTGCATTTAGACGTATACATAACCATTCATTTAATTATGTATATTGCAGAAACTGATTTATATCGATTTTTTCATTTCTTATATATTCCGGTACATATGGGTACCACCCAAAATGGATACAGTGGTAACTATTGGGACCGCATTAGATTGTTTCGAAATGTATATTGCCACGAAGATACTTACTGACACCATGGCTGATAAAATTAACTAAGATATTTGTTTTATTAGTTGAAAATAGGGTATAGATAATATGTGTTAGTTTCAGGTATTTCATATTTTACTCGAATTAAGAAAATCATTTTTTTTTTCTATGTAAAAATAAAGTTTTTTTTCAAATTATGAAACATTCTCTCGTTTGTACATTCTGTAAGTTATCCAAATCGTTTCTGTTTCGATATGAAATACTTGATTTCACCTTTCCCATGGGTTGAATTTGACTGATACAAAATGAATGCTTGGGGAAAGACCATAAATATACTCAACTTTGAAAAGGCACTCTGAGTATATCATGATTTCTTTGTGAATTTTTTAATAATCCAGTTTTGATCCCTAATATGACGAGTGCCGATTAATTCGATTGTTTTTTCATTCACTCTGGAATTTGATAGAAAATTTGATTTTGGTATTGTAGGTAGGTATGTTAGTTCAATATTAAGATAATTTTCTATTTCAATCAACATTCGAAGATTCAGTGAAGAACATACAGAAAAAAAAATCTGATTAATTCTAATTTTGTAACATTAATAACGCCACATACACATGTGAAAATCTCAGCATAAACCAACTGCTATCAAGTTTAACTTCCCTCTATATTCATATAAAATATAGCAAATTTTGAAAAAAAAACAAAGTACTTATTCATCATATACAAGGAGTTTTTACGTTCGGGTTATTCATTTACGAAAGTTGGTAGGAATGTAACCCTCTGAACTTGTCACCCTAGAAAGACTGCTATCGTGGCAGGGAATGGGATATATTGTCCGAGGATTTCACGATATCATGATATTTCATTAATCATAAAAATTATAATCCTGAGCCGGATTGATGAAAGTTTCTTGAATTCAATATTTTTTGTCGCAATTTCATCGAAAATGTTCAAACGCGAGAATGTTCATTGTTTAAAACCCCTTGCATTTTCATAAACAGAAAGAAAAAACTATAAAATTCTTCGCTAGTTTGAGTGAAATATGAAAATAAGGCTTAAAACTAACACATATCATCGTAGCCACAACTGACTAACCTTCATTGAAGGAAAAATAATAATATCGCTAGCATTCGAAAATATTCTAGACTCGATATCTCAAAAAAGTATCTTCGTGGCAATGTTACTTTCAAGATGTCCCATATTTACCACTATATCTGTTCTTGATAACCCTTTGTGTACCGGAATGAATATAAAATGAAAAAATCGATATAATTTTATTTCTGCAATGAACATAATTAAATGAAAGGTTATGTATATTAGAAAATGTAAATGTGTATCAGTATATGCGATCCATACAATAAATAGTGGGTATCCCAGACCTTTCAGACTAGATAGGTAAAAATGTTGTGAGGAGTTCTGGGCTCGATTTTCGTGAAATCCGTTTCAAGATATTATCTTCATTTGTTTAGAAGATGTAACAAAATTTTAATATTTTATCGACTTCGAAGATGACTTTTTCATTTCCGAAAATATATGAAAGAGTTTAAAAAACTTTCAACAAGCACTTTTCGACTAGAAATATCGCAATATTTTCATAATAGAACATACATGATAACATTCTGGAAGCTTTTAAAATATGAACATATGAGTTACAGAAGGGTTGATGAAATAGCCGAAGAAGTTTACATCATTTAAAAGTCAATATATGCAGACCGAATGTATATTTATTTTATGGATGTTGCATTCTGGATTATTTGCATTTTTAAGTATACATAAAGATTCTATGCTTCTGTTCATTGTAAATGAATACATTCGATTTTTACATTTCCTATATATTCCGGTAACGACCTTAACATTTAAGAACCAACAAGATATACAGAAACAGCGTTTCACGAGAAAATTATGAGAGCCGCATTAGGAGGAAAGATCTTCTGAAATGCCATGAGGATAGGTACTTACTAAGACTTAATTTTCCTGAATATAATGACTAGAGGAATCGTTTACAGTTTTGAGACAAAATTGCAGTGAAAAATTCAATGAGTTCTAGTCAATCTGAATATTGAATATCGTATCAATACAACTAGCAGTTTCCACACGCTGCTCGTTAAAATTTATGAAACTATTCACAGTGGTTTGTTCGATCAAGAACTGTGAAGTTTTTTTAAAGGAAACGAACAAATGGAAAAACAAAAAATTGTAATGACCAACTAATAGTATTGAAATTGCCCAACTGTCAATTTCGGTCTGTAACCTTAACTCAAAAACAAAGAAACATCATGGTATAATTCGATTATCACGAAATTTTTTATTTTGCACATGCATTCTAGATATCCTTCCTACAGAAATGGCTTGAATCTCGTATCAAAATCTCCCGAATAAAAATAGACAAACTACGCATGAAAAGAGATTTCCAGATCAAATCCAATGTTATCGTCCTCGGGGCGAATTGTCGGTTGTTACATCTAACATGAAAAATATCTTCTGTCTTTGTTTGTGTTTACGTTTAGCAATGCAGCTGTTGTGTCGTATCGGTCACCGCTTGATCATAATGATTTAAAAATCGTAAACGTCGAAGCTTCCGACTTGAGGAGCTGGGTATTCGATGTTGCCGGCAACACTTTTTTTAATTCATGTAATGGTTGTATTTCATTATGAAATAATCGTTATCAAATTTTTTTCCTGACTCAGATACAGTTGAAAGGCATGAATAATATTCGAATAGATTTTTTATTTGAAAAGCATTTGAAGTTATAAAGAATCAATTTCGTGAAATTTGTGATCCTCTGATCTGTTGAAGTTTGTCCAAAACGCGAAGAGTAAAATTTTGTAGAACTAATATGGAAAATTTTCTTCAATAATTTTTTTTTATTGGAAATGTTAAATGAGTGGGAAACGTTTGGTTTTTTCTCGAAAGAAAGGAACAATCCCCATTCTAATTGCATTTTTTCGAAGTTTGCACTCCAGAATAGCGATTAGGAATTAAAGAGTCGCTTTTGCGTTCAGGCAGGATTTTGATATTTGGTAAAACTCGCCCAGAGCGATTGGATTTGAGTATTTTGCTAAACTCACCGAGCGATACTCAGAACATATCAGAGTAACCAGGCCCCTCTTCCGCCTAGGGCACTTTGGGCAAGTGCCAGGCCCCGCGATCGATAGGGGCCCCGCTCAGATCGATTGTTCTGAATCAAGAAGAACGAAGATTTCCTCAATAATGTTTGGAAATTTCCCATTTCATAGAAAATTCCCTCATATTATTATAGAACTGATTTTTTCGAAAAGATCTGAACGATATTTCCTTCAAATTCCCTTTTGCGTACTAAAATTACCTTCAGGTAAAAAGGCGGGAGTGATCATTCACAAGTCCAAATGGATTGGAATTCCCAGTTTTCTATCAACAAGTTCTCGAAGGTTGCAATTTTTATGACCCTTGCTCATACTGGCATACACTATATAAGAAGCAATTATTAGCCTGTGTTTTATTTGGTTGGTGGTTAGCCATAAAACATCTGTTCGAACCGTGTTGTTGATCACATTCTTACATTATTGTATTCATTGGGAAGCTTCCGGGAAAATCCCCATTTATCCACATAATTTCAGACAGCCCTACAAGACAAGAAATCAGTGGCGTATCAGAGGGCTCCACAGAACTCGCGATGCTGGTAGTTCCGGCACCAAAGGGGCCCCCAAGCCAAACTAAAAAGCATGAATGACGCCCCAATAATTTCAATCTATTGAGGGATTTCTCAATATACCGTCAAGCTTTTCGGTACTCTCCTTAAAAATGTCGCAAACATGTCTATCGGACTTTTGAGCTTACTCAGCTTTGGACAAGAAGTGGCCAAAAGCTTGGTTATCGACAAGTTGATGGATATGTTTGTACAAAAAAATTAAAAAAGGTGATCCAATTTTCTTATAAAAATGTTTTCAAATTCTTACCACATTGATGTGTTTCTACCTACACCATTTTCAAGTGTTATTCAAAACCCGTCAAGTGTATTTCAGATTAATCACTTTAATTTCAGAATGTGTCAATTGAATTTCAGATTAGTCAATTGAATTTCAGAAAACATCAAATGTATTTCGGAACACTCAATTGAATTTCATTTGATATTTTCTAAAATTTTATTGACAAATCTGAATAAATGGTGTAGTTTCTCGTTACTTTTATATCAGAATTACATAATTTCGTTTAGAAATTTTTGTTTTCAATATATAAATTATTTTTATTACATTGTTCTCATTATTTCACTATGAAAAACTTCAGGTAAAACTTATCATGAATAATAGATCTATAGAGGACACCCCAGATGGGGGGGAGGCCGAATTTTGCTCCACGCCACTGCAAGAAATTTCAGGGCGAAATTCTGTAAATCGGCAGAATTCCCCCGACTTGATAATTAAATCACATCACGGCATTAGCGGCGGTAGGGAATTCCTCTGTATTTCTATTTTGTATGTGGTATTCTTCGTAGGTGCCCCATTATCCTCATGTGCCCAGGGCCTCCAAAAGGTTAAAAACGGCCCTGAGAGTAACTCGTATATATCAACTTTTTGGCTTTCAAAATGTTTCTCTGTAATCGACATTATTCATATGCGAACAAAACTTTTAGAACTTGCGTTTTTGCTGAAGGTTGAAGTTGAGCTTGATGTCAGGAAAGGCTGTGATTGAGGTTCCATCATGGTCATCGATTTCTAAAATATGCCACTACCTTTTCATTAACGAAAATATCTGAAAACGATTTAAAGGTAGTACAGGCAATTTTTCCCTGGAAATAAAGCACTTAATTCCATTTTTTCATATGGTATGAAATAACAAATTTTTCATTTCAAATACGAACGCAATAAACTAGAAATTGAAAAAACTGAATATGATGTCATAATCCTAGTGAAACAATGGTTCTTAAAAGTTTCAATCGTTTTTAGATGTTTTCGAGAATGAAAAAGTTATGGCCTAATTCCGAAATCTAGTCTAGAAGTATAAAAAACAGCCAAAATCAAGCAATTTGGGATGTACTCTATACAGGGTATTTCATTGGTGAATTAATATACGGTAACCTGAGCTAGAACTACCGTAGGTGTTTCAAGAGATACTTTCATCAGATTGATTCGTTTCGTGCTCGAAACTTCAATTATTCTTTCGGACGATAAATCTTGAGTAAGACCACAATAAAATATTGTATGTTTCAGTAACTCGAATACAGTTTGTTATTTAAGGAAGATCATAGGCATAAGTCAGGTTATTATTTCATTTTTTGTGTTTATAACTATCGATACTAGCAGAATATTGAAAATGAATGGAATCTCCAACAAACGGTACACGCATTAGAAAATTAAATTCCTCAAAGAATGAAAATATTATTTCCAGGCAGGAATATCTGTATTTCACGTGAAATTACTTGTTTTAAATGTACACTGGTCCTAATAACAACCATTTTATCTAAGTATTCTGGAAACGGTATCCATTACAAGAGATAATTTCATCAGATTGATTTGTTTCGTTCTCGAATCTTCAATAAAATGGTGTATATTCGAGTAACTCGAATACAATTCGATCCTTGAGAAATTCAAAAGATATAACTTAGGTTATGATGTTATTTTGTATTTCTGTGTTTATGAATATCCATACGAGCGGAAAATTGAAAATGAATGGAATATTCAAAAAACTATTAATGCATTATAGATCAAAATTCCAGAAGAATGAAAATGTTATTCCCAAGTAGATTTGTACTTGACCAAGAAATGCCGTATTCGATATGTACACTGGTCCCAATATTTACCGTTTTATCTATTTCGGAAACGGTACCCATATCTACTTATACACCAATGGAAACAAATTGGGACCGGTCCTCGCATATACTACAGCGTCTATAAAACTATTGGGTCCGGTCCAAAAAGTACCAAAGGTCCCCACATTTACCGCTGGATCTCCGAATCGGTTCCCGTATGTCCCGCTGTACATATATATATATATATAATAATATATATATTATATATATATATATATATTT
The DNA here is from genome assembly GCA_038502775.1 of Hippodamia convergens. Classification (NCBI taxonomy): domain Eukaryota; kingdom Metazoa; phylum Arthropoda; class Insecta; order Coleoptera; family Coccinellidae; genus Hippodamia; species Hippodamia convergens. The sequence goes on from CM076607.1 coordinate 78,862,986, forward strand.
ACATCTCCGAACATTATGGCTTCAAACCATATACCAGCCATTGTGGCGTCACATAGAACGGGAAGACCTATGTCAGTTCTGATTCGTGTATATTCAACAACAGACACGGCAAATTAAGCACCCTCTTCACGATGAATACCGTACGATGAGAAAATAAATATACAAATTTTTGATGTCTAGCGTATATTATGGCTTCATTATAAATTCCTACCATTGTGGCTTCAAATATACAATTTTTGTATAAGAAGGTTATATTACGGACTCACATAATATGCGTTCGATTCCCTTACATCGTTGTCAGATAAGTATACTATTCCCGACTATTATGGCAATGATTTCACAGTTCTCAGTTTGAATTGGATATCCACGTTAAGTTGTGTATCATGTTGTTAGAAGCGCGATCCTATGCAGTATTTAAATCGTTCAAAGAAATTCTTCCTGAGGCTCCCAAATAATGTTATTTGCACGAAAGAGCACAATAAAATAAAATATTCAATCGTACATATATAATTTCAAATTTTTTTCTGCAGGTATCCAACTTATTCAGCTTTCCTTGTTTTGAACAAAATTGTACTCATTCGAGAAGACCTCAACTTATTCTCAGGATACTGAAATGCATCGTTCTCAACATACTGGGTGTTTGAATTGAATATCTTGAAACATTTTATTCGTCTAGAAATTCTGGAAAATCTTTCTGTTGGTTTTTTTTGAAATTTCACAACTTACGCAGAATAAAAGCAAATTAAGCGCTTATTTGACTTGAAACTTTGAGCGGCGTTTTGCCATCAGTCACCGCAACGAACTTTTTTAATCAAAAATTTTATGCCATTTGGTTTTTTAATTTTTATATTTCATTCAGGTGAAGTGGAGAAATTATTTCTAATTAGCTCACCCAACATTCCTAATCGAAGTTTTCAGGATATTTAATATTTTTGTTTTTTTAAATGAGTTTCAATCATTTGATTTTGCCCCGACTTCGCAAAGGAAGCATTTTATTGTGTATCAATTCATCAGTCATGAAATCTCTATTGAATTGCGTAATTCCGCCAATAAAGGATTCGACCATACTACTAATCACTTATCATAATTTCATTGAAAGATTGTTCTAAATCGTTTTCTAATCGACCATATTCGAGGAAATCAGATATTCGAAATGTATTTCAAAATATCCTGTATTTTGGAAACAATGTATTTAATTTTTTGTTCGAGAACCATTTTCATGAAGTGAACTAAAAAAAACACCTTGTCTATTGCGAAGCAATTTTTCATGAAATTCATTTCTGTGGGGTCCATCGAATTTCCTGCTGATATTAATGCCTTTCAAGTTTCATCAATCAACAGGAAATAAAACTTGAATGAGGATTGTCGACTCATGATGATGATCTTCTTAATAGTAACAATACATTTATTTTATAGATGAGAATAATGATGATGAATATGAGAAGGATGAATTAGCGGAAAGTATGTCGATAAATATTAATATCAGCACCTCAGAGGTAAAGTGTGTTGAGTCACATTTTTTCAGACTCGAACTATATACAATATTGGATTCACAATAGTTAATTCTAGCTAGTGGAACACATTTTTGACTCCCTAGGTATATCAAGTTGCCAAATAATGGCAGTAAACATACTTTGAAACGATAATCGAACTGAAAAATCTCTCTTTTGTCCAATTTTGAAATTGTGACTTAACACACTTTACCTCTGGGGTGCTGATATAGATTTCGATTTATTTGGAAATAAATCAATTGACCTTTTAAATTCGCCAATGTGAAAAAAAAATTTGAACGTATTTTTTCTTCCTATTTACAAAAGCTCGTAATTTTTGGAGAGGGAGAAAACACAAATTTCTTTTTAAAATCCTTTATACCGTTTGTCATAAAACAAAAAAGAGGAGGATATGATTTTTTTTTTCGAGACAAATGTTCACAGATATTACTTAGACGTTAATGATGGAGTAGTCTGAACAAAACTAAATTTTCTGAAACCTATGACCAACTGATCATCCCGAATTCATAGTGGGAGTTAATCACTTCCAAATCAACTATAGGGTATCCAAATTCAAGTTAAACGGTGTTTCTATTCTGAACAAGTCGTGCTGAAAAATATTCAAATTTTTTACATTTTCTTCAAATATATTAATTGTGTATTTAGTTGAAGAACTCGATGAAAAGATGTCAAGAAATACAATTAACTTCATATATAGTTGGGTCCTGAAATGCACCGCAAAGGCGCTAGCTAGTCATAGTCCTTTTTTTCATTCAAATCTGGAACATCTGGAACAACCTACCAGCAGATGTTGTTGGAGCCCCTTCTGTGAACGCGTTCAAGTCGAGATACGATTCATGGTGTACTCGGCAGTGACTTTTTGTTTTGTTTTCTTTATTTAGGAGCCATCTTAGGTTTTGAATATACTATGACTAAGCTCATTTTTCAAATGTACTTCTTTTGTAATTATTGTCTGAGCTTTTATAGGTTATTACCTCAGCTCTTATTCATTGTGAAAAAAAAATCTCCCCTATTATCACTAAACGATTTATTTCATTCGAAAACATACATGTACTGAACGTCCAATAAGTTCGTACAATTATATCGAGTATTTGTGAAGTTTGGAAAGTTATGGTCCATCTTAGGCCTGAGTTGGTAAGAAGTTTCATATTGTCATCTACAGTCACTCCCTGAAATATATGAACAGTAACCGTATATGCTCACTCAAAAGCTGTGTAAAAAAAGACAATTTCTTCATATACTAGAAAAAAAATTTATAAGTATAACTTGCTCATTGCTTCTCTAGTGTATTCTCCGAGGTATTCTCCTAACGTTCATATACAAAATCTGAGGTCCACATTATGAAGATTCAATCAAATAATTATAGATGAAGAACCATTACTCTCATTCCGAATTTTTCATTACTTTTCTTCCAAATACCTACTCATTTTGCGATTACTGTTAAAGATATGATAGCGACAAGAGAGTGAGCTCTGATACATACAGGCGATCCAGATGTCCAATTCATAATGAAATTCACTCATGTTGTTTGAGAAATATTGACATTTTAGAAAAAACTGAAAAATCTACACTTAGTAACGAACATATCTCCTGATGCTAATAGTCTTCAGTTAACCTATTTGTGTGTAATGTTATACTGAATAACGATTCTTTATAATATGGCCTGTAATTTGAAACGATGTTCTCAGCTCGAATAAAATTCACGGCATATATTTAAAAATACCACTAGCTCACCTACACAACCAAGGCTTTAGTTATTTGAAAATAAGTCTGATGTGCCCAGGAACTTAATTGAGGTTTATTCTAATTTAATTAAAATTGGGAAAGTCATTTCACGATGTGGGAGCAAGACAGACGTGTAGCTAGTAAATCAGACGCACTTACAGCTAGTACAAATGTTGCTATTTGTGAGACCGTCAAACTCGTGTAGCTCTTATCGAAAAATTCTACAAAAACATCAGAAAAATTCTCCATTCTTAGAGAAATTTTTTCGAACAAATGAGCATGCTTAACTTGGACGAGTGACAGTTAGAGAATATCTCGGAGTGATTTAACAGATAATTGATATCACGATCTTATCTGATCATGTGTTACATTACATGATACAGGGTGTGCCGGAAGAATGCGACTAACGGATACCATGAATTAATGTCATCATGCTGGACTCGTATCAAGAGGTTTGAATTACCTGAGTGCATTCGTTTGGTGTACACAGGGTGGTGTTCAACTTATGAGTGAAATTTCACGTTTAATATTTCTTGAACTAATCGAACAAATGATTTCAAGTTTTGAAGTTTTGTCACCCTTTACTATCGCCTTTCTTCAATATTTCTGGAACCGAATAAATCACATCCAGACTTGGAAAATTTCAACCTTTTCTTATTTTCGCCTATTTTCGTGAATATTGGATCACCTTGTAAGTGAACACTATGTTTCGTTTCCGTGCCACAAAGAAATAATCACTTTCTAATAAAAATTCAAAATTTCTGCTTGGCACCGTCATACAGGGTTCAATACACATTCTCTTCTAGAAATTTGGAACTTATTGATGAAAATATTTCAAATTTTATAGGTTTTGCCGTTCTTTACGACTGCCCTCCTTGAATTTTTCCCAAATTCGAAAACAAAAACAGACTGAATTTAACTTATTCGGTTCTATAAATATTAAAAAGAGGCTCGAGTAAGTATGATTAAACTTCGAAATTTGAAATCATTCGATCGAGTAGTCCAAAAGTTATCGATCTTGAAAATTTCAATAATCAACCTGTATACCCCAAACGAAGGCACGCAGGCGATTAAAACCATTTGATATGAGTCCAGCCTGATGACACAAATTCATGGTATCCATTTGTCGCATTCGTCCCCGGACACCCTGTATAACACTTCATCAGATAATAACGTGATATCGAATCGGTGAGTATTCCATTATTGACAAATTTAGCTGCTTTCAATTTGCATAATTTTTTGGGAATCTTATTTGATAGCATTGTCATATATCTTGCTCTCTCATCGTGAAATGATTCTCACTACCTCACTCAAAACAGAATCAACCTTGAAGAAGGTGGTTTTTCTCGCAGAAAATTTTATTGACCACTATTTGAGGAATTAAAATCCACTAAGAGTCATACCGTTTCGGAATCCTCATTCAATGCGTCAGTTACTAAATTCACTTCCCAAAGTTGCAAAGTACTTTTTTTCAGTGAGAATACTAGAATCTAGTCGAAGCGTGGTAGTGTCATTTTCTTTCATGGTGGATTGGCTGGCTCTAAATTTTGGGCTATGGTATAAAGAATCATTAATCAGTATTAAAGAACACGAAAAAAAAAATAGAGAAGTAAAGACTTTCATCAGGAGTGAGAAGACCGTCACAGAGTGAAGATTTTCCTGATTTTTTTTAGAATGATCGAAACAACAATTTCCGGAAGCCATTATATTTTGGTCAATCATCCGATTGCAATGCACCGAGGTTGCATTTCGAACACTAAGTTTATCTATAAACTTTTTTGAAGAAAGACAATTTCCATAATCACTTCTTATATATTCGAAACGTTTATAAGTTCAAAAGATCAAGTTTTATTCAAAAATAAATATCACTTATTTTTTAGTATACGCTCAAAATATGCATTTGACTAATAAAAAATATTGTAAATTTTTACAACCGATTAGAATATCACCATCCATATATGACGTTTACGTTAATACGAGATTTGGAACGCCACTAGATGAGTTACGCTGAAGCGCAATAAAAATTCTGCCTCTGAAAGACATATTAGCGAGTCATCAGCTGAATGAGAATTCTCTATTATATGCATAAAAAAGCTAGGGTGGTGTTGCCACATCTCTGAGTCCGTAAAGTACAAGGTCTAGTTCACAATATACACGAAAAGTATACTACAGTCACGGCACTGGTGGTAAAGTCTCAAACTAAAATATACAATATTGACCATTCTCCTACCATTAGAGCGTCACAAGAATTAATTTTCATTTCGTAATAATGATGACATCTTTGCAACTGAATCAGATTTTTGTGTTCAAGGTTCTTCCGTATTACTCAGGGCTCCGACTGACATAAACCAGAGTCAAATCGGTAGCCTCAATGAGCGGCAAATGTGAATTACATTATGGCTTCACATATACTGAAGCCGTAATTCGACTGAAGCCATAATGAATGGTGGTTGCATGTTAAATGAAGCCTTAATGATAGGAGGATATATATATATATATATATATATATATATATATATATATATATATATCCAACGAACAAACTGGCATCTTTTCCGAAACGGTATAGGCCTGCCTCCTCGTGTATATTGGTGTATATTCAAGAAAGTTTGCACCGTACATTCCTACTTCCAGTTATATCCAGCGGATGGACTGACATCCGTATATTTTGATACAAGTAGGAAACAGTTCGACCTCTATATATTCTATTTCCAGGTAATCTGCCTTCCAGCAATGTTGCCAATTCGATGTAATTCTCATGTTCGTGATCGGAAGTCATTCAAGATGTTTATTCATTTGATTTATCGAATGGCTGAAAGTAATAGTCACACTTGACTGAATAGTTTGTTATTTCGTTACCAATTGCGTAATTGGTAATTGTTTATCCATGCGATAATCATGTTTTCCAGATTCAAAAGTTCAATTATTCGCTCTGATTTGGATTTCGCCCACATTAATTCAGAATATACAAAAATTTTTCAACGCCTTATATCAGTAAGCCTCAATTTTGGATACTTTTTGATTCAGAAATGGAGAAGTAAAGATTCAATTTGATAGACTTCTGGGTTTGAAAACTATATATGAAATTAGATTTTTCCGTGTTTTGATATAACTATTCTGGATGTGTTTTTTCATATCACGTATTCTAAAAAAAATTCCACAAACCTTTCGAGGCATATCGAAGATGATCCTCAGAATAACATAATAATTAATAATAATTATTTATGCATGTGTTATTGCAAATGAAAGAAACACATAGTTATTTTGAACAACAAAAAGGCAGGATCCTGAGCACATTTAGTGCAACTATTCAATCCTGCTTTATCCATTGGAGTTCTCAAAACGTATAGAATTCCCACTGGCATGAAAACTGACAACCAAGATATCAAATACATCCATTTATCCTATATAAAAAGTCATTTCCTTTTCGAATCGACTTTCATATTTTCACATTCTACCTCGAAAAATTCTCCTCTGTTCATCGATTAAATTATTGAAGCGATAAGCGTTGAAGTACTGGAAAGAAGGACTAAAAATGCTGTTATGTGCGAAGGTGGAGTCAGGGTGTTTCAAATTTGTTTTTTTTTTTCATCAAAATCGGTAGAATGATCGCATTAATGATAGGTTGGTAATCAAATTTTCTTGTTTTATTCAGTTTCAAGATCTAATGCAATGAAAAGGAAACGTACTCAAATACTGTCTTCAATCTGCACTTTCAAAGGTGCGACTGGCACTTGTCAATCTTGCCATGTTGGTAACTGCCAGATGACTTCTATCAAAGAAGCAGCTGCACCCAAATTCCCGATTTTTCGAGGTTTCTAGCTCTCGTATGAAGAGGTAGATCTCAATGGGATTATATTTACATGCATTAATTTCTCAGGACAACTGTGAAGATACCTAATTCATGTAAATCCATAAAACCTATAACTTTAGCAGTATTAACTGATATTCAGTATATCAACAACAAAATTTTGCAGATTTTCGACGACGTTTAATTTGGAGTTTAGCGATATCAATCCCTTTAATACATCCATTTCTCAATTTGAAAAACTGCTAGAACAAACGCTATCAGAATAAATATAAGAAAAAAAAATTAATTTTGTACAATTTCATTTTGGAACTACATAGTGTAAAATTAAATTTTTCATTTGGTTGTATGATTTTTTCCTCTTAATTTGTGAATACTTTTTTGGGTTGGAACCTGTGTTTGTATTCCTATCTTTCATAAATAAAATAAAATGAAAATATCGGAGATGTTATAGTTTGATTATTCGAACCATCAGAACATCCGAAGAATGATGATAACACATGCAATATGGTACGTTTCAAATCAAACACTTCAAGAAAACTTGAAGTACCATACGTGAAAGGTGTCATAAAAAAAAGCGGGAATCACCACATGAAGCAGGAGAACCACGTGAATATTTTACTTCACCCACTGACTGAAGTGCACAACGATCGAGATAGGCGACTCAAACGAAAATGTCCAGCAGATCTGAAATAGATGTGAAAAAAAACTGGACAGGACCTCACAACGACACTTGAAAGCACTCAGATCTGAAGCCAGCAAATGAGCTCATAGAATGGATTTCTTCTGATTGCTCGTATTGTTATAATTATAAAAAAAAAATTTATGGAAAAAAAGTTGAACAATCCGAAAACGAATAATCAAAAACTACTATTCTCACAAAAAAAAAGTCCTTCACATTCACTCTGAATTTAATTAATCAAATTGTTAGCGGATAAACGAGCTTTTGTAAACCCCAATGAAGTCAAAAGCCGACCTCAGACTCACGTTTCGAACAAAATCTCTGCATAATGGTATTGGACACCCCACAAAAAGATTGATAATTTAAAAAAAAAGGAATAAGAATTAGATGAATTCCAAATGAAAAAAATCACCTGCAAAGATTCAATAATGCATATAATATTCTACGGTTTTAATATCTGTAATAGTTTTTTGGTGTGACTTCGAAGTTCTCAAGGCAGAATGAAAATATATCAATTCAATAACAAAATAATGGAAGTATTCTGCTTTTCATCTTCCAATCGTGCGGTACAGGGTACAGATCTGTAACGCAGGATTGATCTTCACCTATGTGACCACCTTACAAATTCACCCATGAATCGGAATGAATTGTACAGAGTTATTAGGTTCTAGTTCGTAATAAGATTCATTCCTGATTATATAAGATAATATTCCGAGATCCAGCCAATCACCATTCTGAATGAATGACGCTGTATATTTAGTTTGAAATTCTTATGTTTTGTCGAAAAAATTGTAATATATATCGGTACAAATGAATGTTTTCGTCATATTGAGGTTGATTCTGATGCGAATCTCGAAATACCAAATTTTCAGTATGATTGTTGACAGATCTAAAACTTAGAATATTTCTGTATACTGAATATATGCAATGATAATATTTTGGAGTTTCATTCAGAGTTTTCTCCACCTACTTTAACAACATTTGAGACGAATCAATACATTTTGAGCATAATATGAAATAGATACTCACTTTGTATTTTTTTATCGTTGCAATGCGATGAAAAAGTTTCAGCGCTGGAAATGGATTGAAATATGTATTTCAAACCTATTTTCATGATCAGGCAGATATAGAAATATTTTATTCAGAAAAAAACAAATGATTCAAAATAGGTTTGTTATCTTTGCGTAACAAAATACAATGGCAAAATGTCAACTCAAAATGATAATTTTTCAAATAAGAGTTTCTACTACGAAAAAGAATCTGAGTTAATATAACAATCTGATGATTGACTTACATACACGTACACGTCGTTCCCACATCAGACGAGTTTTTCGTGTGAAAATTCGAGGCGACGCATTTTCGAGTGATTCGGTCACTCATGAAAATCAGGTTCGTAACAAAACTCTTTACATTTTTAGTAAAATCCGCGAACAGTCCTAGTCCTATAATACAACCTATCGGCATCATCGAAAATGGAAAAGATTTTTACGAAATAAACTTTTTCTGCAAAAATGTCCAGGAACCATGAGTACCTATACCAGAAGTTGGAGAGTACTCAGAATAAAATGAAAGTTTCCTCAAACGTCTGATAGACCATCTCGGTAAATCATCCTTGATGGTATAAATTCATATTTGAAATCATAAATGCTATTTATTTCACTACCTGTTCCATATAACAGGAGATAATGGTTATTAGCCTGAATTATCATTATCTAATAAAGCACAAGTGGAAATTTTTACCGTTTCGGATATATACTAGAAAAAAAATTAGAATTTTGCCCTCATTTTGAATCTAATTTAACCAAACTAAGTTTCCATTTATCTAATTTTCACATAACTCAAGTCGACTGGCCTTTCAATATTTTCCCTATAATAATTCGTGAAGAATATAATCTGACGATTCAAATATCATAATTCATCGTTTCAATGAATATATTTCAGGATGAATTTTTCTGATAATTATCATCATGATTATTCTTGCACAAATGCAGAAGCAGAAATAGTTCAATCTCAAATTCCGCGCACCATAACAAGATCCCGGCAAAATATCTTCTATCGCCAGCTGCAATGTTATGTTTATTTCTTTACGATGCAAAAAACGTCTATAAAGCCATAAAACTCGTCCCGTGAACGACAGACCAGTGATGCCGCTTGCTCCGGATGCCACTTCAGCCGCTAAATGTAAAACCGAGAATATACATATCCGTGAATATAATATACACGAGTGTGACGACAGCGCCACCAAACCCGATCGCGCAGAACCTCTGACATACAGGACGTTCAGAAATGGTAAAATTTGGCGTCCAGTCAATTATCATCGCAATGAATAGAGGATGCCATGCTAAACCGTTCTGTGTGATTTTCAGCTGATGGTAAAGTGGCATCCGTATATCGGATGCCACATTACCGCGGATGCCACTCTTACCGCGATTTTAACATGGGAGGATGCCAAAATGTACCGTAGATATATATATATATATATATATATATATATATATACTCTTAATACATTTAACTTATATATATATATATATATATATATATATATATATATATATATATATATGGATTCGTAGTGCGTTGTGACCTCCGTTAAGTTCAGTGGGCGACCTGACCTCCGGGTGAAGGAGTGGTGTGATTGAATTTTTTTTGTCAATAGTTTTAGAGGGGAAGGCAAAAAATATAGGGACCTTGAGAGGGGAAAAGATTCTGCTCGAAAAAATTTTTTTCATATGAGACAGACCTTGCTACCTCCGCTTATATTTTGTATGGGTCGTGCGCTGTGTCCTCCTGCAACGATGCCAGATTTTCGGAGGACAGAAGGTGAATTAGTTCGGAATAATCATATTTGGAATGCAGCTGTTTTTTCAACACATGTTTGGAAAGATAAGTGTTTACGCTGCTCATTCCGGAGCATCGGAATAAATAAAGAAACATCGTCTTGTGCCTGACAAAGGCTTCGAGAACTAATGGTCGCTATACACGGCTATGAAATAGAACGAGAGGTTTCTCAAAGTTTCAAGCATTATAAATCGAGATACTTTTTACAGAACAAAACAAATTCTATTGAATTGGGAAACATGCAACTGAATGTTGAGAAGATGAAGAAAAGTTAATTACTCACAACATTGATGGGATTAATCATAATTAAACCTTTTTAGCCAAAACAAATATAATACGTTATATTAAATTATAAAAACCATTAGATAACCTTCAGTTTTCTATTCCTTCAATGCACGGTTGGAAAATTTTCGATGTTTCCGCCCTCCAAAAATTTAATTTCGTCTCGTTGCTGGACATCTTTAACGATATTGAATGAAGAATATTATACCTCTGAAGAACAATAATGCTTTCGAGTATAATATGAAAGTCTATGTTTTCGTTAGTTTGTTTATTTGTCTTCACAGAAATTGGGAAGCAAGTGTCCGGTTTGATTGTGGAATTGATTCTAATATACTCAACGAGGAAATGGGGCAAATATAGAATTTTCATGAACAAGTTGTTATATGAACCATTTGATTCATGGCTTTTACGGACGACGCTGGATGAACTACAAGAGATAGTGGAACTCGAAAGGGACATTTTTGTAGTGTAAGAAAATTTATACATAAAAGTCCGAGACTACATATGTCTAACTCTCATCGGGGATAACCCTCGATAACCAATTTCAACATGTTCAATTCAATCCAAATCAATGTTCAATTTGAAGGGACCTTTTGACTGGTATGGAATGAATTGAAATTTAAATAAATATGACTGTTATCATTCCTTATAAAAAATGCTTTTCAAAGCATAGTTTCCTGAAGAATATTTCCCGAGATATGACGAGAGGCTGAAATAAAAATTTAGACAAGAAATAAAATTTACGATCTATCGTAACGAAGCGTTCTAACGCTTCATTTGATTGATTCTAACGAATCATTTGATAACTTGATATTGTTTCAAGTTTTCTCCATCATTGAGGTTTAAGATTTTTTGATATTGATAATAATTGTAATTATTTTTTGATTTAATTTTTCATATTGAGATTTTTTGATTTTCTGTTCTCACGTTCATCTGATGCACAATATCTGCGAGTTGAAGCATCTAATGAAAAGTAGCATAATATAGTGTACGTGTACAGGGTTAATATTGGTCGTAAAAAAAAGTTTAAATGAGCAAAATTGACGTACCTATTTTTCATGGGCATTCAGAATTCAGTACTAGGAAATACAGTTTTCGTAAACCTAAAAATTTGTTCTAAACTATTGTTGTTTTCTAAATGGTACAGTACGTGATCAGGCATTCAAAGTTTTGTGAATCCCACCTTGAAAGTGGTTTTCCGTCTATGATCACTTCAAATGAAAAAGGTCCCTCTTATTTTTTAAATTCGCAATATGATTAAATTAAAATTGATATGATGAATAGTGAGTAGTAAGGACCTCTTGAAATATTGACCTTTGAAATAGCATTTTTAGTGTACCTGGGGCGGACTAATCTTAATTCAGCTTCTTCGAAATGTACTTCTGTAAAATTCTTTACTTTTTCATAAAACTTCCCTGCACTTTCACTGGTGCGCATCGACAGATTAGGCTTGAATTTATCCCTACAATGCATAAGAGATTCGAGTTTTCTCTGCGCGCCAGTGAAAGTGCAGTGAAGTTTTATGAAAAAGTGAAGAATTTTACAGAAGTACATTTCGAAGAAGCTGAATTAAGAGTATTGGAAAAAGGTTTGAAACACTGTCCGAATATGTGTAATAATAAGGACCTCAAACATTTAGCAGTTTATGTAGAATTAGCTTTAAATAAGATCGAATCTCCTGAGATACAAAACTTTGAAAAATCTGTTTGTATGAGAATGATATCCAATGCTCGTATTAGACAGGATAAAATCGAAGTTGCCGTTTTGAAACAAATCAAAAAGAAAGCCTCTGAGAATGATCTGATAATTACAAAAGCTGGCAAAGGCAATATATTTACAATTTTGAACAAGACTGATTATTTACAAAAACCAGAATTATTGTTGAACTCTGATAACTTCCGAGAACTGAGAGTTGACCCAACATCGAAATTCCAAAATTCACTCAAAAAGTATATTGAAAATTGCCCAAACGTATTATCTGAAATAACTTTTCCTTTGACGATAATGAATCCAAGAATACCGCAATTATATGCTCTACCTAAAATCCATAAAGAGAATTGTCCTATGAGACCCATTGTTTCCTATTCTCAAGCACCAGCTTCAAAACTCTGTAGATATCTGAATTCTATTTTACCAAAAATGGTTCAACATGAACCAATTTACTCCATCAAAAACACAATCCAACTTACAGATGAATTAAAGTCACTGAAAATCCCTCCGAATGCTAGGTTAATTTCGTTCGATGTAATAAATTTATTCCCATCAATACCTCATACAGAAGTTAAAAATTTAATCAATGAACAGCTTCATAATAATTTTTCCCTCAGTGCAGAATTGATAGATGAAACAAATAAACTTCTGCAGTTGTGTCTTGAACAGAGTTATATCAAGTTCAATGGAAAATTCTATCTACAGTTGGATGGTCTACCAATGGGTTCTCCTTTATCTCCTCTTTTAAGCGAAGTATTCATGACACATTTGCAAAAAAAAATATTCTCGTCAATTAATAACAATGTGACTGAATTTGTACTATACTGGAGACGATATGTGGATGACGTGTTTTGTATTTGGACTTGCTCAGATTTTGAGCTTGAATTGTTTTTCCAACTGATTAACTATTTGTATGTGTCGGTCCAGTTCACATTGGAAATGGAAAATGAAAATGAGTCGTTAAACGTTTTGGACATTCAGATAAAAATAGTAGAAGATCATATGGAATTTGATGTGTATAGAAAACCTACTTTTTCAGACATCCTCATCCATAATAGTAGTTCACATCCATATAAAATAAAAATGTCAGCTTTTCATTCCCTGGTACACCGTCTAATATCAATACCACTTTCAACAGCTGATTTCGAAAAAGAAGTGGAAGTGTTAAGGAAATTGGCATTGAACAATGGTTTCTCTCCCAATATTATAGATAAATTAATTGACAGAAAACAATATCAAAAACTATTATCAAGTATATACCCCACCAAAATTAATAACTGTATTGATAAATTTGCTTATATAAACTATATCCCACAAATAAGCGACAATATTTGTAGTAGATTAAGACGAAATAAAATTGACCTTGTATGTACCAACTAGAAAAACTTAAAATCAATGTTTTGTAATGGAAAGGATAGTTAAACAGCTTTTGAAAAAAGTGGTATCTATAAAATTTTTTGTGACGAATGCCCAGCTTTTTACATGGGTCAGACTGGTCGTTCTCTTAAGATGAGGGTTGATGAACATAAAAAGTCAATTCTACAAAACAAATTAACAACTGGTTTTTCTGATCATTGTATCACTTGTAACCATTTCATAGATTTCAATAAAACAAGAATATTGCATGAAGGGGAAAAAAGCAAACGCCTAGATCTTCTAGAAATTTTGGAAATATTTTCTGCGTCCAAATATGAACAACCAATTGTGAACGATCAATTAGATTTCCGCTTATCTCCGGTTTTAACATCTGTTGTTTGATGTTTATTTCTTTGACTTATGCGTTTACTTTTCAGTCTTGAGAATGGGATAAAACCCGAAACATGTCGACTTATTAGATGTTTAATTTATTAAAATATTGTGAACGTAGTCTTGTGTTTTTATTTTTTCAATTGACCAAAGATGTTTCACCAAGTGTTGTGCGAGGAAACAATTTCGTTAATCAAGGGGCATTTTCCATCAAGAATTAATGTCGCAGATAACAATCACATTCATTTTTATAAGAATTCATTCCATGCCAGTCGGGAGTCCTCTTCAAATTGAACATTATTCTGAATTGAATTGAAAATGTAAAAAATGGTTATCGTTGGTTGTCCTCAGCATTTGGACATATGCCGTCGTGGTCTTTCATATAGAATTTTTCGAACGCTACAAAATTGTCTCTGACTATTTTCTCTATCCCTTATAGTTTACACAGCGTCGGCCGTGAAAGCCTGATAAAAACGACTTTTTCATGAAAGCTCAATATTTTTTCTCATTTCTTCGTGACATAGGAAAGTGAAACCTACATGAAAACCCCCCAAAATATATTTTCTACATTATAGTGAAAGTTTCATCAACGGACATTCACATTCATATTAGTATATGGATAGATTTTCTTCAAATCATACTGGGTAGTTAAAAATTTATTCCAGTAAACTAGTTTTTCAGTGGCGTCATTTGGGAGGCCGTATATCCGTAGGGGGATCCGCTAGGAGAAAAAAATTATGGGAATATGTCATATTATTTTTTCAAACTATACATGATACGAATGATGTGAAAAAAAGAATAACGTAAGCAAACAAAAATTTTTCCCGCGAAGTGTTGAATTTCAATATTCACAAAAATGAGCTGCGACATTCAAACAATGGGCAATCCGAGGGGAAATCACTCCTTCCCATACAACCGTTCACAAAATACATTGGGACTTCTTATATATTCCCGAAATTCAAATGTCACCGCAATGACATCTCGATGACCTTGGCTGTTCCAACGGCCAGAATTCAAAATCTGTTAGTTATAACATTGCACGTTAGTGCAATTCGGTGTCAAGTAGGCTACTTGGAAAAAATGGCACGTTGGGATATTTTACTTGACAGTTATTGTTCAGAATGTAGGTGCCACCGATAATATTGCATAAAGATACTCCAGTATTTTCTGACGAAATGCACAGGGTACTTTTTTAAGGGAGAAGTTTTTTTTGACAGGTAGTAGAACTCATCAAAATCAATCATTCAAACTTCCATATTGCTCACCTGTTATGAATCAATGCCGCGTTTTTAGGAAGTTGAACATCAAATAAAATAATCACTCGACTTTCTTGCGATCTGTTCGACGCACTTAAATTTTTAGTAAACATGTAGAATTATTTTTCAACTTCTATCTGGCGATTTTTTCTGAGAGAAATAGTTAATTCCAAAATGGGGACAGAAAAATTTCTTTGTTAAACAAAAATTCACAAATCCAGCTATAAAACTCGTCTAAATTGTTTTCATGAATTGGTCGTAATGATCATTGTTCGATCAGATTGAATTCATCATCGAATTCGATCAATTTGAATCATATCAACAGGTTACTATTGGAATAAATCTGAAGCATATTCCAGAACTGATGTTCGAACATAATCAATATAGAAGTTTCAATACGTTCAAGTCAGATTTGGACTTGGCATTTCTCACATTTGCGGGTAACTCTGGTTCAAATAAATTGGGAAGAGTGAATATTCAAAATGTTTTCATGTTGATGAGATCTATTACCTGTCAATACAAAGCGTTACATTTGAAGACACCGTATGTATTCAGATTGATTAGAGAAAAGGATTGTATCTAATTTAATAATTTAGATTTCATCAAACAAATGTTCATATTTTACATCTATATTGGGGACAAGCTATATTCCCCGTATAGATTCGTAAAAAGCTTTCATTCTCTTTCAGTTATGCGTGAATGGTACAAAATGAATACGTTGGACGATGGAAAACAAGCATATATGAATTCCCTCATAGGACGAAGTTAAAGCTTGTCTTCCTAATGCATCACACCATTCCACTTGAAAAAGCGATAAAATAACCTTTGAGATATGCCACCTGTGGACATCTGCTCTGAGGGTGTACCAATACACATTGTTGCCATTCACGGAGGAGGATACGTCTTTCGGGTCTCTCAGAGTTATTCATCCATATATGGCGCAGCACACTAGCGCCCGTGATATATACCCGAACTAAAAGATTGTTCAGTCCATAAACAGGGTGCCTTGTGACCTCAAAACGATTTTTTGATATGTTGATCCTTGAGTCATCCTGATTCCAACAAGCTAAAAAACAAGGCGATACGTTGTCACCTCCGAAATCGGAGGTGACAGCGTTATATATGAGGTCAGAGCGTAAAACGAGTTTCTGTTTTGGAGGTGAAAATGACCCTTTATAACTATATATATATATATATATATATATATATATATATATATATATATATATCTTGTTCGTGAAAACTGTTGCCACAGCTCGCTCTTGCACGGTGGCAAACTGCTTCCATCAAAATTGCGGACTTTAACACTGAATTGTTCGTTGATTATTGCAAACTTATACGTATCAACGAACAGCTGAAATCTGACATCATTCACGTCGATGCACTTCCCAAAATTATACATTTCACATGTAATTTTCTGGACAGTATTGAGGTTTTCATTGATTCTATTCTCTGTTGAATTATCCTCTCCAATAACTGCGAAAGCTTCTTGGTAACTGGTTTTTTTCTTCAATAACAAAAAAGGTTGTTTTTCTTTACTTTATTAAAAAATGCGGGATTGTAGTCGCATCCGGTAAAAGCATGGAGGCCAAGTAAGCTTCTACAGAATAATTCACCCAGATGTTGATGTACTTCTGTAAGATCTACAATTCTTTCGTTATTCCCTCTTCCTATCTGCATCCAGACATGGGAAGGAGTATTTTTCATCTTATGCAGATTTCCAAGCATTATCACCAGTATGTCGGTTTGAGAGCCCCTGATAATGATATTGGCTTTCTCATTGATTCTACATACGTGATAAATGATTTTGCTGTCCGCTTCTTCATGAAGCTCACAACAAAAATCATCTTCAAATCTCAAATTCATTTTTATTCCCATTGCCAACATATAGGTACGATTCCACCAAAATCGTGTGCGGCACAATTGTTCACGAACATTTTGTGCAGTACTTCAGCTGTGCGCGTACAAGCTGTTAACATATTTAGCGACCGTTTCCACCGAGACAGCTGTGCGTAACTTTTGCACGCGCACAGTGCAGCATACAGTGTGCACGAACAGGATCTCACTGTTCTCTCTTAGTGTTTCGCTTTCCTTCAACCGTTGAATATGGAGGATCAAGAAAACGTGGTGCTTTGTGCTGCAGCGTGTGTAGGGGTATACACTTTGCTTGAAAAAAAAATATATAAAAGAAACATTATATGTTTCCTTTTTTGCAACATCGTAATGAAGAGATAAATCGATTTATGGAATGACGATGAAAATAAACCCTTTGAGTGGATTTTAAAATTTCACTCGAATATCGTGCTAACAGTTTGAGTTCCTGATTAATGCTGTTAGTCCTTTTATTGCTAAACGGGATACAAACTACTTTCTCTCCTATACTGAGCCAAAATAATCTTCTACTTCCGCAAAATCTCTGTCGAATCACAATAAAATTTTTTCGCCAACTCCTCAGTTGCGTCGTGTTTTTTATTTCTGTTCTTGAAATCTCCGTGATTACAATCCCACAGAACGGTATAAAGTTCAATTTCTTCGATAAATTCGATTATTTTCCAGTTATTCCACTCCATGTTAGCGCGATCAAATAGATGTTTCCGCTACCGTAGCGGAAGGAAGAATGAGTTCGCTGAAACATGTGTGTGTGCGTCGACCCGAGTCCACCGGTAGAAACTGTGCGCGCACAAAAGTATGCAACTGTACGCGCGAACTTATCAACAGAGTTCGCGCACTTTTGTTGCTGTTCTCTTGGACGAATACACCGCAACGAACATTTGTGCGGCACACTGTGCGCAACAGTGCAGCACTCCGCTGGAATCGCTCCTTGAGAATAACATTGCCTGCATTCACCGAACGAAGAATGTTGCCACCGCTCCGCTACCGCTACCTAGCATAAACAGAAAGCGCTCCCAAAATGCCCGCTTCTCCGGAACGTATTGAGTTTGTAGCGTCTGTGCCACCGGACGATTCCGCAACAGTTCCACAACTGTTACGTTCGGTGAATGCAAGCATTGCCTACATTCACCGAACGTAACAGTTGTAGAACTGTTGCGGAATCGTCCGGTGGCACATACGCTACAATCTCAACATGTTCCGGAGAAGCGGGCATTTTGGGAGCGCTTTCTGTTTATGCTAACTCTCTTGGGGACATTAGTCGACCCCAGCTCTGGCAAGTAAAACTGTCAGAGTTCTCCACACCTCCTCGCGGTGAGAGTCGGGCAACGTCTTCGGACGGCTAACGTGGAGCGACAAAGGTGATCTGGGTTACCCGCCCCGATTACGTTTTGGAATTGGGTCTCATTGAAAATGAAGAAGCCTCGGACGAGGGGGAGACGCGGTCGTTGTCTCCCCCGGACTGATCGGAACGACCACTGTTGACGACCAAGCAAGTGTTACGGATTCTCTATTAACGGATATCCCCTTTCAAGCTCAAAGCTGCCTCCTCTGCCTAAAACAGAGGTCCGTCAATTTCTTTATCATGACTCTAGGTGATATGCTCACGCACATTTCCTCCTACCATCCGCACAGTGAGTCAGTTTTCCGCTGTAGAAAATGCCTCCAGCGGGAGTCCACCAACCATCGGTCCATCATTGGCCACGCGGCTCGTTGCTCGGGACCAAAATCCTCCCCGGGCAACTTCAACTGCCAACATTGTTCGGCAGTGTTCTGTTCCCAACGGGGCCTCTCACTCCATCAGAGGTCCCAACACCCCAACGTGAGGAATGAAGTTATGTTGGGAGGGGCCGGGACAAGGAAGAGGAGAAGGGTGGCTGGATTGGGCTGGACATCTGAGGAGGAAAACGAATTAACAAGGTTGGAAAGTAAATACGCGGGAAGTTCCACCCTGGCGGCGGACATCGCAGTAGAGCTGACCACGAAATCGGTCAAACAAATCCGCGATAAACTTTCCTATATACGTAAGAGAAAGAAAATAACAGACAGACGATTACAACATGGCTTACCTGAAGACGATAACGCTGAAGAAACTGAAACGGCGGGTCCATCACTACCGCCGTCTCCATCACGTCTACCGCCCCCCGAGGTCCAGCCCCCAGATCTCGAACACCAGAGACAGCAATGGCTGACAACGAATTCCGACAGCCTGCTACAAGTCATCGAATCCCTCTCCCTTCCAGCCGAGTCCTTTGACTGTGCCGCCGAGATCACCGGGCTGCTACAAAAAATATTAAGATCTAAAACATCCATTTCTCAAGAACATATAGATAAGGCATATAACAGCTTATTAAATAAGATGAGAATACTTACCTCCTCGAATAAAACTCCTACCGCCACTTCAGCATCTGACGAAGTCCCACGAAACCCTAAAACAACAAAAAGAATTAAAAACACAAAGAAATTCATATATGCCAAGAGCCAGGATCTATTTAAAAACTCGCCGTCGACACTGGCAAAATATATAATAGAGGATGTTAAATTCCATGAAGATACCGGAGTCAGAGCGAAGCATGAAGAAATAAAAAGAGCCTTCGAAGACCTATGGGGCAAACCTGGCGAATTCCATTCGGAAAACATCTTTCGCTCTGAATCCGAGAACGATAACGGAGAAGTCGAAATTGGCATAATTGGTTTCGTGGAGGTCAATGCAAGAGTTAAAAATATGAAGGATGGAGTGAAGGGTACGGATGGAATCGGTAAGGCTCACCTGAATAAGAGAGAGATAAAACAACTACTTACCCTATTCTACAACCTCGTCACTGCAGCCGGCATAATACCATCATCGTGGGGGTCCAATAAGACGATTCTCCTAAGGAAAAAGAACAAAGACCCGCAACTCGTTAACTCATATAGGCCGATCACTATATCATCCATGGTCGAGAGGGTGTACTGGGGAATCGTGGACCAACATCTGCGTCGGGACATCAAGTTCTTTTGTAGGCAAAAAGGATTCGTCAAAGAGAACGGAACCTATTGTAACATCCATATCCTAAACGAACTGATCCAAAAGACTAAATCAGGCGGCGGGAAGCTAATAGCCGTTTTCCTGGATTTATGCCAGGCCTTTGATCTTGTGCCCCACGCCGCCATTTCCCACGCATTAAAAAGGAGAAATGTGTCCGACCTTACCATCAAGCTTATTAAGGACTCCTACGATTCGCAGAGGACTCTCATTAAAACGGGCGGCGCCGATATCCCACTAAGGGTGAGGCGCGGGGTCAAGCAGGGAGACCCCCTCTCACCTCTGATATTCAACCTCATCATCGAACCCCTACTGGAAGAGCTTGGTAGGCTCGACGGTATCAGGGTGGGAGGGGAACTCGTATCGTGTTTGGCATTTGCCGATGATATTACGCTCTTAGCCGACAATAAAGATATGGCTCGGAAGCTGATCCATATAGTGGAGAAATACATAGGAGACGTTGGCCTTAAAATCTCCGCAACAAAGAGCGTGTGCTTTCAACTCGACTCGGCCCATAACACCTCAACAATGAGAGACCCCCAACTGAAAACGGCAAACGGGGAGGCGATCAGGGCGATATGCCCGGATGAACATATAACCTACCTCGGGCGCGTATACGACCCTGGGGGGGTTCATCCACAAGCGGCACAATATCAGAAATTAACAAATGCATTGAACGTGTGAAGAAGCTTAAATTAAAGCCGCACCAGAAACTACAACTACTTACCGGGCATATCTTACCTCACTTCACACATGCTCTGATATGTGATCCTCCGGCAGTGACCAGGCTCAGGGAGATGGATAGGATCATAAGAGTTGGCGTAAAGACGATACTACACCAACAACTCTCTAAAGCTGACGCCTCCTTATACGCGTCGTGTAGGGACGGCGGTTTGGGTGTGCCAAGGATGGAGTGGATTGTCACGGCAGCCGCCCTCAAGAATGGTCTCAATTTCCTGAACAGCCAGGACCCACTCATTCGCGCACTATCCATCTGCTCCAAACTCGAAGAGAGACTGAAACGGCTGGCGCACTCGGTACGACTAAACTGGCCATGCACTGTAAAGGACGTGGAGAAGTTTAAGAAGAGCAAAAGAAAGGAAATATTAGAGGAATGGAAATTACTTACCTTCCAAGGAAAGGCCGTAGAGTCATTTACTGACGACCCTGTGGGCAATTACTGGCTGAGGAATCCAAGCGTGCTCAAGCCCAGCCGCTATATAACTGCTCTAAATATGAGAACAAACCAGCTAGGTTTAAAAGTCTCAATGAACATCACGAGGCCACAGGAAGATATAAACTGTCGTAAATGTAAGACCCAACCAGAGACATTGGGCCACGTTATAGGCCTCTGTACGTACACCAAACAGCAGAGGATGCGGAGACATGACGAGGTGTTAGAGTTCGTCATAGGAGAGATTGCGGGGGGAGATCCTGAAATGCAAATATCCAAGGAGCCATCAATCACAGCCGAAGGGAAGCTCTTCAAACCGGACCTGGTATTGAGAAACCGGGAACGGGTCCTCCTGGTCGACGTTTCTGTCCGCCTGGAGGACGGAGACTACCTGGAGGCTGCAAGAAAGGAGAGGATAACTAAATACACTCCTCTTCTCAAGTATTTGTGCCATACTTACCAACTGCGAGAGGGCGCAGTAATACCCATAATAGTCGGCTCTAGAGGTGGAATGCCACAAGCAACTATAAAAAGTCTAAAGCTGCTGGGTATAAAGCAGTTTAGTAAATGGCTCACAATATCACCTACCGCACTCAGGAACTCAATCGAGATTTACCACGGATTCATCGACTATGATCGCTAGGCGGCGACGATTAGCGCGGTATAGCTCAGCCAGCCCTAGAGTCTTGAACAACCAGTAATATATCCAAGACTACCAGGGATAACTAGGATACACCTACTTACGCCCCTCGCAAAGGCACTGATGGCAGTAAACCGGGGCACCCTCTGAAGACAAGCGGGTTATTTTATCGTCCGATGGACAGATTTTATTTTTACAACAAGTGTTTGTCGATATTTCTATGTTGACTTTATTCATTTATTAATTTTATCTATACTTACGTGTTGTATTGTCCGTCCAGGCTAACAACCCATCTAGAACATCAGCAGCCACGAGCTGCAGCCACCCTATGGTCGAGGAGAGAACTATGAAATAGGTCTGAAGTATAGACTATACTTACCTGCATTTATACCAGCTGGCTTGAAAATCCTGAAACATAGGAGAGAAACTATATTATCTATCGATGGGTCAATTGTTAAACTTACCAAACCTGCGACTTCATGTTGTGATGTCCACGGCTAGAAGAAGGAAGAAGGTACTTGTACCATATACCACCGACTATTGTTGAATCAGTTTTTGCGAATCATGGCTGAAAACCTCAGCAAATAACTGAACCATTGATAATTAAAAAAAAAAAAAAAAAAAATGCATTCTCGCATTATATTGTTTTGAGTCGCTCTCGTTAAAAGCTAAGTCCACAGATTCGGTAACGAATTTGTGCAGTTCTAGCGGTAACGGAGCGGTGGCAACATTCTTCGTTCGGTGAATACAGGCATTGTCGAAAATTCAGATTTACTGTTTTGTTTTTCAAGAACGGTGCTTGCATTTTCATCACATGCCCAATGAAGACAAAAGAAGTCAACTAGCGCTTCTTTGAAGTTCATGTTCTTCAGTTCTTTCGCGAAATCCGCTGGTCGTATTTGATCTGGTCCAGAGATATTAAATTCCGCTCGCTCAGTTTCTTGGCGTTACCTCGTTATAGTACGAGAGCTAGTGAACCTTTTGAGTAACGGTTTGCCTGTAAGGCTAGAAATTTTTATAGCGATAGTTCCTAGCATGCTGAGGACGGAAATCATCGCCTGGCACCCCTCACCCCTGCACGTCATCAAGATCTATATCTTTGAAAGTGTTGAAAAAATAAAAAAAATAAACTTGTTCCTGTAAGCTTGAAACTTTCATACGATTTATCTTTGATAGAAGGATGCATGTATTGATAAAATATAATATCTATTTTTCGGGCTGGAAATTTTATAACCATTTGTAGAAACTTCTTTGAAATATTGCCGAATGTTTTTGTTATCTCTTTCAAGGTGTGAAGTAGGAAAAACCTATCGAATATAAATATATCGGTATGAATATGTGACTCATGGTTCATGCCAGATTCGAGACATTTGGTTAGTACAGACTTATTCGTTTTACATATTGCACCATCTAGATGGCACAATGATAAAGGCACGGGTGTAATTGGATGTAATAAAATTTTCATGACATCTATGTAATGATCTAAAATCTAAAGAAATCCCCAAATAAATCCCGTTGCAGTCCAATTTCTTGGACTTCCCGCCGACCTTAACTTTTTTTTTCTTTCTACTTTTTGTGAGGAATTATGAAATGGTATTTTTTTAATACTTCTCTCGAATCTGCTGATATCATGTACACACTCTGAAATGAATTGCTCTCTTTGCTCATTTCCAATTTTTTCTACATTTGAAAGAAATTGTTCTACTAGAGGTGAGGCTGCTTTTCCAGTTGAAATGTTGAATAATTCATCAGGAGATATTTCTGCGCTTAAGGGATTGATATATCCATCGAACGAATCAATAAATTTCCGTAATTGTTGACAATTTTTTTCATGTTATTTGGTTGTAACTCTCTTGTTATATCTTATCGTTTCGTAAATCCCAATTCCTCATATACATGGCTTATAATGGTGAAACGAGTATCATGGCTTCTTGCCCAACGTTGACGAGCAGAGATCGAATTTGTGAAATGTACAACGCCAGTCAATCTCCGACCAGCATCAGCATTAACTGTCTGCTCGAGTGTTAGATCCACAGGACTTCTCCGTTCGTTCGATTCCAAAACATCCTTTTTTCAAGTCCTCTTTCCAGGGGCGGCTTCAACCATTGCGAGGTCCTGGGCGGGGGGGTTTCCGCGAGGCCCTTTTTCCTTCGTGAATCTAGTTTCACAAAGCGGTGTTAGTGATAAGGCTTTCACATGATCCTTTAAAATCACCCACCTCTGAGTTGAGCCAGCAAACAGAGTATACAACCTTTGTAGCAAACCAAAAAAAGATAATGCTTGGACACAAGACGCTGCTGCAACTTCCAGGATGAGATTCTAGCTATGAATCCCACAAAGTAAAAAGTAAGCAACTGGATTCATATTAAAATTAACGGTTTTGGACACCACTTTTTTCACCACGCATATTGGTTCCGTTATCATATCCTTGACCTCTGCATTTTGCAATGATATAACCAACTGCTCTAATTCTTTTATTATGTAATCAGTCAAACACTCAGCTGTAGTTTTTTTGACGGCTTAAAAAACAATGAAATGTTCTTCAATCCCAGCTGTATAAAATTTTCTGTTTCGAAGAGAAGGTCATAAAAATTAAACTATTTATTTTTATCATCCAGATAAACAGAATAGAAAATTTCATGGGAAATGTCACCATCTCGTAAACATAAGTCTATTGAATATTTGTATCAAAAATTTCTATGCAAAATCCACCATATATGACTTTTTCTGGGATGGTCCGAGCGATAGAGGAGCCACTAATGGTATATATATATGTGTGTGTGTGTGTGGTATGCTTTGAGGTGCGACAGTCAGGTTTAGCTTCCTTCTTTTCGCTGGTACAGAGAAGAATTAAATAAGTTTCAAGTTGGGGAAATAAATTTAGTGGTGTTTTGTTACATCTCGATCGTAAGTGCAGTATTGCAGGTGAGCTGCTTATAAATTTGAGAGGTGATTCATTACGATATTATTTATCTTATCAGGGAAAATCCGTTTATGTTCTTCGGAACATATGAGTTATCATTTATCGGCGCGACCTGCACTAAAGATTTCCATACACTTCTCGGTTTGGTGCTCGACGTGATTTGAAGGCGGCAATGGATACGATTCAAGCGTCCAGTGCCGTGGGCCTGGGAGAAGATGATATTGAGGAGATTATTTCAGAGTTTGAGGATCGTCAGCGACGAAAGAATAACGTAGTAATTTTCGGACTCAGCGAACAGCCACAGAATTTGGCAAAGGATGTCAGAGAATCACGGGATAGCAAGAGTGCAGTTGATCTGATCAATGTTTTAGACAAGGAGCGGAATTGGGCGGTTGGGGATGTCAAGATAGTACGTTTCAGAAACGGTGGGGCTGACGCGTCCAAGCCTCGTCCGGTAAAGGTAGTGTTTCAGAACCATATTGATCCTCGAATGGTTCTGAGGGGGACGAAATTTCTTAAAGGAAAGGCCGAATACTCTGGAATATTTGTGAACTCGGATAGGACGCCTAGACAGCTGAGGTACTACAATGGTTTGAAGCAGGAAATGATGAGAAGAACTGCAAACGGTGAGGCATTGCGGATGAAATATATTCAGGGTGTTCCTAAATTTCAAAATTTAAACTGAGGGCCAATTGCATCGAAAAACTTTTGTGCTATTATCAGAATGTGCATGGGCTCAATTCGAAAACTCATGATTTATTTTGTGCAGTGTCGGAATGTGACTTTGATGTTATCGGAATGAGTGAAACATGGATTCCGAATGGTGTTAGTAACTCGGAACTGTTTTCAAGTGACTATAGAGTATTTCGGGCTGATCGTGATTTGGAGGCCACGGGTACATCAACTGGAGGTGGTGTCTTGTTGGCGGTGAAGGAGTCTATTCCTGCGGAGTCCCTGGATCTGTCTGCTTTGAGAGCAACTTACCCTTCGGTTGATATTGTTGCTTGTAAAATTCAACTCGATCACATGAAGTTAGTTGTTATTGTTTTGTATGTTCCACCTTATGCTGACAATTCGACTTTTGATTTGTTTTTTGAATCATTGGCTACTGTGGAATATCTACTGGATGAATATTTGCGGAATATAATTTTAGAAAAGCTAATTTTCCTATGATGTATGACTTGATGGGTATTGCGGATTGGTCTGACGTAGTCGAAGAAGAGAGCGATGTGGATTCTGCTTGCGAGGCTTTTTATAGAATTTTTTACGGAATTTTTGATCAGGCAGTTCCTAAGAAGAACAGGACAAAACGTCATTTCCCAACATGGTATAATAGGGAGATAATAGACCTTGTTTATGAAAAGGAGCGTGCTTTCTGGAGATTTAGGAGAAATGGACGTAGGCTTGATCTCGCAAGATACAGGGAGCTGAGGAGTGTACTGAAGTCAAGAATTTCAATTGCTTATCGGGCCTACATATCGAGATCTGAATGTGAGATTGAGTC
This sequence comes from Hippodamia convergens, assembly GCA_038502775.1. Taxonomy (NCBI): domain Eukaryota; kingdom Metazoa; phylum Arthropoda; class Insecta; order Coleoptera; family Coccinellidae; genus Hippodamia; species Hippodamia convergens. The sequence goes on from CM076607.1 coordinate 78,889,703, forward strand.
GGATCCAAAAATTTTTTGGTCCTTCATTAATGATAGGAAGGGTAGGACTCACATTCCTGGAATTATATTACTTGAGGCCGAGCGGTTTGAGGGATCGAAGAGTGTGGCTGATGCTTTTGCGCGATATTTCAGTTTAGTTAACGAAGGGCCTGCTGACTTCGAGGTGGAAGATGGTACTGATTCTGATGCCTATAATTATGTGCGCCTGAATATTATAACTGATGGGGAAATCTTCGAAGCCGCTAAACGGCTAAAGAATAAACTCACGGCAGGTCCTGATCAAGTACCCAGTTTTTGTGGTTAAGGATTGTATTACACCTCTGTCCGTGCCCCTTAAACATCTTTTCAATCTGGCTGCGCGAACCTGTAGATATCCTACGCAGTGGAAGACGGCAAGGATCGTGCCTGTTCTGAAGGGAGGGGATTCCTCACTAGTCAGCAACTATAGACCTAGGGCCATTTTGTCGAATTTCTCAAATTTGCTGGAGATGATACTGTTCGATTCAATATATCCTCAGATCCACAACAATACATTTAGATCAGCATGGTTTCATGACTAAGCGGTCATGCATTAGCAATGTAGTGGTATTTTCCCAGTTCATATCCAGTGTATTAGACAGAGGGAGTCAGGCTGACGTTGTGTATACCGATTTTAAGAAGGCATTCGATAGAATACAGCACAGTATTATGATTGCAAAACTCAGAAGGAACTATGGCTTCTCTGCGGATCTGCTTGGACTCCTCAAGTCCTATTTAGATGACAGATACCAGTTTGTTCGAGTCTCGAACGAACCTTCGTATGGGTTTCTGGCGACATCAGGGGTGCCCCAGGGATCGAATCTTGGACCTTTGTTAATTATAATGTTCGTGAATGATCTGATTGAGCTATTGCCAGGAACAAAGCTAATGTCTGGAGATACACACGGTTGATGATGGTATTGGGTTGCAGAACTCTGTTGAGTTGTTGTGTTCATGGTGTGAAGAGAATGGGTTGAGCTTGAATGTGTCGAAATGCAATGTGGTATCGTTCACACGAAAAAAAAAATACAAAATTCAATTTGATTATCATGTCTTTGGTATCTAGGCGTAATATTCGATGAGAAATTCACATTCGGACCCCATGTCGACAATTTGATTAAATCTGCATCTAAGATGTATGGCTTCATTCTGAGAAATGGGAAGAACTTTGGTAATGTTTCGACCTTCAGGCGTCTCTTCGATTCGATCGTCAGAAGTAGACTGGAGTTTGCCTCTCAGGTGTGGCATCCGATTTATCTCTGCCAGAGGTCTTGTATTGAATCTGTGCAGAGAAAATATTTGAAGTATCTTGCTTTCAGACTTGATGGAGTTTATCCAGCTAGAGGCTCCAGTCATCCAGACTTGCATCGGAGGTCCGACTGCATGTCGCTCAATAGTAGACGGGGTATGCTTTCATTGCGATTCTTATATAATTTGGTGCATGATAGAGTTGACTGCCCCATACTTATATCTCAGTTGAGGTTTCATGTTCCGCGCTTAGGTTCGAGATCTGTATTTACTTTCAATTTGAGTACAGCAAGGACCAATTCTTTGCGCAGGTCTCCATTGCTCCATTGCATCTTATGTGTGATACTTTCAACGAGATTTCGGATAAGTGTGATATTCATTCTGACTCATTGAGTGTGATTCTGAACTGTTATCGTAGCATGGTGGGTTACACAGGGAAGTGTTGAATTGGGTTTGAACTTGTATTAATGTGTGCTTTGTTGTCGATGCTGCATCCATTTTGGTGGGATGACCTGGAATTTCTTCTTCTTGCCTTTTCTAGTTTTGGATTGAATATGTTTCAAGATTTTTTCTTTTGCACATGAATGGTTATAATAAGATATGAATTGTGCTAATGAATATGTTGTTCACGCCAAGTGAACGAAAAATAGTTTCGTAAAATTTAATAAAAATTCATTGTTTCCTTTCATAATTCTGAAATCGAAAATAAATTAATTCTTCCGCTCGAATTCAAATTCGTGATATGTACCATATGCTACCAGCTGTAGGTTTTCTTGAGTCGACGCATATTTCATTTTTGTCAACACATTTTTATTCCTTCTTAGTCAGTAAGAGAGAAAATTCGAATCACGAAGCATCTGCTACCACCATTTTCAACAAGTTTATTTCGTTTCCGATAATTCGATTTAATTCAAAGTTTTCATATTCATAACACAAAGTTTCCATATACCTATTTCAATCTCGCGATCTCAATCCGAGAACATCAAATTGCAATTTAGTGCAACCTTTGGACAATTCAAAGACTTTGTATTTTCACTGCGTATTCGAGTCAGTGGCGTGACTCGCAAACGGTCACAAGGATAAGTGAAGAAGTCTTCTCAGTACGACAGCTTCAGGATCAGACGCCCTGCCCTGTGTTCGGTTGTTGAGCTCAATCAATCTGTTCCTTGTGGTGGTCAAAACATCAAGATCCTTAACAAGTACCCTCTGCTGGAGAAGGTAAGAATTTATTATTTTCGACTTGTTCACTTATTCACTTCGTATTGTGTTGGGATATTGTTTCCTAATTTTAATTCTACAAACTACAGTCCAATAGCTCATCAATTTTGTTCAATTTTGATAAATTTCAAATTTCTTAATTTTCCGGATATTTCAACTATTCTGAATCCATCTAATTTTCACATTTTTGAACCAACCCCAACACATTATTTGTTCCTTCGGGCCGGATATTGGCGCTCTTCGATTGATAAATCAGAAAGAATTTTCGAAATTCCTTCATTTTGTATAATACTCACCCTCTGTGAAAGATTTCACTTTCACCAGACATTTATCAACGTCTGGCAACATCGCCTACAGCTGGTAAGCCCGCGTATTTCGATTTCAAGTTTTCAACCTCTGTTTCAATTCAGTTCATCAATCGGATTGAAAACAATCCTTTTTGCTTGCGTTCGTTTCCAGTTTCTTTGTATTAATATAAACGAAGATGCCACCGAAAACTGACACTGGCAACGCTGCTCTGAACAAATTAGTCGACAAGAGAGCTAATGTTTTTTCGTTTGTTACCGGGATTTGGGATCTAGTGAAGCATTTCGATCTTTCAAGGTTATTTGAACTGGAAGCGTATCAGGAAAAAATTCTTGCTTATTAATCGAGATTTCAGGAGATACAGGAGGAAATAATGGAGTTGAATTTTACTCTTTCCGCGGAACAACGTGTCGACACGAATAGCGCAGAATTAGCATTCAGTGGCGTAGTTACTCAAATCAGAGCCTTATTTTTATCTTTAAAACGCCAAGAATCATCTTCAACCTCTTTAATTAATTCGCAAAATTCCCAATTCCGATTCACCTCTTTTACTCCCAAAAATTAATATTAGAACATTTGCTGGCGACAGTTCAGAATGGCCAGAATTCTTTCAGCTGTTCAACTCGTTGGTACATGAGAACCAAAGTTCAGCACCCATTCAGAAATTTCAGCTCTTGAAATCATATTTGAGGAATGACGCCCTCGCTGTAATATCGGATTTACAATTGTCAAATGCTAACTATAATTTAGCTTACGAAGCTTTGCAGAATCGATTTCAGAATCCAAGGCTTCTTGCAACTATGTATTTAAATGAAATCTTAAATTTCAAACCTTTCCATAATAGCTCGGTTGCCAATCTCAAGGAGTTTTTGAATTGTCATCAGACAGCTGTCAATGCTATCAAAGCATTACAGATCAAAGACTTAACTGATTTTTTTTCTATTTTCCTTGGCGTTACGGAACGTCGATACTCATACGAGGAGATTATTTGAAAATCAATTAGGTACGTCTGAAATTCCAGAGTACAAAACTTTAATGGATTTCGTTACCCAGCAACTTCAGGCACATGAATTTTATGAGCAAAACTTTTCCAAGACCACGTCCAAACCAAGTACTTTCCGTCAGGCTAATCCAGTTAAGCCTAAAACGCACAATATGTTCATAGCTAATTCTGATCCCACCTCTCAAACTCGAACGACAGACGAATCTCGCAGAAACGCAAATCTTCGAAAATTTCGTTGTCCGAAATGTAATGACTCGCATCCATTATTCACCTGTTCACAATACACCAGTACGTCACGACAAGCTAAGCTTGATTTTTTGAAAAGTTCGAAACGCTGTTTCAATTGTTTAGGTCTACATAATATTAAGAATTGTTCGTCAAAGAATTCATGTAAGTTCTGTGGCTCTAATCGTCATCACACCAGTTTACACACCGAAAGTGTTTCTAGTTTTGGCGGTCATGTCTTCCCCAAATCAGGTGATTATACTCGTGGTTCACTCGTTGCTTCAGTCAGTGAGGAAGGTGTCAAGTGCGACGCCCAAACTTCTGGCGACAATGTAGTCAATTCTTGTCATTTAAATAAGAAGGTAGCCACCGCCAAGCAAGTTCTCTTAGGTACTGTTCAGGCAAGAATTGAAGCAGTAGATGGTTCGATGGTTTCCATCAGAGCTGTTCTGGATCCAGGTTCCCAAGTCTCCGCGATCACTGAACATTTAGTTAATATTTAGGACTAAAAGTCAATCCAGCAGCTGTTCATGTTTCTGGTATCGGTAAATCTAAGACTAGGACATTGGGTATGGTAGAATGTAAATTATACCCAATATCAAATTCAAATGTGCTAGAGTTGCAGGCTGTCGTATTACCCCACATAACCAATAGCTTACCTTCTACGTCCTTGTCGTCCGAAGTTATTGAACACTTCGAACATTTAGATTTAGCTGACAGAGATTTTCATTCGTCGCATCCTGTGGATATGTTATTAGGAGCCGACACGTATTCAGTGGTATTCGATAGGAATGGTCGTTTGTCATCCACTGGCTTCCCGACAGCAGTCGATACATTTTTCGGCTGGGCTATTATCGGTCCTATAAACACAGATAGAATAATTTCTACCTCCAATTCAATGTTGCTCACTGAATGATGTGCTCTTCATGATGCGTTTCAGAAATTTTGGTCGTTGGAAGAAGTTGCCGAAGCTCAAGTGTTGAATCTAACCGACGAATATGTAGAGAAGCATTTTCAAGAGACTCATTCCCGCGATGAAAGCGGCCGGTATATTGTTTCTTTACCTTTCAAACGCGAGGAAGAATGTTCAGAACTCGGTTATAATTCCAATAGGTCATTCCGATCTTTCTTGTCTCTGGAGAAGAGATATCTAAAAAGTCAAGATTCGTTTGATGCTTGCAAAAATTTTATGTCAGAATACCTGGATTTAAACCATATGTCTCTTGCGAAAGTTCAAATAACTACGTCATACCTCATCATGTAGTTCGAAAAGAATCAAGTTCAACGACAAAATTCAGAGTTGTTTTTAATGCCTCGGATTCTGATTCGTTCGGTAAGTCGTTGAATGATCGTCTGCTCAGCGGTCCTAAACTTCAAAAGGACATAAAAAACATCCTGATATGTTTCAGGTTGTACCCAGTTGCCATTTGTGCTGACATCGAAAAGATGTATAGGCAAATTTTATTGAATCCATTTGATAGAAAATATCAGCATATATATTGGCGTCCTTTCCCTAATCAACCGGTATCTGAATTCGAATTAAATACCGTTACGTACGGCTTAAAACCATCGGCGTATTTGGCAATCCGAGTACTCAATCAGTTAGTTAATGACGAGGGCAAAAATTACCCAAAAGCATCCAAAGTTATTCACAATGATGATGATATACGTAGATGATATTATAACTGGAGCTTTCGATATTCAACAAGCAGTTGAATTGAGTCACGAACTCCAAAGCTTATTGGAAAAGGGCGGTTTTTCATTGAAAAAAATGGTCGAGCAGTCGTCCTGAAGTTTTGAAGGGAATACCTTCAAATCACATCGAATCCAAATTGAACTTTGACGATGATCAGTTGGGACTCAGAATTTTGGGTGCGAATTGGCTTACTACAACCGACAAATTCAGTTTTAACGTCATTACATTCAATGAAGAGCCAACAAAAAGATCAATTTTGTCTTACATCGTACGCATCTTCGATCCCATTGGTTTCTTAGCTCCTATAGTTGTATGAAAATTCTCATACAAAAATTGTGGCTTGAGACGTTAAGTTGGGATGAGTATGTTCACGCCATTTTTCGAAACGAATGGTTCAAAATTATTGATCGGATATCACTCTTCTCCGAGGTAACTATTCCACGAAAAGTAGTTCTCTCCCGAGAATGTCAAATAAGATTGGCAGGTTTCTGCGATGCGTCTGAAAAGGCGTATGCCGCCGCCGTTTATATTTCTGTCATAGAGGGCAACTTCATTTCAGCTCATCTATTGGCTTCTAAAACTAAGGTAGCCCCTCTGAAAACATTATCTATCCCCAGATTAGAGTTATCCGCGGCATTATTATTAGCCAAGTTAGTGGCGGATATGTTGAAAATTAATACCCCTATATCAATTTCTGGAGTCCATTCATTTTCCGACTCCGAAATAGTCCTCTACTGGATCAACTCATCACCTCATCTTCTCAAAACTTTCATTGCTAATCGGGTCGTAGCAATAGGAGAGTATGTTCCCAATGCTTCTTGGCATCACATTGAAACTTAAAGGAATCCCGCTGATTTACCTTCTAGAGGTGTGGCGCCTCAGCAGTTCGTGGAAACAAAAATGTTTCAATTCTGGTTACAAGATCCGGAATTTTTGAAAAGGCCTTTTTCTGATTGGCCAGAACCGTTTCGTTATTCCCCGTGTGTCGTCCCCGAACTGAAAACCAATATCAATGTAGCCGCCGCTGGTCCAGTTCCTGGTAACACATTATTGGAAATTATAGAACGCTTTACAAGTTTGAATAAAGTCAAGAAAATTTTTGCTTATATTCGGAGATTCATGCACAATTGTAGTTCGAAATTGAATTTTCAAGCTAAATTGTCTGGCCTGATTGATCCAGAGGAATTAAAAGCCTCTCTTCATACAATGATATTGATAACTCAGCAAAGTCATTTTTCAAATCTTCATCGGGATTTGAAAGAAAAAAGATCTATCAGTAGATCTTTGAGAACATTAACTCCTTATATTGATTCAATTGGATTGATCAGAGTGGGCGGAAGGCTTCAATTTTCTTCATTGCCCCTAGAAGCCAAGCATCCAATTCTTTTACCGAAAAGATCCGCGCTTAGTCGTTTAATTTGTATCCATTTCCATTTAATTTCTTTGCACTCTGGTCCTAATACCACCATGAGTTTAATTCGTCAACAATATTGGATATTGTCCTTAAGAGGTCTCATAAGAGAGTGTGTCAGGAATTGTCCCACTTGCGCAAGATTTAGAGGCACTACTCATCAGCCTCAAATGGCCCCTTTGCCTTCAGTGAGAGTAAACGTGTCACGGCCTTTTAGTAAAGTCGGTGTTGATTTTGCCGTACCATTCTTGTATAGATCGAATAACTCTAGAAAGCCAACTATGTTGAAGGCATACTTGGCGTTGTTTGTCTGTCTAGCAACCAAGGCTGTTCATTTAGAGTTGGTGTCTTCTCTTTCTGTAGAGGCTTTCCTGTCGACTTTAAACCGATTCATTGCTCGAAGAGGACTTCCTCAAGAAATCTAGTCAGATAATGGTCGTAATTTCGTTGGAGCTTCGCGATATCACTCTGAGGTCTCAAATTTCTTGAAGCAGAACAATTTGGACATATGTGACAGTCTTTCCAATAAATCCATCAGATGGTTATTCATTCCACCGTGTTCGCCCCATTTCGGTGGAATATGGGAAGCCGGGGTAAAATCGGCGAAACGCTTATTCACTAAGCAGCTTGGTTCTGTCGCGTTTACCTTTGAAGAATTAGCTACTCTATTTTCTCGTATCGAGGCTGTATTAAATAGTCGACCAATATGTCCTCTTTCTTCAGACCCTTCTGAATCGAGCGATTTCTTGACACCTGGTCATTTTTTGATCGGTGCTCCCTTATTGTCTCCACCAGATATCTCGCATTGCGACAATCATACTCCCGTAAGTAGATGGGAACATCAACAAAAGCTGTTTCGACAGTTTTGGAAAAAGTGGTCTCAAGAGTATTTGCATACGATAATGCAACGTAACAAATGGCATATGGATAAAGCTTGCCCAGCTATTGGCGACGTAGTCCTTATTAAGGGAATAGATTCAAATCCGGCATCATTGAATTATTTCCCGGGCCCGACCGTATTTCTCGAGTTGCGTCAGTTAAGACGGCAACCGGCACTTATACTAGAGCTGTTGCGAAATTAATCCCGCTAAATATTCAAAGTATTCATTTTAATATTAACATTTTTTTGTATAATATTTGTCATGTAAAATTAGGTTAATTTTGAGTGGGCGGATTGTTCACGCCAAGTGAACGAAAAATAATTTCGTAAAATTTAATAAAAATTCATTGTTTCCTTTCATAATTCTGAAATCGAAAATAAATTAATTCTTCCGCTCGAATTCAAATTCGTGATATGTACCATATGCTACCAGCTGTAGGTTTTCTTGAGTCGACGCATATTTCATTTTTGTCAACACATTTTTAACATTGAGAGAGTCTTCCGGGCTTATTGGCCGTGGTCTATTAGGAATTATTTCACCTCCGGATTAATTTTCCGGATATTTCAACTATTCTGAATCCATCTAATTTTCACATTTTTGAACCAACCCCAACACAGATGTAAATGATAAGTCGCACGTGGCTCACCTATATTGATTTTGTAATTATTTCATTTTTTCTGTAATGGGGTGAAAAACCTGTTGGAAATAAAGGATATAATTATTATGTATGTGATCTAACGAAGGAATATTAAAAATAAGGTTAACTCAGTGGGAAAAACGTAGTTTATTTTGATACAACACGTGTTCTCGATACACAGAGCGAGATGATTGAATCGACCTTCTGTTCGAGTGACACGCTTGGAGGGGGAACGAGACAGAGATCCATCCCTCGGCGCAGCCTCGGGAACACAGAAGTGTGGCAGATATTTAAATCATAGAGTTGATCTTCTTACATTTACATTCGCACATTAGCATTGAATGAATAAGGGGGTCAAATTTAACAATTGCTAACACGGCCATACTGACCATTGAAACGTCCTCGTTTCACATTAACATCAATTACTATTACAGTCAAAACCAAATTATTTATATTAACACTCTACATGAAAGAATTTGATCATTTAATAAGCATGGCTCTGTTTATGCAAATTAGAACTTTAAAGCCAAGATTTATCTCATGTCACTCATCGACAACAAACAGTCTATCGTTCCACACAGTAAGAACACCCAGGACACACAGTATCATGGATTTTACTTGACAAATGTTCAACAAAAACAAATTCTATTCAATTACTATCGAACAAATTCTGAGCAACTACTATCGAACAAATTCTAATCAACTACTATCAAACAAATTCTAATCAACAACTATCAAACAAATTCTAATCAACTACTATCAAACAAATTTTAATTAACTAATTCTTGTCAACTGTAACGTCATCCAACCCAACAGGACTCTGTAGTCACGGGCTATCACAACGACGTTTGAGTTGTCCCCAAATTCTAATCATCTTGACGTTACCCAACCTCACCGCACATATTTCAGTCACCGGTTATCACAGCAACGCTCAAGTTGAAACAAAATTCTAATCATCTTGACGTTACCCAACCACACAGTACCCCATTGGTCACGGGTTATCACAGCAACGCTCAAGTTCAAACTAAATTCTAATCAACTGCAACGTTCCCAAACCACACAAGACATATCTCAGTCACCGGCTTAAAACGTTGCCAGTTGAACACAAATTCATTACACTGACCTCTACAATTTTGAACAATTGAAATGATTTTGAATTAACGTTTCAAGGCTATAGAGTTCCAAGTATTTTTACAATTTCAGCTTTGATCATAACATATAGCAAGAATCTCATAGGGTGCATTAAAGAACATAAAATCTGATAGACATGGGAAATATTCAACTTCATCGTGGCACTCGTTGGAACGAACACTCACTCATCACTAGTCGCTTCTTCGGGCCAAGGTCTCAGTTGTTCTTGGCCGGCTACAGTTGTTCTATTCTGGCCTTCTATTCTTCTCAGGGCATATCGATCATTTGGAAGGACTGCTTGTATGGTGTGTCGTTTTCTGTTTCAGCGGACATAGTTTAACGTATCTCGTAAAACTGTCTACTATAACGAGTATTTGGGTGAAGCCGAAAGACTTCACTAACGGGCCTGCATGGTCAATATGCCATGTATCTAGCTTTTCAGTCGGAACATGATTGAGTTGACAAAAGCCAGATCTTTATCCTGTATGTGATTTACCAATAGTTCAGGATCTACAATTATTCACATATTTGCGGACAGACTCATTCATCCCAGGCCATATAACATCTTCTTTCATTTTGGTGATCGTCTTGTCGAATCCAATATGAAAAGACTCGTCGTGGTATAGTCTCATGGTCTCTAATCTAGCCATCGAAGGAACATAACATCTGCTGGGATCGGTTCGCCTCGCTTGCCAGTAAACGATGCCATCTTGGATTGAAAATCCCTTTTCATGTACACGTTCCTCCAGGAGTTCTATGCAGAAGGGGTCAGCTCTTTGCCATTCCTTGATCGACTGCGGGGTACCTGAAACATTACAGAGCGCCAGTACTTGGTTTTCACAGGGCAAATTCCTACTAAGATAATCAACATGTTTCATCTTTTCACCAGGTCGATATTCTATTTCGAAATCGAAGTCTTGTAATTGAATCCACCACCGAGCTACTCTCGGAAGCAATTTTTTTTTCAAAGCTGTAGCCCTAACATAATTACAATCGGTGAATATTTTGAATTTAATTGCGTATAAATAGTTTCTGAAATATCTAGTGGCCTCTACGATTGCCAGCGTTTCAAGATCATACGAATGATATTTCGATTCAGCTGAAGTGGTTTTCCTACTGAAATATGCTACCGGATGTGCTAATTTATCTAAATCTTTCAGAATTAATATACCACTAAGACTTATAGAGCTTGCATCAGTGTGTAATTCGATTTCCCATTCAGGATTAAATATTCTAAGAGCTGGTTCCTTTATAAGTTGACCTATAATTTCTATACGAGCTTTTTCGCATTATTCGGTCTATTCAAATTTAGTATCTTTCTTTAGCAATGAGGAAATTGGTGATGCTAGCGTGGCGAAGTTTTTGATAAATCGTCTGAAATAACTCGCAAGTCCCAAAAAATTAAAGAGTGGAAAGGGTCTAAGTGCCACTTTCACGAAATTTTAGATTTCATTTGTTATGGGGTCTATGTGCCAAGGCCAATAGCCTACGGAACGGTCAGCACATTGACCGTTCAGGCAGTCATCATTTCTGATGGAAAAAACTGTACATGTTCCAAGTGCCATCATCTGCAGAGTTGTTGGTTTGCAACATACAGATTATAAAAATATCCACCTGAACAAGAGCAAACTCAATACGAAATCAGCAGACTCACTTTATGCTCCTAGTGGCATGTTCTAGTGAATATTTCTGCAATTAGAATATTATCATCATTTTTCTTCGCAGAATCCAACGCAATCATAAAAAAATTGGGTTCTAATTAGAAAAATGAAAGTTATGAGCCAATCTTGATCCCTATTTTTGAACCAACATTCGAAACACCCTGTGACGGGTTATTCAAAATTTTGTAAATGTACAATATTTCCACAGTCTTCGCCTTCATGATATCATTCGTGTGGGGTAGAACAAAGGAAGAACATGATCAGAGATTAAGGAAAGTAACAATATAAGTGTGATTTTGAAAAAAAAACAAATGAAGTTTTTGGGTCAGGAAATAAGTATTGGAGTAATAAAACTTAAAAATGCAAGAATACAAGCTTTATTATGAATGCCAGAACCAATAGATAAAAAAATGGTACAACCTTTATTAGGAATATTAACTTACATAAGTAAATACAACAAAAATTTCTCACAATACAAGGCCGTTACGTCAACCTTTGAAAAAAGATGTAGAATTTATGTAATTAGATGATAAAAAAAATCCTTCGATTGTTCAAAGAAAATACTTGTGTCAAGTCCAGTACTGCAATTTAATGACAGAAATAAACCAATAGTATCATCAGTGGATGACAGAAACACAGATTCACTATGCAAATTTTCAAGGAACCTATCAATAGTGGTCCCGCTAGATTGCAAAGAATGCTTCTACAATTGAAGAGTGGAAATTCAAAAGGGTCTTAGTGCCACTTTCACGAAATTTTAGATTTCATTTGTTATGGGGTCTATGTGCCAAGGCCAATAGCCTACGAAACGGTTCATGTGCCATCCGCTTCCGGCAGTCATCATTTCTGATGAAAAAAACAATTTTTTTTAACTTCTTTCATCAGTTTGAGGGCGGGTTTCACAAAGCTTTAACTGTACATTAAAAAAACCTTACCTAAATTCGAATCAATCGAATCACCCGTTTCGAAATTTCAACGAATCGGGATGACTCCAATAAATTTGACGGTACAATCAAAGTTTTGTGAAACCGACGCTGAGACATGTTTTATGTAATATCTCAGTTCGACTTTTTTGGCACTTAGACCCTTTTGAATTTCCACTCTTCAATTACAAAAGTAATGTCATGGCCGAAAAACATGTACAGACGGTTAAGAAAATTATTAAGAAAATGATGGAAGAGAAAAAGATATATATTGAAGAACAAATAATGAACCTACCCAATAATAACGAAATCCTTTCATTTAGGAGAATGATGAACGATAGATTTTGTATATGGGAGGGAACTGACGATGAACTCATCGATTTTTTCAAGTCCATAAACTCCAGATTTAAGATAAACTTCACCCTAGAGAAAGCCACTTACAATTCCATCAACTTCCTTGATCTGAATGTTACATTAAATGAAGACTGTTCTTTCTCCTTCAATGTTTACAGAAAACCCACACAAAAAGACACAATAACCCCCTTTTATTCATATCACGCCCCTCAATCACAAGAACCGTTTTTAGATTTTTATTTAACAGACTCCTCAATATCCCACTTTCAGAAGATAATTACATGAAATCACTCAGAATTATTTATCAAATCAGTGAAAATAACGGATATCCTAGAGTTTTTATTACTGAAGTACTATCATCAATAAGGTGAAAAATGACTATCAACAAGGTATATTTATCCCCACTACTCAGTTCAAAAACACTTTATATCCATTCCTTTTCATCAGAAACTAAACCAAAAATCCATTGAAGTCATGAATGAATACGACTAAGGCATTGTGAACAAACGACATAGGATCATAGATAACATTTTACTGAATAATAAATCCAAAATTGAAAAAGACCAACACAGTGGCATATACAAGATAACATGCTCAGACTAACCCAATTTTTTATATAAGCATGACGACATGAACTATAAAAAAACCATTAGATGAACATCAAAAAAACCGGTCAACTCAGCATTAGGAAACCATTTAACAAAACAAAACCATAAAACAACAATAGACAATCTAGAGATACTAGATAAGAAAAATGACTTCAAAAATTTGACCCTTCTCGATCAATACGAGATTATAAAACACAAAAACAGCCAATATTTACTAAATGACCTCTCAGACTTCGATGAAAACATGAACATATTCAGGATGATCGATGCAACATCACGCAATTCAAATTTCCCGCCTCCTACATGACGCCGACAAATTTACCAATACCTTCCCCACTTCCGTATCCCCCTCGCAACATTCCTCCTAGAAAGTACTGAAACCATACACGCCGATCCGAAGAAGATTAAATTAAAAAAATAAATATAATATTAGAAAAGTCGATTACAAATTCATCTATTAGTCAGAGACAAGAATTCATCACCGAATAAGTATATTTTTACATGCCAATTTTTAGAAAAACAGCTATTCTACAAACATACCTCATACCCAATCTCTAAAAAATTCAAAGTTTTTTATGTAACAAAATATTGCTTAAAGAATTAATTGTATTTTCAGCTGGCCTGATGATGGTGAAACACACCGAAATCGTTTGCCAATAGATTCAAAAATATGAAAAGTGTGTTTTATTACTTTTCCTTCAACCATATATTTCGTCGGCTTACTGTGAAAAATGCATAAGTCCAAAATATTCTGTTTGAAACTTTTGGTGGCATCTGTTAGCTGTACCTCTAAGCTATGCAGGGCCCTGGTTTGGTTTGAAATATTTCAGTAGTTATCTTTGAAATCACAGAAATGAAATTTGCCTAAGTCCAACGGTTCTGACAATCATATGAAACCTGCATAAGTCCGCCATTGTATGTGTCTAATACGTATTGGATCCGCGTTTTCAAATTATTGATGAATTTTCAATTTTTATGTGTTAACATAAAAGAATTTGGTGAATTTTGTGAAACCAGGTGAGTACAGATGCTTTTTACCAGATTTCTTATTCATTTTTAAATGAGTTTTGATATTAAATACGCAAATCAAACTGCTTGAGGAGTTGTGCAGTTTTCACATTTTCTCATTTGGTGTATAACTGGAGTTATGCACGGTTGAATAATTACAGAAAATGGTTTTATTAATAATGCATACTCTTTGTCAACTGTTTTTGGACCCGGAGAAGATACTATTTTGATTCAGATCATTATCTCCCAGATTCACAAAGATTTTAACCAGGTTTAAAATGTAGATACTCAAAAATTTCAAGGGTACTCTCTTGGCATCCCCAAACCAGAAGAGCATAGTATTCGATAACTTCACGTAGGCCACATTTCCTTACTTACAAATTTTCTTTACCTAATTAAAACTTGTAAATATTTTTTTTAATTCAGATATGGATACATCAAAAAGAGGCTATAAACTTGTCCAGTTATGTAAACAGTCTGCTGTACTCCAAGACCTCACAAACTCACTTGGTAATAATCAGCACCAAGAATTCAGGAAATATTGAGGATAAACAGCCTGAAATTTACGATGGTATTCAAAACTGCACGAATTATGATTTGTAAGAGGAATGCCGACTGGCAGATGAACTTTTCAATAATAATGATATATTACTACTTGATGCTTCTACTCAGATTTCAACTAGTTTCGTCAATAATATCATTGAAGGTGAAGATAATCGATGGGAAACAGTTCAGGAGAAAATCTATGATGATCTTAATGCAAAAAATATTGACAGCAATGAGCTGAGTGATCAAGATCTTCAACAAGAGGAAATAGGACAAGAAAATATTTCCATGGATGCTAATGTAGGAAACCAACTAGTAGAAGGAAAACGAAAAAAAGAAAATTTAGCAATCCCCAAGAGTGGAAGTATAACGCTATAAGAAGAAAACGAGAATATGGTTTGGAATATACAGGCAGAAGAGATAAAGAGTTCAAAATCAAAAAACCAAAGAAAACTTTGTTGAATAGGTTCAAATGTAACAAAACGAATACAAAAATCCAATGCTTTAAAATAAATGAAGAGGACCGAGAACAAATATTCAAAAATTTTTGGAAATTGAAATGGCCAGAAAAAAGAATTTATGTATCATCTAGGGTATTGTCATTACCGACAGCTCGAGCAAGAAACAGAAAAGATAACGAAAGTAGTCAGAGATCGGCTTCGTACCAATACTTTCTAAATAAAAAAAGTGAACAAGTCCGCGTATGCAAAACTTTGTTTTGCAACACTTTAGGAGTTTCGGTAAGAACAATTTCTGCATGGATCGAAAGTGATACCAGAAGTCCCAGAAAAAGCGATGGCAGCTTGAATGAAAATAATATGATTTATAATATTACGAGAAAAAGAACCTGAGATTTCATAAAGAAAAGGAAAACTTAAAAGCATTTTTTGATACACT
>CM076607.1:80224078-80329077 GCA_038502775.1 Hippodamia convergens
ATCTTTTGTTCTTTACCCAACTCGTTCATTTAAATCCCAAGGAGGCCATCAATGGTGTTGATGAATCCAACGACCTCCTTAGGAGCCTTGGCGGTTATTTCATGTGGATCCAGAACCGACTTCCCCATGTGAATGGTTCTTAGTTCTCGCCAGTTCTGGACACTTGCATACCATGTGTTCAGCTGTTTCTTCTCCGATCCACATAGCCTGCAGGTTCATCTGCTGACTTTCCCATGCGATACAATGATATTTATATCGACAGTGTCCCGTCAGCAGACCCACCATACTCGAAGCTCAGCTCGTGGCAGCTTTATGAGCTTCCTGGTATAGGTCGACGAGAATTCCACAAATCTCTTGGCTTGCGCAAGTCTGGGAGTATTTCTCCAAAGCGTTATTTTGTTTGCCGCTTCCCATTGTTGGACCGCTTTCTTGTATTGGTCTATTCCATGCCCACAGAAAGGTTCAGGTCCAACAGGCTTCAGCCTTGAAGCCTTCTTCGCCAGTTCGTCGGCTGTTTCATTTCCCTCAATACCACAATGTCCTGGTATCCATAGTAGAGTCACTTTGTTGCCTCTGGCCAGTTGCTTTATGGTATTACGCATTCATATGTCAGCCGAGATTTCTGGCTGTATGATTCCAGTGATCTCAAGTGGCCTGACTGTCCGTGGTGATATATATATATGGCGCTCCTTTAAGATTCCTTTGAAGGCACTCTTGAGCGCAGGTATAGACTGCTAGCGTTTTCAGCCTGTGAAACCGAAGGTTCACTTCGAGGGGACTTGGATATCCTTGTTTTGGGTCCCCATATCCCAATGCCTGTACCCCGTTCTGTTTTCGATCGATCAGTATACCATATGGATGACTTCTTGTCTTTACGATTTACGAAGTTCATTGCATTATGACGATCACCAATGATCGTTTCGAATGGCATTTCGAAATCGTATATGATTGGCATCACATCTGATTGTTTTGCGAAGAGGCTTGAGTCTAGTTGATTCAGTATCCTCATATGTCCAACCCAGTTTCCGGGTAGGAGGGTTCCCTTTAGGGATATTTTAATGGCTTCCAGCAGGCTACATTTCTTTACATACAAGTGTAAGGAGGGATGGTACTGATTATCCCTTGACGATAAACTTCCTCTACTTGTGGGTGTTTCTTTCCCCCTTCAAAAGTTGGCATTACCAATAAGATTTTTTTTTAAAGATTCTTTCCTCTTTGTGGGAGTATCCAAAAAAAAAAGCCAGTTGGCGTTTTCAAGTCCCACGGTTCTAGATAGCCTTATGTTGTGGAAGTGTTAGTTTTCATGAGTTTGAATATCATGAACTCTAAATAAATCCACAATTTTTATTTATAATAAACTATTCGAAAACCGTTTTCGAATATTTATGGTGATGTGGTGAACAGTTTATATTTGTCACAGTTTGATTTCTTTGCGTCTCGTAGTTAGACTGCGCTGACCGATTTATTTTTATGCGTGATGATTGAATGATGGATAACGTAGCTGTGGAACCGATATGCATTCCTTGGATACAATGCCGTATTAACAGGTTTCAGTATTGCATTGTTAATGAGGAAAATTACCAATTTCCCCATTTGTTACAATATTCAATACTAGATTTAACCCATTTTATTAAAAAAGGATGTGTAGAGGGTGGGCAAAGGGGTGATACTTGAACTGCAATTTTTAAACCGTGAGAGATAGAGGAAAATGAATGACACGTTACGGTGGTCTTTTCAGAGAAACTGATAATGCCATCAACTGCATTCCTCTATCTTCTTTTTTTTCGAGTTTAGGCCAAAATTGAAATTTGGGCGATTTCAACTTTTGGCCATTATCTCCGTTTCTGTTTGTGCTAGGATGTTGAAATGAAAACATTTTAACAAGCACTATTTTCGTAGCAATCCAGTAGCGTACCTTGTTTTTTCCCAAGAGGTTCCCTTGCTGAACTATGACATAAAGTTGTGTTTTCTCTTATGGAAACAATAGTGTGAAATGGCTTAGAAAAATCGCCATTTTTTCCTGTTTCAGAAATAAATCATACATCATTACATCGCCCTCAGATTCGTTCAGATATCATGAAAAATATAGTTTGTATGTGAAATTTGAATTATTGTGTAGTAAGTAGGCTGAATCACAAAAAAATATGTCTCTACGCATGGTGTCATTATTATTTGCGATGGAATACTTATTACTTGTTGCCGCTGAAATAAATCATTTTCAGCATATCATATTTCTCGTAGTTTTCGAACATTTCTATATTGCCGGCAATAATGACTTTGAATTCTAATAATTGACAGTTGTTCTGAACAGAGATCAAACCATGGAGAATTTGAATCAAGTATTCAATCGCAAAATAATAATGACACCATGCGTAGAGACATATATTTTTCGGTGATTCAGAGCCTGCTTAATATTCAATAATTCAAATAACCGATAAAAACTATATTTTTCATGATATCTGAGTGAATCTGAGGGCGATGTATGATGTATGATATATTTCTGAAACGGGAAAAAATTGCGATTTTTTCTAAGCATTTTAAACTATTGTTTGTATAGAAAAAAAAAACAACTTATTTATATTATACCTCAGCAAGGAAAACCTCTTGGGAAAATACAAAATACGCTACTGGATTGCTATGAATAAAGTGCCTGTAATGTTTTCATTTCAACATCCTTAGCACGAACAGAAACGGAGATAATGGCCAAAATTGAAATTGCCCAAATTTAAATTTTGGCCTATAACTCGAAAATAAAAGAGATGATGTAGGAATGCAGTTTAAGGGCATTATCAGTTTTCTAAAAAAGACCAGCGTAACGTGTCAGTCATTTTTCTCTATTTCCCACGGTTTAAATCTTGTAATTCAGGTATCACCAATTTTGCACCCTGTACACCTTGTTCCAAATTGGTTGAGACTGCACTGTATTTCAGCTATTATTAAAGATAGAGACATGCGTATTTCGCTCCCTGTGTTACTTTTTGTAAAACTTTTGAATCCACAAACATAAATATTCCCACTACTTTTGCTTCTGCAAATATAGGGCGAAAACGAAAATATGCACTTTTTGGAGATGTAATAAGGTTTTTCTCGGGTCCTTTATAGGTAATAAAAAAGAAAAAAACTGCTTATAATAGATGTTTTCACGTTGAAGTCAAACGACGTAGTTGAATTTTTTTTGCAGATCATTGTTTTTGAGATTGGAGAACCAACTTGGGAACACCCTGTATATTTTAGCGTACAAACATTTTTTTCTGAATTCATTGACGTATCACAACCCAACCTTCAATAAATTAAGCTTAAAAAAATCCAAATTATGATTGTTTTTTAAAAGTAAATAGTAGGCCATGAATTCGTTCACACATGCATTTAATCTTTCCTATTTTAAAACCCCACGTGACTGAAAACTATTTATTTTATTACATTTTGAACATAAACTCAAAATATTACTCTTCAACATAAACTTGAAAATGGCGAAAAACGAAAAAAATGTTATATAAACATTGGATTTTTTTTTGTGCATGTTTCGTTCTCCTATGCATGTGTGGAAGAATTCATGTCTGAATAAAATAAAAACCAAAAACAAAAATGTGAATTTTTCTGATTTTCGAAGCTAAAATTTATTAAAGTCGTTGATACATCAATGTATTCAGAAAAAAATTGAATATATCATTCGAAAAATACCAAGTTTGTGCTCATCTCATAAACAGTG
This sequence comes from Hippodamia convergens, assembly GCA_038502775.1. Lineage (NCBI taxonomy): Eukaryota > Metazoa > Arthropoda > Insecta > Coleoptera > Coccinellidae > Hippodamia > Hippodamia convergens. Next base: position 80,227,788 of record CM076607.1, read on the forward strand.
ATCTGAAAAAAAATTTCAACCAAATTTGGGACACTGTGTTCAAATGTGTCCCATTTTGATCTAGACTGCACTGCATCTCAGCTTTTATTAAAGATAGAGACATCACTTTTACTAAAACTCTCAGGGCCACAAACAGAAATATTCCAACTACTTTTGTTCCTGATATACAGGGCTAAAATGAAAATATTCACTTTTGGAGATGTTATTATTTCTATTCATTTTTTTTCCAAAGAACATCTATATTTTGTTTGTTCAATAGTAGGACATAAATTCTTTCAAACATGCATTTGATTATTACTTTTTTCTAACGCTGTGTGATTTAAACCTATTTATTCAATTATTTTCATACACAACTCAAAATATCAACCTTCAACATAAACTTAAAAATGTCGAAAACAAAAAAATATATATCAGTACAGATTCAACATTAAAGACTATTTGTTATGATATATCGATGTATTCACAAAAAAAAAGGAAGCAAGAAATATTTGTGCTAATCTAATTTGTACAAAATCTTTTCAGTTATCTTCAGAGAAAGCAATGGAAATATCGGGTATTAAAGAATATAGTGACCAATTTACAACAGAGGGATTTCTTTGAAGAAACGGAAGCTTCATATAAAGAAATAGTGAACGAATGCCTGATTGCCCCATCATTAAAACCTGATAATACCGTTAGTACTTCTCAGGAAAACCCAGAGTTTCTCAGTTGAGCAAGCTCCTCTCAAATTTTTGCTGCTCATGCTAGTTTTTAACATTCGTTTCCTTCTCCCTATAGTGAACTTTTCTGTTAGTTCTTTTTACATCAGGCTGTTGTCTATCCTGATACCTATCATTATAATGAAATATGAACATTAATAATCCTTGAATATCCCCATTTTCCAGATTATCAGAACTGGAGAAGCGATACCTCCTGACTTTTATAGCAAAAAAAGGAGATTATGATAAAAATGAGTTCAAACGTGTGTTGTGGTTCTTATTTGTTGAAAGTTTCCGGTGAGTGAGATCTTCATAATGAACAGAAATACTCCATGAATTGTTTCTGATTCAGATCAAACTGATATAGCGATATTTCATACTATTCGTTAATTTGTGTAAAAACAAGGTTTGTTCTACATTAGATACTGAAAGCGACAATTCCGATTCAATGTAGGTACTTGTGGCTCACGCTTTTGGATTAGCTTCCAAACAAAAGTAGATTTATGCTGTTGTGAACTTTTATTTAGAATTTATTGAGACAAACACATGGGACATTATGTTGGTGTAACATTTTTAGGCAGCGTACGCCTAAATAGCAGAAATTTTTTCCGATCGCTTGATAATTTGTCGTTTTACCATGGTCAAATCACATAAAATCTTCATGAATTGTAGCCTATGTGTAATTCTGATAGATAAACTATATTAATGTGAAGTTTCATCTGAATCTGTTCGGTAGTTTCACGTGAAAGTGTAACAAACATCCATATTCACATCCTCAAAAATTTTTCATATATAAAAAAAATTAACGCACATTATGGAAATCTCAAATTTATTCTACAACTGAACTGTTTTTTCCCAGCAGGAATATATTATCAGATTTTGAAGTGTATGGCTCCTTTCTAAAATCAGTTGTTCTCGATCAATTCTAGTGATCAATAGTTTTCCTTCGTTTAATTTTCTACACTCGATCGCTATGCAACGCGAAAAACGCAATTTGACTCAGAGGAATGTGCCCAAGCGGTAGTTTGCGAGAAGAAGGGTGGACATACGCAAGAATTGCAGAAAGGTTTGGAGTTTTCCATACAAGTGTGTCCAGAATGTTGCAGCGATTCAGGGAGACAGGTATGAATGTCCGAAGACCAGGACAGGGTAGACCACGGGTAACAACTGCCATTCAAGAACGTTACTTGAGAGTTTCTTCGTTGAGACAACGGTTTGCAACCGCTCGCCTCCTTCAAATCAGCTTGAGCAAACTCATGGGGTGCACATTAGCACTCAGACAATAAGAAATCGCCTCAGAGAATATGATTTAAGGCTCGTGTCGCGGCAAGAGGCCAGGTCTTACCCAGCCATCGAAGGGCGTGTTTGGATTTTGCGAGAGAGCATATCCATTGGGAAGAGGCCGAGGGGAAAGAGTTCTCTTCACAGATGATGTCTAGATTCTGCCTCTATCATTGTGATCGACGTTCCCTTGTATACAGAAGTCCACTTGAAAAGATACGCTCAGTGCAATTTCCTTAATACTATTGGTTTCGGGGGAGGATCGATTATGGTATGGGGTGGAATATCTTTGACTGCTCGCACAGACCTGGTGGTCGTTGATAATGGAGCAATGAATGTTGATAAGTATATAAGGAACATTCTTGAGGAGCATGTAGAGCCATTTGCCCCATACATTGGTGAAAATTTCATTTTTATGGACGATAATGCCAGACCCATCGTGCGCGCATCGTTCAGGGGTTCTTGAAGAGGTTGAAGTCTCTCGAATGGAATGGCCAGCAAGAAATCCAGATCTCAATTCGATTGAGCAGGTTTGGGACAACCTCAATAGAAGACTGAGAAGTTCAGAAAATCATCCAGCTACTCTTAATGACTTAGGAATCCAACTCGGAGAAATCTGGGAAGGATTAGATCAGAACATTTTAAGATCACTCATTTTGAGAATGAACCGTCGTTGCCGAGCTGTAATTAAGCAAAGGGGTGGAAATACCAAGTATTAAATCACTTATCAGCATTTTCAGTATTTTGAAATTTGTTCATTTCTCTTTTTCACATAAGATTCGGTGAAATCCTGAATTTTTTCTTCCATTTAATGTGTCTTGTTTCGTTTAAAACGTTCTCGAGAGAACATAAAAAATAAGTTATAAGTCAACGTAAAGTTAACTTTCATTAAAATTGAGATTTTCAGAATGTGCGTTAATTTTTTTTGCGCAGTGTATCAGAAGGATGTTTTTTTCCGTCAAAGTTAATTATGTTTAGTCTTTTTCTTTTATGTTAGAGGGTTGCTCAAATATTATTTCGGTTTTATCGATGTATTTTGGTCAAAGAAAAATATATATACATTTTGAATTATCGAAATAATTTTTTTCCACAGAACGAGAAATTCTACTTCATGAGGGAGAAAATCTACGAGATCATCCTGAAAAAGGATAAAAATACGCGTTTGCAAGTTGAAGAAAGAGTTGAACATGAACAGCATACCGAAGAATTAACTACCAACCTCCATATTACTCAAGTGTTCGAAATGCTGACGTACTCTGAGCAGATGATTCTGAAAGCCTGCTCCACATTGGGTGACACTTTTCCTAGAAGATTGCTTGAGCAGGTTCTCACTTTGGATTATTACTATCTCTGGCACCAGGTATTATTATTAACTTATCCTTTTAACTTAATATTCCATCGGCTTCAATCTTAAATGAGGAATGTTCACACGTTTGGGACTTCTAGATATTCCTATTCTCTGTAAAAAATAAAAATACTGCGTGAAAAAAATTATTTGGATACGTCAAATAGCGTCCGAGATATCGAGTTGTTCACGTGACTGCTAGGCTTAGTAATTTGGTAAAATTACTGTGAAGGACTGTATCCATCATTCACAATCATAAAATGAATAAGTCACCCGCCATGAAGTTAATACAGTAAAAATACAAATATTAAAGTCATCTATAAACTCAGAGTGACATTATTCAACTAAAAACAGAGGTAATCTAGAGAAGTTCAAAATGAGATCAGATGAAGTCAGACTTAGACTTTGAGATAGTTCCATTACCCATTAGCGCCGGGAATTAATTTTTTTTTCGATTTTTTAATTTTTTTGATAAAAGCTGTTACGAAACGCTCTGTAGAGACGGAAAAAATAATATAAAAATTTTATACGCCTCTTGTTTTTTCAAAATTGACGGTTGCCATATGGCAACCCTAGGCGCTTGTGATCACTCATCGGGGATATTTTCATTTTTAGAGGAAATACTATTTTAACTGATAGATATATGAAATTTTTTGAGATTTTGATAGTTTCAAAACTTTTATTCATTTATAAAATATTTACAATGTCATGATACAAATATCATGCGGTATGAAACGGAAAAAAAAAACAATCTATGCAAAGTCAACATCGCATTTTGAACACATTGTTCTCATGATCGACTTACATCCACGTCCAGCGCACTCTTTTTGTATTCTGTGTATTTCACAAGATGATTGAGTTCATTGAATCTTACGGAATTGGAAATTCGACTATCCCTGGAAAAAGAACAAGAGGATGAGCGGTTTCCTTGTCCTTTCGCTGTTTACCCCATACTTTTTCAATAGCTGTTGACCACTTCTAGTTTGAATTCGAGTTGCGAATTTTTTGGTCTTCCTGTTTTATTGTACAGAATCCAGATATTTTCATAGCTTCGTCTAGCAACCATGAAAAAATCGGCAAATACCATTTCTTACTACTCCTATCGGTCAGCATTATCACTGAGTATAAGCGCCTAGGGTTGCCATATGGCAACCCACGAAATCAACTGAAATTTTTTCTACTAATTTTTTTTGTGATTATATTTAGCCTGTTGGATCATGAATTTAAGTTTAAAGATTCATATAAAAAAAAATTATGACAAAATCACGGCGCAAATAGAAAATATTTCACTTACACGAACTTTGGTTCCATGTTTTTACCGATTCACGAAGAACTCAAAGTTTCACAACTTCTGGAGGCGGAACGAGTGAGTTTACAGAAAAAATTCTTGTTACTGGTAAAATGAGGTACATTTGTGTATCAAGTAAACCAACCGCCAACTTTCTACCTACAAATCTGCGCATCTGAGAACCATTTGAAAAAACACCCCGAAAGCGTTGCCATATGGCAACCGTAGGCGCTAATGGGTTATTTCAAAATTAAACTCAACGTTTACAGTGACAGAGCAATCCAAGTTGATTGCGAGAGCCTCGGTATTCCATCAGAAAAACAGAAGGTTGAATATTGAATCATTAGAGTAGGCTGAGTTGTAATAAAGTGAGATCAGGCCTTAGAGGGGATACGTGTATTGAAAACTTAGTAGTCTAAGTATGTTCTTCATTGAGATTATTACAATGTGAGAATATCATGATCGAGAGAATCAATATTTATAATCTATAACGTTGGTCTATAAGGAAGTAATTAAATCAATTGAGACGACATTACAATGAGATCTTACTTGCTAGTGGTTAGAGATTGAATTGAGATTTCTTATTATTGAGGAGTACCAGTGAATATTTACTTAGCTACGAGTGTGGAGATCTGAATGAAGATTGCAGAATTTCTTATTATATATCAGAGGTCGATATCACGTTCTGAGTTTGAAAATATGCAGAGGGAAGTTTGTCTAATCAATTTGTTGGAATTCTTGAGTTGATCGTTTTCCTATCTAGCTCAAGTGTTCAAGACTTGTCAATAATTCAAGAAATTGTTGATCGTTTAATACTTCGGAGAAGTTCAATTGGTGTTATGAGAGAAGACTGATTCCATGTTTCCTTTGCGCTTGAGGATTTCATCCATCTGAATCGAGAACAATAATTTGCAAGTGTTATGAGAAGTCAGTAGTTGAGAAATGAGATGAATTGATTAAGAGAATGAGATGCACATGAGAATATAATAAATCAGTAGTTATTACCACAGAGAAACATGAAAATGTTAATTCTTGGAGCAAGTAATCATTCCAAATATAACAATATTATATTCTTAGAGGATTCAATACTTTAGTTCAACGCAATAGAGATTTCATTTGAATAAAGCGATAGAAGATAACCATTATTTTTATAGATTTTCATGATCTGAAACGTGGACAAATTTTCAAACTTTATAAAAGAAGGAAAATAACATGGAAATGCAACAATTAATGATTCTGAGAATTCACCTACCTTATGATTACTTACTTCAAGAAAATGAACGAGATGAACAGTGATTATGCGAGGTGACTTTTTGAAAAATTCCAGTTTACAAGATTAGCACAAGAGGAGGTCCATCAAAGGCAGAGCTAGATCACAAAAGAGGACGATTAATTGATGATTCAATTAATGAACATGAGTTAATCTATCAGCTGATTGATACAAAGAGGAAGGTTAATTTGACGCGAGCATTCGATCAGCTGACCATAGAGCTGTACTTGCGTGGAGTGGACGTGGCCATAGCGTAGCTGCGGATGAGGTCAGAGGGGTGCAACGCTCAATTTTCAACACTCCAATTGTTGCGCGAAGTATAATAAATAATAATAATAAGAGAGTATTCTGTAAAATAAAGGTATAAACAGTAACCAGGGAGGCGTGAGCCTTCACGTGATTTTAATCGTATACATTACAAAATAACAACAACCATTATTCAAACTCAATATGAAATTAAAATGTGACAGAGAACGAATAAGTTACATTTTGGATCTACCATGGATAGAGTAGAATATTTAAATACACTTTTTTTTAAATCCTTCCTATTTAGGTGTTTATTGAATCAGACAGAGATACAAATATCGATTGAAATATGTTACATGACGATTCAACATTTTTCTAAAACCTCATATGGGTTTTCAATAACAGTCTCTCAAACAGAATCAATTAAATTGATATAATATTCAATAATAAACACAAAAGCGATCTATTCAATCAACTGCGGCCGGGTCCAGTAGAACGAGCGGGGTCGTTGTAGTGTGACGTCACACAGTTGACAAAGTTTCAATGGATTTTGCATACCTGTGAACATTTCTCATTGAGGTTCGACATTTTGTGTTTTACTATTCCGATTCTCCATAAGTACCGAAGACTCAGAAGGTCTGACAGCTGGTGTGAGTACAGAGAACCTGTTGTGATCTGTGTACGCGTTGTTACTGTGTCCTTACGCCACATCAGGCAGAGTGTTATTGGCTTTTACTAGCCTGTAATAAATTAACAGCCACTCTTCTTATTATTTATGTTGATTTTGAACGACTTCTTTTCATTTCAGCTGTGAAATCCTTTTACGAAGCTGGTATCCTTTGCTGTGGCCAAGGCGACTTTTTAGACGGTGCTCAATACGCAGTTTCTCGTGAGAAATGCGTAGATCCTCGTTTCAAACGATGTGCTGGCTTGCAAGTGTAAAGGAATTTATATTTCAGGTGAAGTAACGATACGAGTTCACGAGTTATTTCCTTTTATCGCCCCAAAGTTAAACTACTCTTGATCTAACTCGTATTTATTCGACATGTCATATCTCGCGAAATATTCTTATGAAAACTATGTTGTAAGGAGCAGTCATATTCAATAGCACGAGTAGATATAGACATTATACGGATTTCTTCTGCAATTCGCACTGTTTTCGAAATAATTTCGAATTTATTTCAATTCACAATGAAATAAAGAACTATAGGGAGGAAAACAAAACAGCATTTCGTTCATCTGCGATTAATTTCTTAATATTTTTATGGCAAATAATCCAGAACTCACCACGAGGAGGTAGCTGTTGTATTGAGTTCCACAAGATTACAATCAGAATGGAAATTATTCTACTTTCTGAAGCGAATAAGATAGGTGAATGAACATCAAAAGAAAAAAAAAGTATTATTTCGCTATCGAAAACGATTACATTCTGACTGCTGATCTTTAAATTCAAAATAAATCCTAAAAAACAAAAATTCAACAGGAATAAGCTCTGAATGAATAAAAACTATGAATTCAATCCCAAAAAAGGTTCCATGAAACTAAAAATAAACTCCGAATAAATAAAAAAATTCTGATAACTAACGGCTAAAAGTTAGTTATTTCCTGTCGGAAAGAACAGTTCCTGGAATTCACTAACCATTATAGAATGATTATTAAGGAAGATATGACTCAAAATTTGCTCAAGATAATTTCAGAAGGCTGCTGACATTGTGAAAATTTGTCGTGATAAACATCTCAAGTACGATGGCGATATGTATAAGTCATAAATAAACATTTCAAAAACGTTATATCGAACAGAGTCATTCTCTTTAACGTTGGAAAAGAAGTGGGATATTTCCTTGTCTTTGAAATGACAACGAAAATCTGAAAATGAATCGATCTGATCTTATTTGTCCCAATCGATGTAAAAATGGTCATAATGGACAACTAATTTTTGTCTCCGTTCCTCAGGATCAGTTCTTTTTGGAGTAACTGAAGACTACATGTAACTCGGTCGATTTGAGAAAATTGAAGGAAATGCATCATCAGTTAATTTAGGAATTTTTCGGGGTATATTCATAACTGAACCTTCGGCGGTTGGATAAGAGTTATTTCTCAAAATATGGGAATCTACGACATGTTTTTATACAAACTACACTGTCATCGTTGACTTTGAAACTACTTTCCCTATGAATTGCGTTACGCCATTTTCTTCTCCTCGCGGGATTTTTCGGTAATCTAAATACCAGAACTTTCTGATTAGAAGATTTATATAGTTGCTTTTGCAACCAGGCACGAGGCATAGTACTCAAATCGATGTTTTCCAAATGAAATTTCAATAAATATTAAAATGAGAAACTTTCTGTTGATAATCCTCCCAGATATGAACACTTAAAGTCGAAAAATTCAATCACAAACCCGATACACACTGTTCTTGCAACTGCAACACTTATTTTCACTTTATTTATTGATTGAAAAACCGATCACACTAACACGAAAAAACACAAACCTTTTTACACGTTTCCCGGTCGAATTTCTGATGCGATCTATTACACATGTTACGCTTCAAACAGAACTGCAAGTGCAAAGTCGTAACATTCTGAGCCTGGTACAACCTCATATGGGGGTTCTGGCAACGTCGTATTTTAAAGGAACATTCTGGCCTGTTAAATATCGTAGGCCGCGGTTAGACATATGCTGTCGTTGACTTTTTTATAGAACTTCTCGAGCACTTAAAAATTCTTCTTGATCATGTTTCTCTATCTCTAATAGTTTACCCAGCGTCAGCCTTGAAAGCTTGAATTCAACTTTTTCATGAAATATCGATTTTTCTTCATTTCTTCTTCAAATTGAAACAAACTCAAATAAATTATCTACACTATAGTGAAATTCTCATCAAAATCGGACGTCTAGTTTCTTAGGTATGTGAAGACAAACAAACATACAAAACATATGAACACACGAACTTTCACATTTATAATATTATTACCTATGTGTATAAAGGATTTTTAGTATAATGAATCGTTTTGATGAGGTTTATCAACTCAGAAAAGAAGCCTCACCTTTGAAGGCACCTGTATAATTACTTAATTGGCATTCGGTAATTTTTTATAATTTTCAAGTGTAACTTGAATATTTGAAACATGTTTTTCGTTCTGGAACTTTCTTCCTCGTTCTTTATTCAAAGCGAACCTCTGAGTCTCGAATATCTCTACAATGTTGAGCTTCACCTATTTGTACACCCTGTTTTTCTTACTCAGTATTCATTCTTATTAATGCTTTTGTTATATCAGAAGAAAAGAAAAAATATTATCTTATATTTTTAAACCCTAGATCGCACAAGGACACTACCAGATTATGCTTACTGCGGCCTTCTACGATTTCGAAACACTCGCTTCAGAGAGAACATATACGACCTTCTGGGCGAAAGCCAAAAAATCGATATACACTCGAAGGTGATTATTTTTCTTCGTGAAGAAACGAAAAGGTGCAGGGCATGTGGCAGAGATGCTTTTTCCTGGGATAGTCACAGGAAACGTTTGGACGATGTGAGTATTGACGATTTTGGCCTTATTCGGCACCATCAGTATCCTACCTCTCTCTCGCTTCTGACGATATGTGTATTGATTTTTTTTTCGTACTCAAATTAAAACCCAGTTTCTTGGAAACGAATGCCTTCAAACTGTATATTTCTCGCACGATCTCCACCTGAATTAGTTCTTGTGGTAAACCATGGGAATTATTGATTTTTCAATTCTCATAGTCGAAAATGAACGTAGATACACTGCGCAAAAAAATTAACGCACAGAAAATCTCAATTTTAATGAAAGTTAACTCTACATTGACTTTATAACTTATTTTTTTGTGTTCTCTCAGAAAGGTTTCGAACGAAATAAGACACATTAAATGGAATAAAAATTCAGGATTTCACCGAATCTTATGTGAAAGAAGAGAAATGAACAATTTTCAAAATACTGAAATGCTGATGAGTGATTTAATACTTGCGTTAATTACAGCTCGGCAACGACGGTTCATACTCAAAATGAGTGATCTTAAAATGTCCTGATCTAATCCTTCCCAGATTTCTCCGAGTTGGATTCCTGAGTCATTAAGAGTAGCTGGATGATTTTCTGAACTTCTCAGACTTCTATTGAGGTTGTCCCAAACCTGCTCAATCGGATTGAGATCTGGACTTCTTTCTGGCCATTCCATTCGAGGGACTTCAACCTCTTCAAGGTACTCCTGAACGATGCGCGCACGATGAAGTCTGGCATTATCGACCATAAAAATGAAATTTTCACCAATGTATGGGGCAAATGGCACTACATGCTCTTCAAGAATGTTCCTTATATACTTATCAGCATTCATAGCTTCATTATCAACAGACCACTAGGTCTGTGCGAGCAGTCAAAGATATTCCACCAAATACCATATTCGATCTTCCCCCGAAACCAGTAGTATTCAGGAAATTGCACTGAGCATATCTTTTATGTGGACGTCTGTATACAAGGGAACGTCGATCACAATGGTAGAGGCAGAATCTAGACTCATCTGTGAAGAGAACTCTTTCCCAATCGGCCTCTTCCCAATGGATATGCTCTCTCGCAAAATCCAGAGCTGGGCCTCTTGCCGCGACACGAGGCCTTAAATCATATTCTATGAGGCGATTTCCTATTGTCTGAGTGCTAATTTGCACCTCATGAGTTTGCTCAAGCTGATTTTGAAGAAGGCGAGCGGTTGCAAACCGTTGTCTCAACGAAGAAACTCTCAAGTAACGTTCTTGAATGGCAGTTGTTCCCCGTGGTCTACCCTGTCTTGGTCTTCGGACATTCATACCTGTCTCTCTGAATCGCTGCAACATTCTGGACACACTTGTACGGGAAACTCCAAACTTTTCTGCAATTCTTGTGTATGTCCACCCTTCTTCTCGCAAAACTACCGCTTGGGCACATTCCTCTGGGGTCAAATTATAAATTATTATCATTGAGAACACCTTCAGTTGTAGAATAAATTTGAGATTTCCATAATGTGCTTTAATTTTTTTGCGCAGTGTACAATTATGCGAAATGGATTATTAGAGAACTGATATCCGATCCTCAATGACTTAGACGTCTGGAGATAAACCAATAATTTCCTTTCGGACTATGTGAAACAAAATATTTTCCGAACCTCTTTATCGGTTATTATAAACAATCCAACGGAAAGGGCTTCACTTTGGCATCTCAGCAGAAAAGTCGTGAGATAGAAAATCTCTGCTGAAATGCAAAATTGAGTATTTGGTCGAGGGTCGGGCACGCCTAATTTAGAGAAGGAGAAAAAATGTTTGTCTTCAACAAACCTGATTGGTACTATCCAAAAAGTTAAGGTTGGAGACCACCCACCAGAGGTGAAAAGCAAATTGGTTTCCTAAGGGAGCATTCAGTAGACCTGGGGACGACAGTTTCGTGAGGTTCTCCAGGTTGCTCTGAGAAAGATCGGAAAGTGTATCTGGGGATCCCGGGCGGAAAAGACATCCTTAGATAACTCGGGTGACGGTTGAAGTCCGTCGAGGAAACGGTAAAGTCCTAATTTTGGTAATTGGGAAATATTAGGTAGTTTCGAGGAGCGAAACGGGTAACGGTAAAAGTCCGTTGTGGGAAAAAGTGTAAAGTTTTCTTTTCGTGGTTGACGAAATATTAGGTAGTTTCGAGAAGTGAAAAACCGAAGTAGTAGGTTTTTGAAAAAGGGGAATTTTTCGTGTTATTCAGTTAGGGTTTTAGAGTCAGGAAGCGCGATCGGAAATTACGGTAGTTGTTGCGAAACGGGAGTGAAGCGTTTCGGGAGTGGTTATTTCAGGGAACTTGGATTTATATTTCTACGGTGGAAATAAAAGGTGAGGACTTTTCAATTTTAATTGATGAGGATAGTTTGAGTCCAAAAGTCTTGCCATCTCTCACCTCTCATCACCTCACCTCTTATTTTCTCATTATTATGTTAATTTGGATTTTGGGTGATTAGGTAACCCAGTGAATAGTGAACTGATATTATTTTTGTATGAAATTGTGTCAGACAGTAAGAGGTACAGACGTAAGGATCAATTCGTTATTTTATTATCTTTTTGTTTTTGTTGGTTTTTGAGAAATAGATTTTTATGTAAGTTACTTCACTGGTTTCAATTATCCCTAAAAACTTAAAACTCTACGAGAAAAATAACACTAAGTCCTACTCTTTTGCAGAAGGCCTTACCCACATTCTCTCCGAGGTGAATAGAGCCAAATTTTGTTGTTAGGTTGACGTGAAGCCGCTCTCATCGTCAACCCCCTTAACATCTCGACAACCCCGTATGAACAAAGTCACTTTTGAGCTATTGCATAGCTTTTATCTCAGGCTTCGAGCGCGGCGACCGAATGTAGAAATTCCGTAACGAAAAAACCTAACACAGCCTTGTATCGTCGGTTCAGTTCGGCAGACTTCGGCGCGGTGTTTGGGTGCTTGCGACTAGACGGATGCGTGCAGCCACTCTAGCAGTGCAAAATGGAGTCGGCAATCTCGCTGTTCCCATTCAAATACGAACGGCAAATATTTCATTAACATCGGATAGAAAATGTATAGCCGAACGCAAACATTTTCCATTAATTTCAGCTCTTGCTCTAACTATACAGGTGGAACTTTTGACGAAATAGTATATGAGTATAGTAAATCACATTCTCAGGAACTCGTCTATGTTGCACTCTCTCGGGTGACTAATATTGAAAAATTGTATATTACAACAAAAAATGATAATTCTGAATTTAAGTTTTATCATAATCGAAGGCAAGCTGCATCGACTTCATCTTTGAAGCAAGAATTCAAAAGACTGTCTTTGAATAGTGTTCAGACGATCGCTCAAAGTTTCTTAGATTTCATTAGTAATAGAAATGGCATTTCAATAATGACTTTGAATTGCCGAAGTTTACATAGTCACAAATACGATTTACAAGATTCAGTTACGACACAATCCAATGTGTTACTTCTTACCGAAACATGCATGACGAGTGATAATCCGATTGAAATACCTAATTTCAATTGTATTGTTCAATTCAAACGAGATATTGTTCCAACAGCTGGGGTAGCTATATACCAAAATAGTAATGATGTTACTAATATTATGACTCCGAATATTGAAATAAATATTGAAGACGTTAGCGATGTTAATGTTAGACGCTCATTTGTTGGAGATATTTGTGCATGCTTATGCAAACTCAGAAATGGCCTACAAATAGTCATGGTAGAAATTTACATTTCTCCGAATCCAAAATTGGACGAGTTAGAGCATTTTATTCATCGCACCTTACTGGAGTACACTGAAGAAGGGTCGAAAATACTTGGTACAAATGGTAATAAATTTCCACTTATCTTGGCTGGCGACTTCAACATTAACTTCGCTGATAAAAAATCAGAGCGGTTGACAACTTTTTTTCGGAAAAATTGAATTTAAACATAAAAAAATGATCAACAAGAATCCACAACAAAATATGGGACCACTATTGACGCAGTATTTTCCAGATATTTAGAAGGCATTAAGTCTCAAACTTATGTTTCCTATTTCAGTTACCATAAACCTATAGTTTCAATGATAAACATTCCTGAATAACCTACATGTATTGTAAGATAAATAAAAAATATTTTAAATCAACAATATTATCTTCTTATTTTTGAATAGATACTAAGCAATAGTTTTACCGCGGCAGTCCTCGAGTGCCACACGTGCTCTTTTTTTATTACAAAAAAGACCAAAGATTATATAGGGGTGTCTATAACATTCTCTCTGCGGAATCTAACAGACTTTCCTGTCAACTACAGTGTAACAGATGTGAAAAAAATTCTAGTATGAAGAGCTGATAAAGAAGAAGAACCAGAAGGAGAGGAGTTCTAGAGCGTTGACGAAGAAAGTGGACTCAGATTACGATCCGGCCCAGACCACGATGCATCAGATATTCTATGACTACGATATGTTCTTCCCAAAGTTCTCGACTCCTAGAGCGACTCAAACCGGAAGTCACTTGGACATCAGTCTGGATTTGTCTTTTAGAGAACCGGAAATACAAGGGGGTCCAAGTAAGCCGTGCGAAACATAAAAAAAATTACAATAAGATAATATGTTTGAAACATAGATGAATTCAAAATAGTAATCATCGAAATGAATACCATTTTCAATTCCCAGGCTCAGAGATCTTTTATGATGAGGTTGGAGAAATGATATTAGATTTTGTCACTGAGATGAGAGATATACCGGTTTCGGCCTTGTTGGGCCTCATCAGTATCCCGCACATCTCAGGACAAAATCTTCATAAAAAACTTCAGAATTTATAGCAATTGGTTGTGAAGTAATGAGTAAAATATTACAAAGTACTAAGGTGGTGACATCCAATTGCGTCAAAATGAAGTTTCCCATCGGCCCAACAAGGCCGAAACCGGTATATCTCTCATCTCAGTGACAAAATCTAATATCATTTCTCCAACCTCACGATAAAAGATCTCTGAGCCTGGGAATTGAAAATGGTATTCATTTCGATGATTACTATTTTGAATTCATCTATGTTTCAAAAATGTTCTCGATGTGCCTTCGTAAAGGCAAAGAATTTTCTTTTTCTTGAAAACATCAGGCTTCACAGTCACAAAAAGAATTGGGCGTTTCCATCACTTTGAGAAACTAGCAAGCGGGTCCTGAATAGAGCCACTGCTAAAATCTCATTCAGTGAAAGAGAAAGTACAGATTTCTTTTTTTCCATTTGATTGGAGATGTGAAACTTCATTTTGACGCAATTGGATGTCACCACCTTAGTACTTTGTAATATTTTACTCATTACTTCACAACCAATTGCTTCAAATTCTGAAGTTTTTTATGAAGATTTTGTCCTGAGATGTGCGGGATACTGATGAGGCCCAACAAGGTCGAAACCGGTATATCTCTCATCTCAGTGACAAAATCTAATATCATTTCTCCAACCTCATGATAAAAGATCTCTGAGCCTGGGAATTGAAAATGGTATTCATTTCGATGATTACTATTTTGAATTCATCTATGTTTCAAAAATGTTCTCGATGTGCCTTCGTAAAGGCAAAGAATTTTCTTTTTCTTAAAGATAATATGTCGTCCGACCCTTTTTTTTTATTGCTGATTCGAACAATTTAGTTGTTCCCACACCTTAATAGGTAGTTCATACTGTGAACATTCTTTGATAGTTTGCTTTGTTCAACGAGGAAATCAAGTTACAAAAATGGCGCCCGAGCAGGGACATGACGTTTCCATTTTCTGGTTTTCTGTCATTTCATAAATTGAAAGAACACTGCGCAAAAAAATTAACGCACATTATGGAAATCTCAAATTTATTCTATAACTGAAGGTGTGCTCAATGATAATTATTTTTATCAGAATTATGCATGCATATGTTATCCACTTTCAACGTTTATCTTCAATACAGATGTTTTTTCCCAGCAGGAATAAAAAAAGATTATATTATTGGATTTTGAATGTATTGGCTCCATTCTAAACTCAGTTGTTCTCGATCAATTCTAGTGATCAATTGTTTTTCTTTCGTTTGATTTTCATTGTGCCCAAGCGGTAGTTTTGCGAGAAGAAGGGTGGATATACACAAGAACTGCAGAAAGGTTTGGAGTTTCCCATACAAGTGTGTCCAAAATGTTGCAGCGATTCAGGGAGACAGGTATGAATGTCCGAAGACCAGGACAGGGTAGACGACAGGTAACAACTGCCATTCAATCAAGAACGTTACTTGAGAGTTTCTTCGTTGAGACAACGGTTCGCAACCGCCCGCCTTCTTCAAAATTAGCTTGAGCAAACTCATGGGGTGCAAATTAGCACTCAGACAATAAGAAATCGCCTCAGAGAATATGATTTAAGGCCTCGTGTCGCGGCAAGAAGCCCAGCTCTTACCCCAGCCCATCGAAGGGCGCGTTTGGATTTTGCGAGAGAGCATATCCATTGGGAAGATGCCGATTGGGAAAAAGTTCTCTTCACAGATGAGTCTAGATTCTGCCTCTACCTCTGTGATCGACGTTCCCTTGTATACAAACGTCCACATGAAAGATATGCTCAGTGAAATTTCCTGAATACTACTGGTTTCGGGGGATGATCGATTATGATATGGGGTGGAATATCTTTGACTGCTCGCACGGACCTAGTGGTCGTTGATAATGGAGCTATGTATGCTCCATATAAGGAACATTCTTGAAGAGCATGTAGTGCCATTTGCCCCATACATTGGTGAAAATTTCATTTTTATGGACGATAATTCCAGACCCCATCGTGCGCGCATCATTCAGGAGTACCTTGAAGAGGTTGAAGTCTCTCGAATGGAATGGCCAGCAAGAAGTCCAGAGCTCAATCCGAATGAGCAGGTTCGGGACAACCTCAATAGAAGGCTGAGAAGTTCAGAAAATCATCCATCTACTCTTAATGACTTAGGAATCCAACTCGGAGAAATCTGGGAAGGATTAGGTCAGAACATTTTAAGATCACTCATTTTGAGTATGAACCGTCATTGCCGAGCTGTAATTAACGCAAGGGGTGGAAATACCAAGTATTAAATCACTTATCAGCATTTCAGTATTTTGAAAATTGTTCATTTATCTTCTTTCACATAAGATTCGGTGAAATCCTGAATTTTTCTTCCATTCAATGTGTCTTGTTTCATTCAAAACCTTCCCGAGAGAACATAAAAAATAAGTTATAAAGTCAATGTAGAGTCAACTTTCATTAAAATCGAGATTTTCAGAATGTGCGTTAATTTTTTTGCTCAGTGTATAAACTTTATCACGTTATTCAACAACGTGGTCATTATTGAACATAATTTTCATAGACTTTTCCAGATAGAACATTCATGGAATGTTCTAAATGAAGAACAATTGAGTCCCAAGCTCAGAGACTACCTTTACTTATTGTCCAACCTATTGATTGCCTCGTCCCTTCTTCTGATATTCTGAATAATTTCCAGCACAAATGTACGTTAAGAAGCAAATATTCGGACCGATCAAGATATCTGAGTTCAGGAAAAACGTCAACTTGGTTAGGACTTTTTCGAATTCGGATTTCACCTACTGCGATTGTCAGCAGATTCTGAGTTTTTTCTACAAGGAAATGATGGTACATTGCAGGGGTGCAGGTGAGTGAAATCAAACATTAAACTTATTTTTGATTTTTTGATTTAATTAATTTGACTTGATTGTTATTTAATTGAATTTTATTAATCATTATTTTACATTCTGACTTCAAAAGCATACTTATCTATTCAAGATAATAATATGCCAGGAAACATGACATTCTTCATGTTGTGTAACAAAATTCTTAAACGTACATAAACACAAAAAATTAAATCAAATTATATCAGAAAAGTAAATGAAATTGAAAACAAAATATTCCAAGTACGGTCAAAACATATTGGAAAAATGTTCATAACTATTTCAACTTGAAGTGGAATATTTCATCAAATTTCGTCTTTAAATCTATTTTCTCTATTTGAGTATCGTAATGAGTTCATTACAGTACTAAAAGTAGTGCTGTAATGAAACTCATTACAGCATTGTTTTCAGTTATATTTTTCGTTTTTTGGTTGACAATACTGACCTCGGATTCTATCAATTTTCAAATAAGATCAATTCAAATTCCGTAATCTGTCAAATTTCGTAAGTCACACCAACTGCCAAGATATAATACAAAAGTCACCAATTTAAATTTTATTTGAATTTCGAGAATATTTCACAAAAGTTGACTGAAATAGAGAGAAGCAATTTATAAATGCATTTCATTATGTCAGATATGATATTAGATTTTTTTTTAGTTTTTCAGTTTTCACAATTGAAATTATCGTTCACTTCTTCTGAAATATAAGCATTGTCATATAACTTTACTTTTCAGGACAACTGATGAAATTATTAGAAAATATGCAGCGTTATGCTTACTTGTGTATATCTGGTATGAATATTTCTGAAGCTCAGCATGTACTGAAGCAAGCCTTCGTTTGCATAGAAGTAAGTATAGTAAATTTAGAACCTATATATATATATATATATATATATATATATATATATTCTTATGAAAAAGAGAGCTAAAATAATACAATAAATGTTGAAACAAAAAGTACCTAAGCTGAGGTAAAAAAAGAACGGGGTATCATAACATTCTTCGTATGATACTATAGAATCATACGATATTATCATCACTAGTATCATACGATACTATACAGCCAGGGGAAAAAACCTCAGCCGAAAAAACCTGTCTCCCCGTAAAAAAATAACATAAAATATTAAATATCAGGAAAATCTTGACAGACATCAGTGTGATCATCTTCATGTTATCCGTCGATGGCCTCGGATAAACAGATTATTCCCAAAACGACTCGCAATTCTTAATCTGAAATGAAAAAAGACGAAAGCAGAAAAGAAACCGATCATTCAGAATAAATCAAATGCATTTTGGAAATGCATTTGCTACTTTAAAAAACATCAACATTCAGATTTCTTGGCCAAATAATGTTCGGAGGTTTATAAATATTTATGATAGAAATGTCACAAAATTTGAAAGAAATTAAGAAAAACTCCATCAATATCCCCTTTCCGAATCTGTTGAAAATTACTCACTGATAATTTTTTAACATAACAAGCTAAACTTGTAAAAAATCAATTAATACATAACTTTGAACTGTCCTCTTTCACGAGGATTTTTTTCTGTTGCCGCGTGGGTTTCTTGCAGAAGAATCACTTCGATACCATGTTCATCAGCTAATTTGGAGAAGTAATCACACTTGTCCTTCGAAGTTCCTTCGATATTCAAATTCAAAATCCACAAATTCCTGCTCTCTGGTCGTGAGGGTTTTTCAAACCGGATACGACCTTCCAGGTGATGATTTTTCGGCACTTCAGATGTTTGAAGACCGCTACGGGACCCCAATGAAAGGCAATCATCTCCCATAGATAAATCAAACATGTTATAACACAAGAAAACAGAATATTTTTCAGGACTAAAAACTATGACATATTCGTAACTCTATCCAAACATAATTGAACATATAGAAAAATTGTGGTCAATGCATATCCGAGAAAGATTTTAATAATTGAATTTGTAAAGAAACTGTATTCGCAAAGTAGTATATTTAAAAAAGCATTCCCCTTTTGTTTTCATACAATTAGTTCAAAATAGGAAAGAAACTATTGCGTAAGAATCATATGTATATTCCAATAATAAGTCACTTCAAAAGTCTTAAACATTGGAAGAGGATATTAGCAGTTTCTTTCAGCATGTGACAGGAGAGATCAAATTTCTCTTTTGACAGTACTAGATGTCGCCATTTCTATTTAGATACTAAGAGTCCTATACTATACTAGTTGGTTCAAAAGTAGATGTTTTTCAATGAGATTTTGTCTCTGAAGGATTTGTGGGATACTGATGAGACAAAATAAGGCCGAAACCGGTCTATCATTTCTCCCAGTGACAGAATTTCTTCAGTCAGTGGACCTACAAATTGAAGATAGTCCTCCCTCATTCCGAACTATTTTAAATGTTTGTCGGATGCATTGAAATTGCAGCGCGAACTTGATCTTTTATATGCCTGGACAGTCCGAAATTGTTTATACTTGAATATCGCCAAGTGCAAGGTAATTGGTTTTTACCGGAGCAATGAGGTCTTTTCTCATCAGTATGATATTGACGGCTGTCCATTGTCTAGAGTTCAAGTGATTGAGGATTTGGGTGTGAGGTTGGACCGCAGGCTTGATTTCAGGGAACACATTTTTGGTACGACCAGTAGAGCATACCGTACACTGGGTTTCATTTTGCGGAATTCCAGGGAGTTTTCTCCACAAACACTAAGAACTTTATATGTCTCCCTGGTGAGACCGGTCCTTGAATATGCGTCGCCTGTGTGGGCACCTTTTTATGCCTGCCATGTAGACGCTGTTGAGAGGATTCAGAGGAAGTTCTTGCGCTGCCTCGATTTCAGACTGGGGGGTGTATTTGGTGGTGACACTGATCATATGCGGGCTTCTTTCGGCTTGGATACCTTGGAGGTCCGTCGATGGTTGGCTGATTTTTCTCTCGTGTTCAAGCTGCTTGATGGTTCTGTGGAGTGCTCTGATATTCTGGGACTCATTGGTTTCAGTATAACGTGTAGACAGACTAGGAATTTTCAGTTGTTTCGGAACAGGCTTCATAGAACTAATTATAGCAAACACTTGTTTCCTTCTCGTGTCCTCGATTTTAACGCTGTAAACAATGATATAGATTTTTTTTCAATCTCCCTGCGATCGTTCAAAATTTTAACACTTTCCAGGTTGAGAGAGATCTTCTATGTGTCGTCTATAATGTGAGCAGCCCATATGTTTTCATAGTGTTACTTTTCGTATATTTTGTTATTGATTTTATACATTATATTATTATATTGGGGGTTTCCCGTCATTCCTGCGCAAGCAGTGTTAAATAAATAAATAAAAAAAAATAAAAATAAAAAAATTTGTCTGTGTTTCATACAAAATCCATCGTTATCAATCTGATTTTAGGACATTTACGAATTGGAGAAACCGCCACCAAAATGGCGTAAGAAGCTGCTAGAGGCGAAAATTTCGACGATATCAGCGAAAGCTTACAGAGAGCTAGGCCAGCATCTTGAATCTCTGGCCCAGTTGAGACTGGCAATGGAAAAGTATGGTGAGGAGATTAAATAATTATGTTTTGCTCCCGATGATTCATTATCTGCTGGTTATAAGCTATATACATTAAGCAATCTTCTTTCTCTTCTACCATTTCTTGTTATAACTCGCTGAAAAAAATTAGTACCTATAATGTAGATCAGAATTGAGATTGAGAACACAAGGTATAATAATAAAAATAATAATAAATTTATCGAATGATAAGTATTTACCCTGTGTGACTTATGAAAGAATAACAGTATTTGATATTCACCCTTTGAGACAAAATACATTTGTATAGGATACGTTTCAAAGATAGTGGAAATAAAGAAACAATATATACAGATATAAACTCATACACATATTATCACCAATACTAATGACACCAATATTAAAAATATTGAACGATAACTAGAAATTTCGATTGCGTTTTTTCAGGTTTGAAGTTTTCCAAGAATAAAATCAAACAAGGCTTAAACCTGGCTAGAGCTAAGGTCGAGAAGATGTTGACATTCTATGCTTTTCCCGAGATACACACAAAAGTGTTGAGTCGCAGCATTTGCGAATATTACACCGACATAGCAGAGACCCTGAATATGTACGCAGAAGTTCTGATGGTGAGTACAGAATTTCTGCACATCACATAAATACATTTTTGTACAACTGCCATTAAAAGTGACACTTTTAATGAGAGCAAACAATGTTAGAATTGATTGTTTACGTGGAAGCATGTTGAAAATATTTTTAACATTAGTGTTAAAAATATTTTTAGCACTCCATTTTCTTATGATGAAATCAGATGAGAAAAATTCAGCAATTGCAAATTTTAATTATCAATATTTAACAATCATTACTTATGAACATTAATATTAATCGTAAAACTAGAACAATTGCTAACATTAATGCCCTTTGACGTTAGGGAGCTTCGCAACACATTATTAGAATCCTCAGTACCATCAGTACTTGTAAAAACCGGAAGTACAATATTGGATGATGACGATCTAGAATCTGTTGAGGTTTGGAGAATTTTTTCAGCAATGACATTTCTATATGCAATGGAATGATCAACATAGCCCTCGGCTACCGTCGTAGACTTCCATCCACCATGTTTTTTTATATCCGTGATATTTGCTCCTGATTCTGCTAGCAATGAAGCGGAGGATCTTCGAAAACACTGTCCTGTACCTATATTGCTTTGGTTCTGGCAGTTTGAGGAATTCGGCAACAATAGATGGAATTTTCCCAAATGTATTAATACCAACTGGATTGGCAGTGCATCTATTATTCATGTATTTCAGGAAAAAACGACGATGTTTGATGACAGAAGGGCACAGTTCAAAGTACTTATGAAAATACTCAACATACTTCCCAATAATACTGAAAGAACGACTGACTTTCGTTCTTGTATTTGGAAGTTGTATAACCAATGATTTATTTGTTATTTCGATGTCTTCCACTGATAAATTACACAATTCTTCACGCCGACAGGCTCCAAATAATCCGAAAATAGTTGCAACCTTAACCATCAAGTATTTCTCATCTGGTGCCTCCTTTTAACGTGTTCACGAGTGAGAATTTTTAATATTTTGGGACGATATCCTTTTCCGTTTCAAATATGTTATTACCTTAAAATATTTACTAACATCCACACCATTTTCAACAAGGGCGCCTGACTTTATCATTGAAAAATTGCTCCACAAAGTTGATGAACTCCATATTTTTCATTTTTCTTCTAAGTATGCCAGGAAAACAGTTTCACTGAAGTTCCCTTCTACATTTTTCAATTTACACCAGGCCTGGAAATTGTTATATGCAATATCGTACTGCTGAACAGATTTTTAAGGTAAGAGTTCCAGATTTGCTCTTCTTGCAGACTCTTCAATATCCAGAGGAACAACCAAATCGTCACTTTTATTAATAATTAGACTCTCGACAAACATATTGAGCAGTTTAAAACCCAAGACGAAAATTGGACCGGAACGAAATTCAAATGACAGCGTCTTTTCTCATTTATTAGTAATCATAACGTTGGAAACATTTGCCATTCACAACAATCTTTTGATTATTTGAATATTAAAATGCATTTTGAAGTTTATTGTCATTGCAAATTCGCCCATTTCATTATCAAAACAGGGCAGGGTTACAAAAAACATTGTATGGTATTTGTGTTAAAAGTGATTTTATTTTGTTCGTGAAATTGTTCAATTAGCTCCGCTCATTTCACAGACTTTTTCACTCACAAAATAAAACGTCACTTTTAACACCCATATCATAAATAACTATTATAAGGTGTTTTCGAAGGAGGTAGCTCCAAATCATTCGCTACTCTATTTTTTCAGGCAGCTGGAAAATGGGAAGCTGCAGAACTGGTCGCCCTCAGGGCTCTGTATAGGGCCCTGAACGCACAAACCAGTTTCATCAGGATATGCGAATGTTTCGCTACTCTCCTGACGATAGCCGTATTCAGAAAAAAGCGATTCATGAGTATCGCACTAGAAGTTCATGCTTTGAGGTTCTGCTACCGCAAAACTAACAGAATTGAGAGTGCGGAATTATCAGCAATCAGTAGATTGTATATGACAGTTTTCATGGGGAAGTAAGTACGACTACAACAGGAAAGTTAACCCAAATGGACCTACCGTTCCGTATAAAGAACACCTATCTGAAAGTTTTCTATTCATGCTCAAAGTGAAGAAACAAAGAAGGCGTTAATATAAACACATAAATTAATGCTTTCTTCAACACTGAATATAACCTACAAAGTGCTTCAGTATTCAAATTTACTTTGAAGCCATGTT
This sequence comes from Hippodamia convergens, assembly GCA_038502775.1. NCBI lineage: Eukaryota > Metazoa > Arthropoda > Insecta > Coleoptera > Coccinellidae > Hippodamia > Hippodamia convergens. The sequence continues at coordinate 80,251,357 of CM076607.1, forward strand.
AACTTCATAAATATCTCAATTGTTGCAATACCTCATTTTGTCCAGTGGTGTATTTTTTCATATGTATTTATTTCATAAAATAATTATATCTATGCTTGGATGAATAATATTAGAGGCGAATTCATCTTCTCCATGATTTCAAATCCTGATTTTTGCTACGTAAATGAAGGCGTTCTTTTAACGGAACGGTAGGATTATCACCTACTATATTACCTGAATAATTTTTATAACTATTGGAAAAAGAATCTGACTCTGCATGACATACTACATCATGCAGATAATCTGGATATGATTCCAGAACCACCTGATAGCAAAATTTTCTTCTGCACATAATTCAATAGTTTTCTGTAAGTGAAATAACAATAATGTTGCTTATGCGCCTACTAATTTCTCATTCGTATTTCCATGCACCAAACAAAGTACCTAGAGAAAAAAAAATATACACTCCCCGTCAATAAATTCCGGACAGGCAACATTTTTATCAAATTCAACACCCTGTATCTTTTTTCCTGCTTCTCCGATTTTGTTGAAATTTTCACCAAAAATCATTTTGTTAAGAAAGGGTCACACTTCAAACTAAAACTGAATGATATCAAATTTTCTGCCTCAAATTCACCACAGGGTGTTTAGGTCCGGTATTTATTGACCAACCAAAACTCATGCAACATTATAATATATGGGGTAAGAATCGTATTTCGACAAGGACAAAAATTGTATTTCCCACTTCTTGCACACTGCTTTGACATGGTTGTGCAAAACGCAGAAATGGTAACAAACTAGACTAGCTATAATCGCAACAAGATTGCTGGAAACTAATAGAAAAACAACAAAAACAGGACCATCTAAGCAATCGAAGAGTTTACACCAATCTTCAAGATAGGTCAGAGTAGACCACCTGATTGTTTACCAGAATAAAATAAAAAAATTGTGAAGTGTGCCATAAAAACTAATATTTTATATGTATTAAATATAAAATAGCATTACATCAGAAAATTTGCTTCTATAATTACCACACATTATAATTCAATGTAAATTTTTCATAGAATGAATTTCAGTTCCTCAAAAATCTACCGTTCCTTTAAAAGAACACCAGAAATTTTAATTTTTCGTGAAAAATAAGTACACATCAAGATGAAAAAAGCCTCATTCAAACCATAATCTGACACAATTCTCATTGAAATGAAAGAAAAAAAATTTTAGGTCTATTAGGGTTAATGAAATTTTCTAATAGGATTTTTAAAAAAGAAGGCATTTACTAAAATATACTGCTCCACAAGAGTTAGGGATATCGTATTCAATCGTTTTGTAAAGTATGTATCTTCGAGAAAATCGATGTGAAATCATTTAAAACTTAATAAAAACTTGAATCGATCCAATGAAATTAGTATGAGACATTTCGTCAATCTGGTCGTCTTTTTTCTGAAGTTTGGTTCTTTGCATATGCTTCATGAATGTTCTTATTTTGAAATCGAGTCAGTTTATCAACGGCTTCGATTTGAAACGAGTTTTCTGATAATGCCAAGACGTAAATTAACAAACGATGAGGCTAATAGAGCTATCGGAATGCTACAAGATAGCCCAACTCAGGTTGTTGTAGCGGAAAGGTTCCAAGTCAGCCAAAGTGTGATATCTCGACTTTGGAATAGGTTCAGGGAGACAGGTTCCGTGTTGGAAAGACCAAGGCTTGGTGGGCGACGAAAAACAACACCTGCCCTGGATCGTTTCATCACCGTTTCGGCGAGAAGAAAGCCTACATCTACGTGTAGAATGCTACGGAATACTCTTCAAAATGCAGATGGGGTCCAATTTTCCATAGAAACCATCAAACGACGTTTGAGAGAGGTGAATCTAGGTTCTAGACGTCCATTAAGAGGAGTTCCATTAACACTTGACCATAAGCGTCAAAGACTGGAAGGAGCGAGGCAACATATCAATTGGAACGATCAATGGCGTAGTGACCTTTTCACTGATGAATCCAGATATGGACGATTTTCAGATTCTCGAAGAATAAGAGTATGGATAATCCCACGCATACCCCGTAATCGTCACTATGTCCAAGAAGTCCATCCATTTCGAGGGGGTAGTGTTATGGTATGGGCCGGGATATGTTTCAACGGGCGCACAGATCTTCGCATTTGTCCTGGGAATATGACCACCTTACACTATAGGGAGCATGTCATTGACAATGTTTTGCCAAATTTTCACGCTGTTATATTGGTGAAACTTTTTAATTTCTAGACCGCAACGTGCAGCCATAGTTGAGAATGCGCGCGAGGAGCTTGGTATTCCACATCAACCAATACCTCCGCACTCACCAGATTTGAATTGCATAGAACATGCATGGGATATGCTCCAAAGAAGATTTGATAATCATCAACCTACTCCAGAATCCTTAAATGATCTGAGAGAGCTTCTGCCCCGTTTATGGAACCAAATTCCTCAAGAAATGTTTAACAACCTCATGTGTAGTATGCAAAGAAGATGTCAAGCTGTTATTGATGCCGGTGGACGCCATACATTGTACTGATAGTCTTGAAATGCTTGAATTCTGTGATAATAAAATTTTGTTATTTTACTCGATTTAACATAACCACCCTGTATAGGCTGCAGAACTACAGGCTAAAATTAGTTTTATTTCCTGCAACTTGAAATCATGTTGACATGAATTTTCATAACAAAATCTCATTTAAACCATATTTTTCTGCAATTTAAGTCAATATCCCTGACTCATGTAGAGCTGTTTAATTCTATATGGGATAAAACGAAAAATGAACAAGGTCGTCAACGATGTCCGCTCTGAGTACGAATAGTTCAATGAGCGCTGAATTGTTCTTGATTCAAAAGAAACTCATATCGTGATAACTTTTGAACTGTACGCCCAAATTAATTCGTGTGAAGGGCAAAGTTCATCTACATCAAATACTGAAAGCTACGAAAGCACCTATTTCGATAGAAATTTTTTAAATACTATAAATTGTGGAGTGTAAAAAGAGTATCATCCAATTCAACTGTATCATATGGCTCACTAGTCTGGATATAATGCAAACAATTTGGAAATATTCTTTTCTATTTACAGATTAATAAGATCCGAACTGGATTACAGCATCCATCTGGGATATATTATAGTCCGTCTAGCAGCCTCCCTCAACGATACAGAAACGTTATTGGTAATATCTTCGAACTTGGTGACTGTACTTCTGGCGAAACTTTTTCTACAGGAAGCTGCTAGTCTTCTTTTAGAGCTGGAGTTTTGTTCGGACAATATGGACGACATACCAGGTGAAAAGTTTTGAAAATATAACTAAAGAATTGTGTGAAATAGGTTCTGGATTTGTGTCATGAGAGTTAAACAGAGTTTTTGAAACATAGATGAATTCAAAATAGTAATCATCGAAATGAATACCATTTTCAATTCCCAGGCTCAGAGATCTTTCATCATGAGGTTGGAGAAATGATATTAGATTTTGTCACTGAGATGAGAGATATACCGGTTTCGGCCTTGTTGAGCCTCATCAGTATCCCGCACATCTTCAGGACAAAATCTTCATAAAAAACAAGGCCGAAACCGGTATATCTCTCATCTCAGTGACAAAATCTAATATCATTTCTCCAACCTCATGATAAAAGATCTCTGAGCCTGGGAATTGAAAATGGTATTCATTTCGATGATTACTATTTTGAATTCATCTATGTTTCAAAAATGTTCTCGATGTGCCTTCGTAAAGGCAAAGAATTTTCTTTTTCTTAGTTAAACAGAGTGTTTGATTGGCCGGTACAAATTCAGAGTAACATTGTAATGAGAATGTTCTGGGCTTATTGGGCGTGGTCTATCAGGAATCACTTCACGTAACGTTTAGCCTACATCTGCGATGGACATATAATGAAGATCCTACAGACAACCAAAGCTCTCAAAAAAGTTTCTTTTCTCGGTGGAGAACTTAAAAAGATATTTTGAAGAGTGAAGCAAGGGCTCCGCAAATGCGGATAATGAAAATCCTCATGGAAACATAGGAATGTGAATTTTAAATTCGAATAAGCTCCGAGTCTAGTAAAACAGTGGAAGAATCGAAATTTCGTTGCGATTCGATAACGAATGAGGGACTGGACTGTTGGAATGGCAAGTATCGGCTGAAGGGAGTGATCTCGGCTGTCGCGAATTGCAATGCAAGTTAGTCGCATCCGAACGTTAGATGTGATAGCTAGACGGTTTGAAAAAAATTAGATTCGCGTAAATCAAAACGTTTACGGTTAAAGAGAAAATTCAAATCATAAAATGGTACTTCGGTGGTCAATCTATTGCGGAGACAATAACTTCTTTCATTGTTGCCTTTGGAGATAGGCCGATACCTTCGCGTTCGGCTCCAAAATAATCGAAAAATTCGATCAATGTGGATGTTTACAAACATGACGTCATTGCAGGATTGATAGACCAACGAAGACCATCAGTGAAAGTCGTTTGACGAATGAAGTGAATGTTTGTGCTGCTGTTGAAATCAGTGCACCTCGTTCTAGCAAAGAAATTGCTGAACAAGTCGCTAGAACTGTTCGGAATATTTTGAAAAGAAATGGTTACAGATGTTATAAGATGCGAACCTCTCAAGATATTTTTCCAGAAGACCATTTCAGAAGAATGGAATTTTGTGAAATAATGATGGGAAAAGAGAATTAGAGTAGTTCATTTCTGAGCAATATCTTATTCACTGATGAGTCATCGTTGTCCCTGAATAGAAAACATAACCCATCCGTAGTAAGATATTGGCCTAGGAAAAATAAGCACCTGAGTATTCCTGTGAGTACCCACAGTATCCTAAAAAACTTAAAGTTTGAACAGGAATACTGGGGAATTACATCAGAGGGCCATTTTTCATGGAGGCTAATCAGAAAATCAAATTATTCCGACAGTTCGACAGCTACTAATTAGTTTCGATGATGTCTGGTTTCAACAGGATGGCTGAACCAGTCATAACGCGAGAAGAGTCACTGAATATCTCAGGAGGACTTTTTCTGATCTGTGTCATTTCGACAAATGGGACGATCAAATGGCCCACCAGATCTCCAGATTTATCTCCCAATGATTTGTTTTTCGGGGATATCTGAAAAATTTGGTTTTAGGGCAAGAAATTGAAAGAGCAACGAATATTATTGAATTAAGGTCCAAAATAATCCAACTTTGTGCCAAAATAGCAAGTATGCCTAATCTTCTCAGAGATATGTGATTATCTCTTGATAATAGATTTGGCTACTGTTTGGCACAACACGGTGGATTATTTGAACATTTAACTTGAATTTGTCGATCTTCAATTTCGCATGTTTTAGAATTTGTTTTTGTGTTCCTTTTTTTATTCCCATAGAATTAATTTTTGTTTTTCAACTTCTTCTCGTAGAATGTATTTTTGTCTTTCAATTTTTTCTATTTCTAGAATTTATATTATTTTCAAACCAGTTTTGGCCAAGAAGAACCCGTATACTAATGTCCTCAGGAAATAATTTCCTCGCGTCAGCAGAGTGGAATGAAATTGTCGTATTCATTTACAACAGATATGAAATCACCCATACCGCGTTTGGAGTGTTATTGATTCGATTCGACACTTCGAGTACCATACATTGTGCTCTACATCCCCACCCAACCTAATCTGTCGACCCAGCCATTTATTCGATATCACTTCCCTCTGAGGTTTTGATTCTGCCACTGTTCCACTAGAATATGGCCCTGTTCGAATTTACTATAGTGTGATGTTTCTAATTCTATTTTCCCGATCTGACTGAAACTATTTATAAATACAGTTTATGAAACTTCCTGTTTAAGTTAAAAGGCCCTCTTTTCCAGCCCAAGTATGGTTCCATTCTCAATCTTTGCTCTTCCATATGGAAGTAGGCTATTGCATTATACCATACCAGCAATGCTTGAGTTTCCTCGAGATACAGGCCATTGAAAGTATCGACCTACAGAACAACGAAGCTACCAAACGCCTTACCGTATTGATGTGGTTGTGGTATGTATGAATATACTGCTCTACAAGATTTAGGGATATCGTTTTCAATCGTTCTGAAAAGTAGGTAATATTAGAGAAAATCGCTGTAAAATAGATTAAAACTCAATGTCAACTGGAATCGATCTAATAAAAATCAGTATATGAGACATTTCGTCAATCTGGTCGTCTTTTTTCTAAAGTTTGGTTCTTTGCATATGCTTCATGAATGTTCTTATTTTGAAATGGAGTCAGTTTATCAACGACATCGATCTGAAACGTGTTTTCTGAAAATGCCAACACGTAAATTAACACTACGTGTAGAATGCTACGGAATTCTCTTCAAAATGCAGATGGGGTCCAAGTTTCCATCGAAATCATCAGACGACGTTTGAGAGAGGTGAATCTAGGTTCTAGACGTCCATTAACGTTCCTATTAATACGTGACCATAAGCGTCAAAGACTGGAATGGGCAAGGTAAGATATCAATTGGAACAATCATTGGCGTAGTGTCCTTTTCACTGATGAATCCAGATATGGACGATTTTCAGATTCTCGAAGAATAAGGGTATGGACAATCCCAAGCATATCCCGTAATCGTCGCTATGTCCAAGCAGTCCATCCATTCCAAGGGGGTAGTGTTATGGTATGGGCCATAATATGATTCAACGGGTGCAGAAAACTACACATTTGTCCCGGGAATATGACCGCCTCACACTATAGGGAGCATGCCATTGAAAATGTTTTGCTAAATTTTCACGGTACTATTCTAGACGATAACGATAGACCGCACCGTGCAGCCATAGTTGAGAATGCGAGCGAGGAGCTTGGTGTTGCACATTTACCAATACCTCCGCACTCACCAGATTTGAATTGCATAGAACATACATGGGATATGCTCCAAAGAAGATAAGATAATCATCAACCTACCCCAGAATCCTTAAATGATCTGAGAGAGCTTCTGCCCCGTTTATGGAACCAAATTCCTCAAGAAATGTTCAACAACCTCGTGTGTAGTATGCAAAGAAGATGTCAAGCTGTTATTGATGCCCGTGGAGGCCATACATTGTATTGATAGTCTTAAAATGCTTGAAATCATAATATATTAATATGAATTTTTATCACAAAATCTCATTTAAACTATATTTTTTTGCAATTTGAGTCAATATTCCTAACTCATGTGGAGCAGTTTATGTTTGATAGAAAATCTTGTTTGTTTCCCTTTGCTTCATGCAAATACGAAAAATGAGAAAAATTTTACATCTATTGATTATTTTTTTTATTCACATATAAAAGTTATTCCACCACTGAATCCAAAATCAATAGCACGTATTACCACCTATTTTTTCAATCATCTGCCTATACGCGTAGGCATCCCGCGAATAAAGTCATCAATGAAATTTTCAGCAAAAGAGCTAAATTCAATTCATTTCATGAAAAGTTGAAGGTGGGGTTTAGCAATTGAATATTGCTCTCCTTAAGTAATCCCATACATGCTCAATTCGATTCATGTCCGGTGAATTTGCTGGCCAGTTCATTCTCTGGATATTGTTCTCTTGAAGAATGTTTTGAACACTTTTATGGGGCGTTACAATCCTGATAAATGAAATAATCCCCAAATTCTTTGCGCAGAGGAACATTGATTGTCCAACGATAATAAGAAAGGTACGGCGATCAAACTTGATACCCCTCCAGCATATGTTTCATCTGCTCTGAATATTTTCAATATTACAACTCTCTTTATTCGCTAAAAACCTACTTAGTTGTATTCGTCGGTCATTCTGTTTTCATTTGTTTGTTCTGTAATAAATTTTGTTTTTGGTGGTGAATTAACTGTTGTTGCTCTTCTTGCATCAACATCAGTTTCATTCAATGAATTAAGAGAATGAAAGTTTTTTACTGTATAGATTATTATTCTTCCAGGTGTGTAAGAAACGATCAGTGGGAAAGAGCGTCTCGTTTCGACCCTTTCATCAAGTTTTGCCTCAACAATTTAACGCCTATAACCGTCAGGACCGTACTCTCCATATTTTATATTCTAGAGGGATTCTTGTTGCTTCTTGTTCACAAGTTGAACCGGGTGAGTTTTTTTTTAATTTTTGATCTTGCCATTCGATTAATTTTATTGTTATATGATATATTCATTTCTTGTCATTGTACAAATGTGTCATCAATTACCTTTTCTTTATTGTGGAAGAGGAGAATAAGTAAATTATCCTTATAGTATTTTTCATCATTTTTTAACATGATGGCACGAAAACTTTTATTCCATGAGTGATTACCACAGTTTATAGTGTAAATCTAAACTACCTATCACCTGTAAAAAATTTTCTATTCAAAATTATTATAATCTTCGTCATTTATGTAGATTTCAAACTTATTCATACTCTTGTTTTTGTATCTATCCCTAGCATAAACATACTATTCTTTTTGACAATAAGGTTGATTGATAGTTGAAAGAACTAAGAGTATTCCTATTATAACTAATTACGTTCCAGAATAATTTCAAGGAAGCAAGGAAATACCATGACGTCGTTGTTGCTCTGATCAAATTCATAGAATATGAAAGCAAATTCATGGAAGTTCACACCCCTAAGTGAGTTTCTTAAAATAGGTATCCATTTACACTTTCAAATACAAGCCAAGATCAAGTCATGGCAACGTTGTACACTACACTACTCAATCTGTCAATTCGAAACCAGTTGAATAATATGTTTTGAATGTTCTTTTGGAATAAGTTAAAAATAAAATAAACTTATCGACCAGATGGATGTACCGAAAGAACAAATATTACTGAAAAACTAAACACATAATCAAAATCATTTGCACTCGTTGAACGATAAATCGAAAGATCGGATACTTGAACATTGTTGCCAAATTTCTTGGAACAGCTTTTTTTTCTTGAATTCCATTTCTTTTTGGTCTATTTGAAATTGTCTCTTAGTTTTCACACTTATCAGTCAGTCAATCTCGATCGAATTTCAGATTATATGGATTGAAGGCATATTATTTCCACGTGAGAAACCAACAGAAAAAAGCTCACAGATGGTTGAATAAATGCGACGCTGCGGCCAAGAAATGCGGGATAATAATAATGGAGGAATGGGCCAAACACACGAGAAAGGCAAGTCATGAATATACTGCTACAACAAAGTAAAAGTGGTTTCAGGCTTTCACGACCAGATATACTGACATAAAGAGAGTCTTCCGGGCTTATTGGCCGTGGTCTATTAGGAATTATTTCACCTAACGTTTCGCCCACAACTGCGGTAGGCATCTTCAGAGGATTCTTGGTCTGAGGTTGTAACTCGACCGCTGAATTTCCGAAAGTGATGCTGGATTCGATCCGTTGGCCCAACTTATACCTTTATCATTGGCGGGAGAAGGTAGTGGGTTTACGCGTGCGATGTTGATTGGTCCATCGATCCTACGTCGTATTGGCTTGATTTTGGTCTTTTCCAATACCGGCAACCATGCGCCATGTACCAAAGGAGTTTCTTCCCTTCTGTTCATGTTGATCTGTTTTTTATATATCTCAATGGCTTCCATGTTCATCTTAGGATAGAAACGTTTGATGTTCGAAATAGCCTCTGCCTTTGAGAAAACAATATTGTGTCCATCTGTTAGAGCATGTTCCGCTAGTGAGGATTTTTCTGTCTGATTGAGTCGACAGCATCGTTCATGCTCCTTAATTCTCGTATTGATACTTCGCTTCGTTGTACCAATGTAGACTTTGCATTTACAGTATCCTGTAAATACCGGGTTGTGAGAGTGGGTCGACTTTGTCTTTGGTAGTTCTGATCATTTGGCCAAGTTTTTGAGTTGGCTTATAGACAGTCTCTATATTGTGCCTCTTCAATATTCTACCAATTCTATCGGTGACCTTGAGGATATATGGTAAGATAGCTCTTCCATTGGGGGTAAGTTCTGATGTGTTATCATCACGTGTGGAAAGTTTTGGTCTTATTCTCAAACATCAAAAGTTTCTATACTAGGATGAACATGGAAGCCATTGAGATATATAAACATAAAAACAATATGAACAGTAGGGAAGAAACTCCTCTGGTACATAGCGCATGGTTGCCGGTGTTGGAAAAGACCAAAATCAAGCCAATACGAAGTGGGAGCGATGGAACATTCAACATCGCTCGCGTAAACCCACTACCTTCTCCCGCCAATGATCAGGGTATAAGTTGGGCCAACGGATCGAATCCAGCATCACTTTCGGAAATTCAGCGGCCGAGTTACAACCTCAGACCAAGAATCCTCTGAAGATGCCTACTGCAGTTGTGGGCGAAACGTTAGGTGAAATTATTCCCAATAGACCACGGCCAATAATTCGAATTTTCAAATCTTGAATCAAAATTGATTGTTAACTGTCACAAATTTACTGAACTTTCTGGAGCAGTATATTGATAGGCAAGATACTGATAAGAAACTCTCAAACAGGCATGGAACAATGAATTACCGAAGAAAAAAATGGACTTCTGGAAAGATCACTGTGAAGAGAATAATTTGGTTTTTTATCAAGAGTTTGACATGAATACAGACGACATTGGATTCTTCACTTTACCAACCCCATTATATGTTTAGATGTTCAAATGCGTTCAAACGTTGGTGTATTATTTTTTTATATGTTGATTCATTTAATATACGTTGATATCTACTCCAGTTTTCTACTGCTAATACACAGTGCATCTACTATAAAACTATGTATGCAATGTATCCTGCTATTGCAAATGTTGATCGGAGCGACTTTTCGATCTGTGACATGCCATAGGCGCACCTCGCTTACGCTCGGTGAATTGAAGCCTCAAACGATGGAGCGTAAATCAAAATGTTTACGGTTGAAGAGAATATTCAAATCATAAAATGGTACTTCGGTGGTCAATCTATTGCGGAGACAATACATTTTTCATCGTTGCCTTTGGAGATAGGCCGATACCTTCGCCATCGGCTATCTTCAAAATAATCGAAAAATTCGAGCAATGTGGATGTTTACAAACATGCCGTCATTGCAGGATTGATAGACCACCGAAGACCATCAGTGAAAGTCGTTTGATTAATGAAGTGAATGTGTCTGCTGCTGTTCAAATCATTGCACCTTGCTCTAGCAGAAAAATTGCTGAACAAGTCGATTTGGGCGCTAGAACTGTTCGCAATATTTTGAAAAGAATTGGTTACAAATGTTTTAAGGTCCGAACCTCTCGAGAAATTTTTCCAGAAGACCATTTCAAAAGAATGGAATTTTGTGAAATAATAATGGAAAAAGAGAATGAGAGTAGGTCATTTCTGAGCAATATCTTATTCACTGATGAGTCATCGTTTTCCTTGAAAAGAAATCATAACCCATTCGTAGTAAGATATTGGTCTAGGAAGAATAAGCTCCTGACTATTCCTGTGCGTACCCAGTATCCTAAAAAACTTAATGTTTGGACAGGAATACTGGGGAATTACATCATAGGGCCGTTTTTCATCGAGGGTAATCTAAATGCTTCAAAATATTTGGAGCTTTTAGAAAATCAAATTATTTAGTTTGACAGGTAACAATTAATTTCGATGATGTCTGGTTTCAACAGGATGGCTGTCCCAGTCGTAACGCGAGAATAGTCACTGAATCTGAATATCTAAAGACCACTTTTTCTGACCGTGTCATTTCGACAAATTGGACGATCAAATGGCCCTCAGATCTCCAGATTTATCTCCCAATGATATGTTTTTTTGAGGATATCTAAAATTTGGTGTATGGGCAAGAAATTGAAAGCGCAACTAAAATTATTGAATTAAGGTCCAAAATAATCCAACTTTGTGCCAAAATAGCAAGTATGCCTAGTCTCTTTATAATAGATTTGGCTACTGTTTGGCACAACAAGTTGGATTATTTGAACATTTAATTTGAATTTGTCGATCTTCAATTTCGCATATTTTAGAATTTGTTTTAGTTTTCCTTTTTTTATTTCCATAGAATTAATTTTTGTTTTTTAATTACATCTCGAAGAATGTAATTTTTTTTCAATTTTTTCTTCTTCTAGAATTTATTTGATTTTCAAACCTGTTTCGGAGAAAAAGAACCTGAATACAAATTCCCAAAAAAAATTATTTGTGTCATTCATTGGGTCAAATAAATTCACGCGTCAGAGTGGAATAAAATTGTCGTATTCATTCACAACAGATATGAAATCACCCATACCACGTTTGGAGTGTTACTGATTCGATTCGTCTCTTGTGCTCTACATCCCCACCCAACCGAATCTGTCAGCCCAACCATTCATTCGATATCACTTCCCTCTGAGGTTTTGATTCTTTCACTGTTCCACTAGAATATGGCCCTGTTCGAATTTACTATAGAAACTGTGATGTTTCCAATTCGGTTTTACCGATCTGTAGTTTTTTTTTGTAGACACTTCTCAGTTCCCACTCCTATATCATATGTTTCTTGTACAGGGTGTTTGTTCTCAGAAGCCACCCCTAAGAGGGGGCGCTTCAACCCCTCAAAATTGAGTAGAGGGGAGAGGTTGAGTGATACTTCATGATGATATAGCAGGTGGCTTGTCTGAAAACAAACTCCCTGTATGCACTGCGCAAAATAATTAACGCACATTCTGAAAATCTCAATTTTAATGAAAGTTAACTCTACATTGACTTTATAACTTATTTTTTATGTTCTCTCGGGAAGGTTTTGAACGAAACAAGCACATTAAATGGAAGAAAAATTCAGGATTTCACCGAATCTTATGTGAGAAATGAACAATTTTCAAAATACTGAAATGGTGATAAGTGATTTAATACTTGGTATTTCCACCCCTTGCGTTAATTACAGCTCGGCAACGATGGTTCATACTCAAAATGAGTGATCTTAAAATGTTCTAATCTAATCCTTCCCAGATTTCTCCGAGTTGGATTCCTAAGTCATTAAGAGTAGCTGGATGATTTTCTGAACTTCTCAGCCTTCTATTGAGGTTGTCCCAAACCTGCTCAATCGGATTGAGATCTGGACTTCTTGCTGGCCTTTCCATTTGAGAGACTTCAACCTCTTCAAGATACTCCTGAACGATGCGCGCACGATGGGGTCTGGCATTATCGTCCATAAAAATGAAATTTTCACCAATGTATGGGACTACATGCTCTTCAAGAATGTTCCTTATACATATACTTATCAGCATTCATAGCTCCATTAGGTCTGTGCGAGCAGTCAAAGATATTCCACCCATACCATAAAAAACTCACAAGTAACGTTCTTGAATGGCAGTTGTTACCCGTGGTCTACCCTGTCCTGGTCTTCGGACATTCATACCTGCCTCCCTGAATCGCTGCAACATTCTGGACACACTTGTATGGGAAACTCCAAACCTTTCTGCAATTCTTGTGTATGTCCACCCTTCTTCTCGCAAAAATACCGCTTGGGCACATTCCTCTTGGGTCAAATTGCGTGTTTAGCGTTGCATAGCGATCGAGTGTAGAAAATCAAATGGAAGAAAAACTATTGATCACTAGAATTGATCGAGAACAACTGATTTTAGACTGGAGCCAAAACATTCAAAATCTGATAGTATCATCTTTTTTTATTCCTGCTGGGAATAAACATCTGTATTGAAGGAAAACGTTGAAATTGGATAACATATGCATGCATAATTTTGATAAAAATAATCATCATTGAGAACACCTTCAGTTGTAGAATAAATTTTAGATTTCCATAATGTGCGTGAATTTTTTTGCGCAATGTATTTAAGTAAATTATGGCTCTCGTTAATCTAAGATCGAAATCTGCGAATCGTTCAACAATTTCTTCCAACGTCGTATAGGGGTGAAACAAATGACATCTAAAACAGTAAAGTAACCCACCGCTGAACAGATGATTCATATTTATTCTGTAAACAACATAATAGTACAAATCCATGTTAAAAATGTTCGAAAAATATCAGTATCATACAGTCGAGATTCATAAAAACGAAATCAAAATAGAATATAATAAGATCAACAACCACCTAGAGAACACCGATATTTCAAATTGCGTTAGACTTACGTCGTCTTAAATTCTATAATGAACTTCAAATCCTCATGCCCGTTTTTGAGTAGACGGAATAAAAAGAGATTCAAATAACTCCAAAATCCCTAACATTAACCTCGAGATTATTTTCGTCAGAATCGAATTTGTCAGTTTAACACTTGTACGATTTAATAGTCTCATCGTATTGTCTGCGATCATCCAATTTTGATCACTCAGTCTAGAACTGCTCTGATGATTTCTAACCCCAAATTCCATTAAATAACACCAGTTAGTAGGATTATTCAGTTGGTCTATACGTAATAGCTAGGAGGCACTGTGAGATCTTGGAATATCAGCAGCTGATCTTCTGTGAACTGGGTTTTGTGTATTTCCCAGTTGTCTTGGTGTGTTCGCTTGAAGTCACATATGGTCTTCTTGATTGTATCCTGAAAAAAATACATGGTATTAACAAGTAATTGAAAATCAAAAGAAGAAACACACCATTGTTCAGTTTATTTTATCCTTAGTGTTCTATTCCATCCATGGAATAGAATATTCCGAAATCGATCGCCTAAGAATAAAATAAACCGAACAATAGTGTGTTTCTTCTTTTGATTTTCAATGGAATAGAGTATTCCGATATCGATCGCCTAAGAATGAAATAAACTGAACAATAGTGTGTTTCTCCTTTTGATTTTCAATTACTTGTTAATACAGAACATACTAAATGGAAGAATTCATAACTAAGATACATGGTATTACTTATACAGGGCTATTCACGAATATGGCTCTATAGAATATTTTTAGGAAAGATTCAGGATTGAAATTCTAAAGGTGAGCTTCAAGTAAGAAGACGACTTCTCGTATATTTTTTGAAGGTTCTAGGACTTTCGGTTTTTCCGGAAGTGACATCAACTTTCATTTTTCAAATGGGAACGCCCGTTTTTTATTGCATAAATAGATTCTCCATTGAATTCTGAGTCTTTTTGATTCCAGAAGTTTGAATTTTCCCGAGAAAATTCTCTTTTAATGAGGAAAGACGAAAAAAGTCTCAAAATTGAAGAGTACAGACAACTTTGGGGTTTTTCATTAAAAATTCTCATTTTTGAGAATTGTCATTTTGACAATTCTTGGAATATGTCGTAATTTTTGATCCCGAAAAATATTATGTTTTCTTGTGTTATAAGATGTTTGGTTTATCTATGGGAGATGATTTCCTTTCATTGGGGTCCCGTAGCGGTCTTCAAACATCTGAAGTGCCGAAAAATCATCACTAGGATGGTCGTACCTGGTTCGAAAGAACCCTCACGATCAGGAAGCAAGGCAGAGAATTCAAATTTGAATATTGGAGGAATTCGAAGGAGAAGAGTGATTACGTTCCGAAACTAGCCACTGAACATGGTGTTGAGATCTTCTAAGAAATTCACATGGCAACAGAGGAACTTCTTCTTGAAGGAGGACAATTGAAAGTTATGTACTCATTGATTTTTCACTTAGTCCAAATTACGATTTAGCTTGTTGTGTCATAAGTTTTTTCATGTTTAGCAATTCGAAAAGGGGAAATTGATTGGGTTTTTTCATTTCTTTCAAACATTGTGATATTTCTGTCATAACTAATTTTTGAAGAAATAATTTCTGCAATGGGTGGTTAATTCAAAAACCATTCGATTGATTATAAATAGCTAGTTTTTCTTGCTTTTGTCTTTTTCACTTCAGATCTAGAATTTCGGGTAGATTGGTGAAGAGTCTGTTTTTCTCTGATGCCCATAGAAGAACCACATGAAGATGTTCTTCTGATCACGTAGATGTCCTCCAAGATCCTCTGATATGATTTTTTAGTAAATTTTTCATCAGAAATTCTCATTTTTGAAAATCTCCGAGAAGAAAGGCTGATGTGATTTCCAGAATATGATACAGGAGGTCACAAATTCTTTGTCGAAGTTAGAAGTGACGAAACATAAAAAAATCGTTCTTTTTCAAATTGGAGCCCCATTTTTCGAAGCTTTTTCGTAATCTAATAACAATAATAGGTGCATACGTCCAAGACTTTTATCCCTAAATGAATATTTTTCGAGATATACAGGAAAAACGATTTTGTCTTAAATTTTCGATCTCATTCCGAATGTGTTTTTTTTACTGGAACATAATTAGCGGTCAAGTGAAATTTCTGGAAATCTCTGTTATCGAGAAAATATTTTCTATAGTTCAGACGAGTTAAGTTATTGAATTATCATCTGTAATGCGAGAGCAACAATTGATTTAATTATTTTTTTAACATAGAAGAATTCAAATTGGTTATCATCGAAATGAATGCCAATTTCAATTCCCAGGCTCACAGATCTTTTTATCATGAAGTTGGAGAAATCATATAAGATTTTTTCACTGAGATGAGAGATAATTATATACCGGTTTCAGACTTGTTTGGCATCATCAGTATCTCATACACCTCAGAGACAAAATCTTCATGAAAAACTAAGATATTTATAGCAACTAGATGCGATTATTATTATTACGTAATGAGTAAAAACTACAGTGACTGTATTCAAAACAGTGGCGACACGTTGATGTATCATCGTTTATTGACTGTTCCTTGTCACGTGGTAAATTTCGCAATTAGGAAACAAAAGTCAAAATTTATTACTTTCTGTGTTGAAATTTACTCATTTTGTCTATGAAAGTTTGTCAATGTGACAGTATATAATGAACAAATAGAATTTTGCTCGAATTCCCAATATGTGTTTTATCACAGTGGGAGCTCCGCACTCTCATTAATGCTTTTGAAAGAATAATTAACAGAACATGTAACAATTTCATTACTGAAAATTCAAATTTCCCTACCATGACAAAAAGAAATTCTCCGGAATCAAGAATTTGCTGAAATTATCCTAAGCTTTGAAAAATAAAGAAAAACTGAACTCGTCTGAACTATAAGAAGATATTTTCACGATAACAGAGATTTCCAAAAATTTCACTTCGCTAATTATTTTCCAGTGAAAAAACACATTCGGAATGAGATTGAAAATTGAAGACAAAATCGTTTTTCCTGAATATCTCAAAAATATCCATTTTGGGATAAGAGTCTCTGACATATGCTCCTATTATTTTTTGTCGAAGATTTAGAAAATGCTTAAAATAGGGTTCCAATTGGAAAAAAACAATTTTTTGATGTTTCGTCACTTCTAACTTTGACAAAGAATTCGTGACCTCCTGTATCATATTCTGAAAATCACGCTATCGAAAAAGAAGCATCTGTTTCTTCTCGAAAATTCTCAAAAATGAGAATTTTTAATGAAAAAACCTCGAAGTTGTCTGTATTCCAACAGAGTTCAATTTTGAAATTTTTTTCGTCATTCCTCATTTAAAGAAAATTTTCTCGGGAAAATTAAAACTTTTGTAATCAAAAAGACTCAGAATTCAATGGAGAATCTATTTATGCAATAAGAAATGGGTCTTCCCATTTGAAAAACGAAAGTTGATGTCACTTCCGGAAAAACCGGAAGTCCTAGAACCTTAAAAAATATACGAGAAGTTGTCTCTTTACTTGACGCTCACCTTTGGAATTTCAATCCTGAATCTTGTGTTTTTCCTAAAAATATTCCATAGAGCCATATTCGTGAATAACCCTGTATACTAGTGAAGCTCAAATATCAAATGGTTTCGGAGGTTAGGTCAATACCGCACCTCTGGGTGTTGGAGTTTCTTTGTCAGTTAGTATGTTTTAGAAACTTAGATGAATTCAAAATAGTAATCATCGAAATGAATACCATTTTCAATTCCCAGGCTCAGAGATCTTTTATCATGAGGTTGGAGAAATGATATTAGATTTTGTCACTGAGATGAGAGATATACCGGTTTCGGCCTTGTTGGGCCTCATCAGTATCCCGCACATCTCAGGACAAAATCTTCATAAAAAACTTCGGAATTTGAAGCAATTGGTTGTGAAGTAATGAGTAAAATATTACAAAGTACTAAGGTGGTGACATCCAATTGCGTCAAAATGAAGTTTCACATCTCCAATCAAATGCAAAAAAAGAAATCTGTACTTCCTCTTTCACTGAATGAGATTTTAGCAGTGGCTCTATTCAGGGCCCGCTTGCTAGTTTCTCAAAGTGATGGAAACGCCCAATTCTTTTTGTGACTGTGAAGCCTGATGTTTTTAAGAAAAAGAAAATTCTTTGCCTTTACGAAGGCACATCGAGAACATTTTTGAAACATAGATGAATTCAAAATAGTAATCATCGAAATGAATACCATTTTCAATTCCCAGGCTCAGAGATCTTTTATCATGAGGTTGGAGAAATTATATTAGATTTTGTCCTGAGATGTGCGGGATACTGATGAGGCCCAACAAGGCCGAAATCGGTATATCCCTCATCTCAGTGACATAATCTAATATCATTTCTCCAACCTCATGATAAAAGATCTCTGAGCCTGGGAATTGAAAATGGTATTCATTTCGATGATTACTATTTTGAATTCATCTATGTTTCAAGAAACACACTATTGTTCAGTTAATTTTATTCATAGTATTCTTTCCATCCATGGAATAGAATATTCCGAAATCGATCGCCTAAGAATAAAATAAACTGAACAATAGTGTGTTTCTTCTTTTGATTTTGAACAACTTGTTAATACAGAACATACTAAATGGATGAATTCATAACTAAGATACATGGTATTACTTATACAGGGCTATTCACGCATATGGCTCTATAGAATATTTTTAGGAAAGACACAAGATTCAGGATTGAAATTCTAAAGGTGAGATTCAAGTAAGAAGACGATTTCTCGTATATTTTTTGAAGGTTCTAGGAATTCCGGTTTTTCCGGAAGTGACATCAATTTTCGTTTTTCGAATGGGAAGACCCATTTTTTATTGCATACATAGATTCTCCATTGAATTCTGAGTCTTTTTGATTTCAGAAGTTTGAATTTTCCCGAGAAAATTCTCTTTAAATGAGGAAATACGAAAAAAAAATCTCAAAATTGAACTCTGTTGAAATACAGACAACTTCGAGGTTTTTTCATTGAAAATTCTCATTTTTGAGAATCTCCGAGAGGAAAGGCTGATGCTTCTTTTCCGACAGCGTGATTTTCAGAATATGATACAGGAGGTCACAAATTCTTTGGCAATGTTAGAAGTGACGAAACATCAAAAAATCGTTTTTCTCAAATTGGAAGCCCATTTTTTCGAAGCATTCTCGAAATCTTCGTCGAAAAATATTAGGAACATACGTCCAAGACTTTTATCCCAAAATGAATAGTTTTCGAGATATTCAGGAAAAACGATTTTGTCTTCAATTTTCAATCTCGTTCCGAATGTGTTTTTTTACTGGAAAATAATTAACGGTCAAGTGACATTTTTGGAAATCTCTGTTATCGAGAAAATATTTTCTATAGTTCAGACGAGTTAAGTTCTTGAATTGTGATCAGAAATGCGAGAGCAACAATTGGTTTAATGTTCTCAATGTGAGTATCAGTGAAGTCAACGTAAAAAATTCTCAGGAATGCAGAAAAAAATAATTTGTAATAATTTTTAATGCTTTTGAAAGAATATTTAACAGAACATGTAACAATTTCACTATTGCAAATTCAAATTTTCCTACCATGACAAAAACGAAATTCTCCAAAATTAAGAATTCGCGGAAATCATCCTAAGCTTTGAAAAATAATGAAAAAATGGACTCGTCTGAACTATAAGAAAATATTTTCTCGATAACAGAGATTTCCAAAAATTTCACTTGAACGCTAATTATTTTCCAGTAAAAAAACACATTCAGAATGAAATTGAAGACCAAATCGTTTTTTTCTGAATGTCTCGAAAAATATTCATTTTGGGATAGAAATCTTGGACGTATGCTCCTATTATTTTTTGACGAAGATTTCGAAAATGCTTCGAAAAAATGGGGTTCCAATTTGAAAAAAAACGAATTTTTGATGTTTCGCCACTTCTGACTTTGACAAAGAATTTGTTACCTTCTGTATCATATTCTGAAAATCACGTTATCGGAAAAGAAGCATCAGCCTTTCTTCTCGGAGATTCTCAAAAATGAGAATTTTTAATGAAAAATCCTCGAAGTTGTCTGTATTTCAACAGAGTTCAATTTCGAGATTTATTTTCGTATTTCCTCATTCAAAGAGAATTTTCTCGGGAAAATTTTAACTTTTGGAATCAAAAAGACTCAGTATTCAATGGAGAATCTATTAATGCATTAAAAAATGGGTCTTCTCATTTGAAAAACGAAAGTTGATGTCACTTCCGGAAAAACCGGAAGTCCTAGAACATTAAAAAAATATACGAGAAGTCGTTTTCTTACTTGAAGCTCACCTTTAGAATTTCAATCCTGAATCTTTCCTAAAAATATTCTATAGAGCCATATTCGTGGATAACCCTGTATACTAGTGGAGCTCAAATGTCAAAGGGTTTCGGAGGTTAGGTCAATAACGTACCTCTGGGTGTTTCAGTTTTTTTCTCATTTTCTCTGTATATTTTAATTTTGCCTTTCTCTTTTTTCATCTTCGAGCAGTATATTCCTCAATTACTCACCGGAATAGGTGGGGGATCATTCAGATGTGGTCCCAATACTCCGAATATGTTAGGAAGATACTCAGGAATGTCGTAAGGTGTAGCGCTGATAAACGCGCAAAGTCCAAGTATACCAGCGTGACGTTTTATCAAATTACTGGTGTTGATGGAGGCGTTCGAATTCTTTATTTTCGACTTCTTCAACTTTGTCTTCGCTTTCACTTGGAAATCGTTCTACGAGAAGAAAAATTAATGATGGTGTTTGATGTAGAAGGATGTGTACTCACCAGCAACTGCGTTTGGGAAGGTAGGAAATTACAATGAAGCAACCCGCTAAGGAACTTGCAAGCGTTTTGTCGAACTTCTGGTTGGGGATCTTCCAATAATGTCATCACGAATGACTGCACCTGTTGAATGAATAATTTTATTAGTATAATAGTAAATAAAATATGCTGCTCCTCAAGAGTTAGGGATATCTTATACAATCGTTTCGAAAAGTATGTAATCTTCGAGAAAATCGCTGTAAAATCATTTAAAACTCAACAACAACTTGAACTGATCCAATGAAAATCAGTATGAGACATTTCGTCAATCTGGTCGCCTTTTTTTTTGGTTCTTTGCATATGCTTCATCAATGTTCTTATTTTGAAATGGAGTCAGTTTATCAACGGCTTCGATTTGAAACGAGTTTTCTGAAAATGCAAAGACGTAAATTAACAAACGCTGAGGCTAATAGGGCTATCGGAATGCTACAGGGTGGCATAACTCAGGTTGTTGTAGTGGGAAGGCTCCAAGTCAGCCAAAGTGTGATATCTCGACATGTTCCCTGGAAAGAAAAAGGCTTGGTGGGCGACGAAAAACAACACCTGCTCAGGATCGTTTCATCACCGTTTCGGCGAGAAGATATCCTACATCTACGTGTAGAATGCTGAATACTCTTCAAAATGCAGATGGGGTCCAAGTTTCCATCGAAACCATCAAACGACGTTTGAGAGAGGTGAATCTAGGTTCTAGACGTCCATTGAGAGGAGTTCCATTAACACGTGACCATAAGTGTCAAAGACAGGAATGGGCGGCAACATATCAATTGGAACGATCAATGGCGTAGCGTCCTTTTCACTGATGAATCCAGATATGGACGATTTTCAGATGCTCTAAGAATAAGGGTATCGACAATCCCACGCATACTCCGTAATCGTCGCTATGTCCAAGAAGTCCATCCATTCCGAGGGGGTAGTGTCATGGTATGAGCCGGGATATGTTTCAACGGGCGCACAGATCTTCACATTTGTTCTGGGAATAAGACCTCCTCACACTATAGGGAGCATGTCATTGACAACGTTTTGCCAAATTTTCACGCTGCTATTGGTGAAACTTTTCAATTTCTAGACGATAACGCTAGACCGCACCGTGCAGCCATAGTTGAGAATGCGCGCGAGGAGCTTGGTATTCCACATTTACCAATACCTCCGCACTCACCAGATTTGAATTGCATAGAACATGCCTGGGATATGCTCCAAAGAAGATTAGATAATCATCAACGTACCCAGAATACTCAAATGATCTGAGAGAGCTTCTGCCCTGTTTATGGAACCAAATTCCTGAAGAAATGTTCAACAACCTCGTGTGTAGTATGCAAAAAAGATGTCAAGCTGCTATTGATGCACGTGGAGATCATACTCGTTTTGATTTAAAATGCTTGAAATCTCTGGGAATAAAGTTATTTTACTCGATTTTTCTCAACAACTCTGTATACGCTGCAGACCTACAGGCTAAAATTAATGTTATTTCGTGCAACTTGAAATCATATTAATATGAATTTTCATCACAAAATCTCATTCAAACTAAATTTTTTCGCACTCATGTGGGACAGTTTATGTCAGAAATGCAACATCCAAAAACAAAGATTATAGGGAAGAAAGATTGGAAACGAAGCTACTAAGGTTACGTGAGCGCCATCTATACTCTCAGACGTCCACTAGAATTTAGAAATATTGTTGTTCAACAGGCTCAGCGATTTCAAAATGGCCATGACATATGACATTCCTAATTTCGATGTGCGTCTGTTTGGTTTTGTTTATTCAAAATTGTTTGACAGAGGCAATGGTGGTCAGAAGAACGACTTATAGAGGTGGTGGTTCTCTTGACGACCCTTCCAGCAGTTCGACTCATCTACTAGACCCTCTTGACTCATTAAGGTTAAAATACACTGGGTAAGATATGTATGAATCGGGCCCAGAACAACTGTTTGACTTATCGATGTTTGATTTATCGAGAGTTCACCGTATGAATAAGTTCTTGAAATTGTTATAATAATTCTCTAATAAGTGAACAAATTTCTGAAATGTTCTCGATTTCATAGTTATTGTATTGTAGTTGATTTTACACAATCATTTCGAATAAAAATATAAAGAATCCAGAAGCTTATTTCATTTGATTCAAAACAATGTGTAGATGGAAATATCATCCTGATCAAAAAGCAGAGCCCTGCTTTCGTTTTGTCGATCAGGATGTTTCTTTAAAAGCTTGACAAAGAATACTCAATTTAATGGAAATTCATGAGAAGTATAATTTGAATTTCGCGCTTATTAAAATAGTTTTCTGTACTGAATAATGTTTTCAGCGCCCTCTGGGTGTTAAAAGTAAGAAACTAGCCAAAAATCGTAGTCGGATTTCAGTACCACAGATATAAGGGCGTTTCCTATCTTTCTAACTCTATAACTTTTGTTCGAAATATTACCTTCTCCACCCATTCCGTCCTCGACGAAATTATGGTCATGTTGTGGAACACAAAGGACGATAAAAATTCCGCCAATACTGCTCGCGCCGTCCACAGAGGGCACTGCATAACGGACTCGATGATCTCTATGATTTCCGGCACGTCTTCGACGGAAATCAAATTTTGCGCCAGGAGTGCCAACATGTTCAAGCACATTGGTTGGATTTCATCGTCAACGTCGTTGCTTTGAAGGACGCAGGTGACTGGCAGTGCTCGGTAGAAATCCATGGGAACGGATAGGTTCAAACGGCAAACCAGGAAGGAGGTGATGAATTTACTAACTGAAAAGGAAGAAACAACGTTGGAGAATACTTTCACACATAAAAAACATGAGATCGCCCACCAAAGTAGCATAGCACTGGCGTGGCGCGTGATCTGTCACACAACATGCAAGATTTGATTAAAACTAATTACAAAAACCGATATAGCGCTTTCATATGCGTTTGCCACGTATGTGTAATGTATATGCGACGCTACTTTGGTGTGCGCTCCCCCTAAAGATTGTCTGAAGATCAATGGTGGTATTCTGCTTTTTTTATCCAATATAGAGGGAGTTGTAGACCTAAACATACACTGCGCAAAAAATTAACGCACATTATGGAAATCTCAAATTTATTCTACAACTGAAGCTGTTCTCAATGATAATTATTTTTATCAGAATTATGCATGCATATGTTATCCACTTTCAACGTTTTTCTTCAATACAGATGTTTTTCCCAGCAGGAATAAAAAAAGATGATATTATCAGATTTTGAATGTATTGGCTCCATTCTAGAATCAGTTGTTCTCGATCAATTCTAGTGATTAATAGTTTTTCTTTCGTTTGATTTTCTACACTCGATCGCTATGCAACGCGAAACACGCAATTTGGCCCAAGAATGTGCCCAAGCGGTAGTTTTGTGAGAAGAAGGGTGGACATTCACAAGAATTGCAGAAAGGTTTGGAGTTTCCCATACAAGTGTGTCCAGAATGTTGCAGCGATTCAGGAAGACAGGTATGAATGTCCGAAGACCAGGACAGTGTAGAACACGGGTAACAACTGCTATTCGAGAACGTTACTTGAGAGTTTCTTCGTTGAGACAACGGTTTGCAACCGCTCGCCTCCTTTAAAATCAGCTTGAGCAAACTCATGGGGTGCAAATTAGCACTCAGACAATAAGAAAACGCCTCAGAGAATATGATTTAAGGCCTCGTGTCGCGGCAAGAGGCCCATCTCTTACCCCAGCCCATCGAAGGGCGCGTTTGGATTTTGCGAGAGAGCATATCCATTGGGAAGAGGCCAATTGGGAAAGAGTTCTCTTCACAGATGAGTCAAGATTCTGCCTTTACCATTGCTTGCATTCACCGAACGTAACAGTTGTGGAACTGTTGAGGAAACGTCCGGTGGCACATGCGCTACAAACTCAACATGTTGTGGAGCGGTCGCCATTTTTGGGAGCGCTTTTATTTTTGCTAGGTAGCGGTAGCGTTAAGTTGAACTGTCAGAAGTGTGTATAGTTAGACCATACCAGTTGTTGAAACTTGAAAGAAAAATGATGCAGTTTATGCTTGACGATGATAATGAATTGGATATTCATGGTAAGAAATGCACAATTTGATATTTTGAATACTATATGAAATAATACTGTACCGGCAAAGTATCTCGTGAAAAAAGATAGGTTATGTTTTCTTTTTTCTGGAAACTTTAATGGTTTTTCACTCCAAGTCTTCTAATTTTCATAATTCGTTATTTGTCAGGCAACAATTACCTATCTACAACTGATTTGCTTCATACAAATTAGCCCAGGAATTCACTTCCATTACTCGAAAATATGTTATTCTGTTCCAAATATTGGTAGTGAAAACACATGAAAGTTTTTAGAGATTGCATAGTATTGCAACCCATATGGTTTTCCTTTTTGGGTAACCTGTTTGTTTTATTTCTGTTCACAAAATTCGAAATATATCTCAATTATTATTATTTTTAGGGTCCCAAGGGTATCCTTCAAGGGGAACGGTGGTAATTAATCAAGGTATTTTTTTTTCAAATATCGTTTCAAAGAGATAATAACAATATACACAGTGTGGACAAGCTAACTGCCATAATTTCAGGATGTTATTCCTTAGTCAAAAGTTTCTACCTAAGTTTCAACCCTTCAAATGGGCAACCGTAGAAAAAGTGATTTCACGTTTCAACTATTTGCTTCAAAACTAAGAAAGATACAAAGTGAACGCAAGAGGTGACAAGGCATCGCCTCCTGTAATCTTTGGCAGTTGGTCTTAAAACCATGTAGAAAAAATGTATTTTTATAAATCTTTATTTTTTTTAGGAGCTCCCAGAGAACCCTTGAGGGAAATACAAAATAAGCAAGTCTCGAATCAAGGTGTGTAGTTTTCGGACGTAATTGCACAAGTGCATCCAAATTACCTATAATTTTGCATGACAGTGTATTTTTTAAAAACTGTACGAGTTCATTTTCATTTTTGTAGATGAATGAATTTGTATTTCAAATGTTATTTTCTTTTATATTTTTGATATCATTAATTTTTTTTAGTCCATCCTTTTGCTTGGGACAAACAAAGTACTCAATTGTTGGTTGAACGCTATGTGCATCTGAAGGATGCTTTCAGAAATCCCAAAATAAAAAAAAAAAAGGCTGTGGGATGAAATTAAAAATGAATTTATACTTAAGGGCCATTTTGTAACTGAGGAGATTCTAGATAGAAAATGGAGGAATATGAAGAAAACATATATGGGTATCAAAGACAATATAAGAAGAACTGGAAGGGGCAGAATCCAGTGGGAATATTACAATCAATTTGATGATATATACAGAGAGGATAGAAGGGTGAATTTACCTCAGACAATTACGTCTGCACCTGTATCTGTGATAAGGAACTTTCCAATAATTATAGAACCCCAAAATGAATCTGTGGTAATAGAGCAACCTAAACCCCAAACTACAGTCACTCCTCTGAGGCGGAAGGAGGCCTCATCACTCACTCCGTATGTTGAATTTTAGCTGTGTTATCTTTTATATACAATATGGTTATATATGAATCTGAAGTTATTATATATTTTAATTGCAGAAAATCTAAGAAGACAGATTCAAAGAGTGGGATGTATTATTTGAGGAAAAAGCTGGCTGATATTGAGGAAGCTCGGGTCGAGGAAATTCGTCTGCTAAGGCATGCTCTGGAGAGAAATAATGAAATTCAAGAAGAAAGAAATTATATTTTGAAGGAACTTTATGATAAGCAGAACTAAACATTATTGAAATGAATAAATATATTAAAATAAACCATTATAATAACATTTCTGCTATCTGGTCTCTTTTGTCAATTCCACCCTCATCTGCAATGTCCCCTCCTTGGTTTGGTACATCTTCCTCTATCAATTCATCTATTATTTCTTCTGATTCATTTAAAATTAAAAAATTGTGAAGAACACAAGCAGCACCAATTATTTTTGATCCAAAATACGGATCTCCTATGTCCAAGTATTTCAATCTTCTAAATTTGCCTTTTAATCGCCCAAATGCTCTTTCAATTACTGAACGAATGGAACTCATTCTGTAATTATAATTATTTTGGACGTTACTCAAATGACCATTGTCCCTATATGGTGTTAATAAGAGATTCCTCATTAGTGGGTATGCAGAATCCCCTAGCAAATGCAATTCTCTAGGTAACAAGGGGTTATTTTCATTAGTCAATTTTTGATAAATGTCACTCGATCTGAACACTCTTGCATCATGGACTCTTCCTGGCATCCCAATGAATACATCGATAAAAATCATTCGATAATCGCAGACCCCTAGAAATACAAAACCTTCATTTAACACTCAAACCTTCAGAAATTCAATATCAATAGTGTTAGGCTGAGAACCAAAGTACAATTGCATGAAATAAAAACAATAACGACAAAGTACCTTGCAATATTATTGAATGGAAATCTTTTCTGTTGTAGTAATCACTGGCATTGTTTTTTGGCTGTTTTATTGGGATATGACAACCATCAATAGCTCCTACAACACCAGGAATTCCATGGGATCTTTCTTGAAATACCTGAAATGCTCCTTTTAATACAGTTTTCGTTAGTGCTTCACAATAAAACTTACCTTAATACATTGTTGATGATTTTCTGGCCAGGATATTAGGTGAGGCATCATTTGCCCAATAATCTCAACAACTTCTTTAAAAACTTTATGAGCAGTACTTCTTGCAAAGCCAAATCTATCTCCTGCTGCCAAAAATGATTCGGGTTTGGAAAGTACCCATATGGTAAACAACACTTTTTTTTCAAAAGGTATTACCATAGGTCCTACAGCACCATTCTCTGCGAGATATTGTAATAAATTCTAAAAGAGAACACTTAAATGAGTTACAATTACGTTTCACAATATACTTTCTTATCTTACCTCAAAGGTAGGTCTCATCATGCGAAAATGTTGTAAGAATAAATGTCCTTCATAACTCCGTATAGTAACTTCATAATAGTTTTTATTTCGTGGTATTACACGTCTACCACTATCATTATCCTCAAATAATTGAATTGGTTGTGCTAGTTCTAAAGCTATTTGACCCAGTATATTTACATTCAAATCACTCTCCAAAATTTCATTTAAAATCTCCATTTTTAATGCATTAACCATAAAAGTAGGTGATCGATGGATACAAAACACTCCTTAATCCTTTACAAAATTACACAAAAAGAACACGTCAATTCACCACACTACTTCAATAACAAATGCAAAAGGCAACATGAAGTCAACCAAAATAACCTCTACCACAGAAGATGTACATATTTCACAGAAAATGAAAAGGGCTTGACAGCGAACGTAGAACATGTTCCAGACCGCGACCGCTCCCGATAGGTAGCGGTAGCGCTCCGCTCTTCGTTCGGTGAATGCAAGCATTGTGATCGACGTTCCCTTGTATACAGACGTCCACATGAAAGATATGCTCAGTGCAATTTCCTGAATACTACTGGTTTCGAGGGAGGATCGATTATGGTATGCGGTGGAATATCTTTGACTGCTCCCACAGATCTAGTGGTCGTTGATAATGGAGCTATGAATGCTGATGAGTACAAAAGGAACATTCTTGAAGAGCATGTAGTGCCATTTGCCCCATACATTGGTGAAAATTTAATTTTTATGGACGATAATGCCAGACCCCATCGTGCGCGCATCGTTCAGGAGTACCTTGAAGAGGTTGAAGTCTCTCGAATGGAATGACCAGCAAGAAGTCCAGATCTCAATCCGATTGAACAGGTTTGGGACAACCTCAATAGAAGGCTGAGAAGTTCAGAAAATCATCCAGCTATTCTTAATGACTTAGAAATCCAACTCGGAGAAATCTGGGAAGGATTAGATCAGAACATTTTAAGATCACTCATTTTGAGTATGAACCGTCGTTGCCGAGCTGTAATTAACACAAGGGGTCTAAATACTAAGTATTAAATCACTTATCAGCATTTCAGTATTTTGAAAATTGTTCATTTCTCTTCTTTCACATAAGAATCTGTGAAATCCTGAATTTTTTCTTCCATTTAATGTGTCTTGTTTCGTTCAAAACCTTCCCGAGAGAACATAAAAAATAAGTTATAAAGTCAATGTAGAGTTAACTTCCATTAAAATTGAGATTTTCAGAATGTGCGTTAATTTTTTTGCGAAGTGTAATTGCGGAAAATGACTACAATATTTAAGAAACAATCATTTACTCCTTGCTACATTATCTATGTTTTACCAAAAAAAATTTTAAACAGCTACTTCTTGGTGTTACAGTTTCTTTTTCAGTTAGTATATTTGCGTCTCATTGAGATGTCTACATGCATGGTGTAAGCACTGATAAGATTTTGTGTTGCCAGTTCGGAGAATATCGGCGATGTTTCGTTTTGTCAACAGTAGATGGCGCTATTCACAAATTTTGACAGATCCTTGATAGTTTTCAAAATTAATACTTACAGTAGTTGCAGAATCGATTCCAGAATTGCATTATTTACGAATCGTACGCTACATATTAATATCCTACAGATGAAAAGCAGAATGCCGACAAAAAAAAATCAACATAAATTAAAAAAACTTAAATAATACTCACGTATTTTGAACAGCTTCAAGGCATCTTCCCTATTAATATCTTTTATTATCGGTAACGAATCATCACAGATTTGATTATTGTCAATTTTTTTCAAGGTGTCGTAATACAACCAATTCAACGTTGGCATATACTCGTCAAAAAACTTGCTCATCTTCGGGTTCTTATCTTGAGTACCTCCCGGAGGTACAAAATCGGAAAGAAATATAATCTTGAGGGCCGTGCTTATTTTGAGCCTTATCAATTGAAAAGGGTGCGTCATGTGTTTCTTCAGATAATCCATCAGGCGATTGTACAGGTCACAGTTCCTCCAAGGTTGCATGAAGAGGGTGTTAATGAATAGGTGCAACTTGGTACTGGCGATTAAAGATGTCGGATCAGCCAAAGGATCGTCCAGTAAATATTCCATCAACCAGTGATATCTGCGGGAATCTCTGGTTCTCAAAGACAAGCAAAGACACATGGACCAGTCTTGCAGAGTTTCGGTCAGAATGTTCTGGATGGCGCCTTGTAGAATGGGAATGATGCTGTGCCAGAGTTTTTCGGTCTTCTCGAAGGACCAGTGCTTGGATCCCCTGATGATGCCGCTGAGGATTTCGGCAGCGCATCTTTGATGGGACTCTTGTTTTTCTGAGGCTAGCCTCTCCAGGTGAGGCAGAACAATGTCCAGGATTTCGTCTTGGAATAGTTTGGATACATACTGGAAAATAAGTGGTGTTATTTAGGAAAACATACTCAGAATAGTTGAAGGAAGCACAGGTATTGAGAGAGTTTATAAATCTATCTAATCTAGGGCGGGTTTCCCAAAGATACGTTAATTACACGATTAGCACATTGCGCCGTCAAATTTGACTAATCGATTAACATTTGAATTCATGATCATCATGAAATGGAAAAGGATCGTTTCTCTGCTTTATTGTTCTGTATCTACGATATGCATTATCAGATTCTTCACCGAACTCTCCGGAAGATGTAGAGGGTGATTGTTTATATTTTACTCAATGTCTATCCCAGTTAATATTGGTCGTACAAAAACATTTGAATGGGCAAATTTGAAGTATTTTTATGTATTTAGTACTGGTACTAAGAAATTCATAAAGGCATCGAAAACCTGAAAATTTGTTGTGAACTATTGTTATTTAAATGGTAAACCCTGTATTTCATTTACCTAATCGATAAAGCTCCTTCTTCTGATTTTAATTATATATACTTCATTGAGGTTATCTCTGACAGTTTTCTAAAAATATAGATATTTTCTTCTAAATCTAAGGCAGCTGTGGAATGCCACACGAGGACGATGCGATTTTTTTATATCAAAGGAACCGTGGATAATGGAATACCTGATATTTATATTATTTATTTATTAACTTAAAGTTAAATTAGGTATTCAAATGACCCCGATTTACTTCTAGACGGAGTCGATATCTTTTTTTCTTTTGAGGATTTTCTTTACCATTTATGGAATATATTGAGGTTGTCAATTTCTTCCTCTATTCTGAATTTAATGTCTTCAATATTTTGCGAACGGGCCATATACATATTATAAATATCACTATAAAAAAGTGTCCAATGATGTTAAGAAGGGACAATCAGGAGGCCATAGAATGGAACTTCGATAAAAAGAGATCACAGCCTTCTTTTAGAAACTGCCGAAAAAACCCCAATAAAGTATATACATTTGAAATCAGAAGAAAGAGCTCTAACGATTAGGAAAATAAAATACAGGGTGTGCTATTTGAAAAACAACACTTCACATAGAATTTTTAGGTGAACGATGCCTTTATCCAATTCTTAGTACTGAATTCTGTATTCCCATAAAAAATACTATAAATTTGCCCATTTGAACGTTTTTGTACGACCAATAATAACTGAGATAGCTGTTGAGTAAAATATAAACAATCACCCTGTACTTATGTCACTCAACGTGATTTCACATCACAATAAATTAGTTTAATTGCTCGATTTCCTTCAATTAATTCGATTATGAACACAGACTCCGTTTTTCAGTTAATCAGATGTCAAAAATGCTTTGTGAAACGCATTTCGCTCTTAATTGTCCGTTAAGATGCGTTAATCGCGGAATATTCAATAGCACCGTCAAATCCTTAATTGCACAATTAAATTAATTATTGATCGTCGAATTCCCTTACTAACCAATGATTAAGCGCTCAATCGTACAATTAAAGCTTTGTGAAACCCGCCCCTAATATAATATATGTGAATGAGCAAGTCTTGTTTATTTATACAGGGTCTTTCACGAGGAACCTCACCCATATTTATACGGGAAACTACTGAACGTATTTTCCTGAAATTCAGCACTTATAAGTATTTCACGATGCTGATGAAATCTAAAATATTTTCAAGGCATGAGCACCTCCGGTTTTTCCGGAAATGACGTCAACTTCCGTTTTTCAAATTAGAACACCATTTTTTTATTGCAGAAATAGATTCCTTAGAAAATTTTAAGTTATTTTGATGTAACATTTTTCAGTTTTGGTTGGAAAATTCTCTCTGAGCGGGAAAATTCGAAAAAAAAATCGAAAATGGAGCTCCGCTGAAACAAGAATAACTTCGAGGTTTTTTGATGGAAAATTTTCATTTTTGGGATTTTTCAAGATGTAAGATTGATGTATCCACTTTGAAAATCGAAATCGCGATTCATGATACAGGGGGTGAAAAAATCGCTTTCAAAGTTAGGGATGACAAAATCGTGAAAAATCAATTTTTTCAAATTAGAACCCCATTTTTTTATGGCAGATATTGAATCTACGTTAAAAAATAATGTGAGTGTATGCATCACACCCTTGCCCTAAAATGGATATTTTCTGAGTTATTCACAAAAAACTGTTTTTCGTCTTGAATTTTCAGCTATTTCTTTTCCCTTCACGCCAAAAAGATGAAATTTTCAGGAGATAGATATTCTGACATATTGACTCAAATAATTGAGCCGCTAGTACAGAACCATAATGACTTATGGTATCAACAAGATGGCGCGCCTCCACACAATTCACTCAATGTGTCAAATATCCTCTACAGGCTATTTGGAGATCGATGGTTGGCGATCAATGGTCCACATCTTTGGCCACCACGTTCTCCCGATTTAACTCCTTTAGACTATTATGTTTGGGGTAGGATAAAAAATATTGTCTACTCAACTCCCCTGACTGATAAAGAGGACTACATAGAACGAGTCAGAAATGCGTTCAGATTTGTTTGGATTTCTAGATTCATAGTTTTGAAACTCAATTTGGTTTTTAAACACTTTTGCAGATCTCCCGATGAAATAAGAAGAGCAACGCACGAAGCATTCCTGAGACGTATAAATAAATGTCTAGAAATTAACAGCCAAAACTTTGAGCATCTTCTCTAGTTATATCTGCGAGAGTTTGCCATGGTTCTCCTAATAGTAACTTGACTTCGGTTTCAAGAAGGGGTGAAAAATCTACAGCATGGTTCAAATAACAGTTCCTGAAAATTTCATCTTTTTGGCGTGAAGGGAAAAGAAATAGCTGAAAATTCAAGACGAAAAACAGTTTTTTGTGAATAACTCAGAAAATATCCATTTTAGGGCAAGGGTGAGATGCATACACTCACATTATTTTTTAACGTAGATTCAATATCTGCCATAAAAAAATGGGGTTCTAATTTGAAAAAATTGATTTTTCACGATTTTGTCATCCCTAACTTTGAAAGCGATTTTTTCACCCCCTGTATCATGAATCGCGATTTCGATTTTTAAAGTGGATACATCAATCTTACATCTTGAAAAATCCCAAAAATGAAAATTTTCCATCAAAAAACCTCGAAGTTATTCTTGTTTCAGCGGAGCTCTATTTTCGATTTTTTTTTCGAATTTTCCCGCTCAGAGAGAATTTTCCAACCAAAACTGAAAAATGTTACATCAAAATAACTTAAAATTTTCTAAGAATCTATTTCTGCAATGAAAAAATGGTGTTCTAATTTGAAAAACGGAAGTTGACGTCATTTCCGGAAAAACCGGAGGTGCTCATGCCTTGAAAATATTTTAGATTTCATCAGCATCGTGAAATACTTATAAGTGCTGAATTTCATGAAAATACGTTCAGTAGTTTCCCGTATAAATATGGGTGAGGTTCCTCGTGAAAGACCCTGTATATAATCAGGATATCGGAAACTACACCAACGATTGTCATGAAAGTTACAAATTAGGGGTTTTTGGGCCCAAGAAATCGATATTTACCTAGCTCATTCTATAATCTTTGTTTGTGTGTTTTTCTGTTTGAATTTTGTGTTAAAAACTGGCCGACATTCAAAATGCATGGTGATTAATTGCAGAAATAATAGAAAGAATAATCTTGAATGTGCATTCTTTTCATTACCAAAGAGAATGGAAATGTAAGTTTTGAAACTCGTATCATGTAACTGTATTTATTGCTTTTTATTTTCAGTGCTGTCAAATGGATAGAGTTTTCGTGGCAAAAATATATTGTTCTGGATATCTTGCTGGGCTGACCTACAGGTCTTGTTGTACACCTCTGATATTTTTCTTTTATTGTTGTTCAAACATTCTGTAATTAATATATAGTGGACTCTCGTTGAGTCGAACACCTAGGGATCAAAAGAATTGTTTGACTTATCTATTGTTTGGCTCACCAAACATTCGAGTTATTCAAGTGAGACTTCACTTCATTGAGAGAAAAACTCAGGTGTAAACACGAAATCGTCATCAATGAGAAACCAGCGACAGAGCACTGGAAACATGTCCTTAAAGGTCGAAAAATCGTATGATATTCATCACGTGGGGTGATTTGTTTGCGAACCGAATCTTCTTTGGTCTCATTCATTAGATCAAAAAGTTCCACTCATAGAGGCAAGGGTGGTCAGAAGAACGACTTATAGAAGTGGAGGTTCTCTTGACGACCCTTCCAGCAGTTCGACTCATCTACTAGACCTTCTTGACTAATTAAGGTTAAAATACACTGGGTAAGATTTGTATGAATCGGGTCCAGAACAACTGTTCGACTTATCGATTTTTGATTTATCGAGAGTTCACCGTATGAATAAGTTCTTGAAATTGTTATAATAATTCCCAAATATGTGAACAAATTTTTGAAATGTTCTCAATTTCATAATTATTGTATTGTAGTTGATTTTACACAATCATTTCAAATAAAAATATAAAGAATCCAGAAACGTATTTCATTTGATTCAAAACAATGTGTAGATGGAAAATATCATCCTGATCAAAAAGCGGAGCCCTGCTTTTGTTTTGTCGATCAGGATGTTTCTTCAAAAGCTCGACAAAGAATACTCAATTTAATGGAAATTCATGAGAAATATGTTTCGAATTTCGCGCCTTTTATAATAGTTTTCTGTACTGAATAATGTTTTCAGCGCCATCTAGGTATCAAAAGTAAGAAACTAGCCAAAAATCGTAGTCGGATTTTAGTACCACAGATTTAAGGGCGTTTCCTATCTTTCTAACTCTATAATCTTTGGATAATGTATGATATTTGTATGATAATAGCCTTGTTTATGAATCTCTAGTTATTCAATGAAGTGTAGTTGGGGGGGTTGGATGATAGAGGGCGCTTTATTCAACTCCTCTATTATTATATTTGACGTGGTAAAATCTCATATTTGTCTACTCCAATCTACAACATATGTAACATTGGATTTCGAAGAGTCGCATTCAGTGTCCAATTTGAATTGAATTCATTAAATAAGCATCTCAAACTATAGCGACCTCTATCATCTAACTCTCCCAACTACTGTCCATTGAATAACTAGAGTTACATAAACAATGATAATAGTTGTCAAAGGAGTGGAATAAAGTCTCTACTGTTTTGAGTTGACTATCATTGACCATAGTGGAAGCATTTATCAAACAAAAAGGGTAAGATGGTCTCGTCCTCTCTAGCCGGAGCCTTTATAGGTAATTTTAACCTTACAGCCTTATGTACTCAAATTCCTAAAACTTACCTTGAATATCGAAGCCCTGGTGGGATTAAAATGATCAGCCCCTTTCTTATCCTCCAACGAAAAATAATACACAAGCTTGGACACCTTATCTTCGTTGCCGAACCAATCATGTATTTCCTTCTGTTCCTCATTCAAGGTCTCTGGACAAGCCACTACATTAGGCTGATCTTCAGGTGAACAATACACCTCCATCTCTTCAGGCCACATGTAATACCCAACGCACGAATCGTGCACGTAACTTAATTGGTTCCATTGCTGGGAAGTATTCGGTAAGTTCTTGCTGTCGTAGAGCAGCCACTCATTGTCCTTCCTGTGTCCAGGGGCGAG
This sequence comes from Hippodamia convergens, assembly GCA_038502775.1. Lineage (NCBI taxonomy): Eukaryota > Metazoa > Arthropoda > Insecta > Coleoptera > Coccinellidae > Hippodamia > Hippodamia convergens. The sequence goes on from CM076607.1 coordinate 80,286,984, forward strand.
GGGGCCATTCTTCTTCGAACCAGAGAATTGGAAAGGGTCGATAACGGTTTTTTTAAACTCCAATTTGTTCTGGATCAATATGTACACCACCACTTTCATAGCGATCTTTCTGACTTGGATGGATTCGTTTATCAGGGAATCTAGGAAATATTTCACTACGGACCTGCCGTATTTGACGTCTAGATGGGCGATGTCTCTCAAGAACCCAATGGCGAGGAGGTGGTATCTCCAATGTCTGAAAAAAATTGAGTATTATGAACGCACATTATGGAAATCTCAAATTTATTCTACAACTGAAGGTGTTCTCAATGTTAATTATTTTTATCAGAATTATGCATGCATATGTTATCCACTTTCAACGTTTTTCTTCGATACAGATGTTTTTTCCCAGCAGGAATAAAAAAGATGATATTATCAGATTTTGAATGTACTGGCTCCATTCTAAGATCAGTTGTTCTCCAAGAGGAATGTGCCCAAGCGGTAGTTTCCCGAGAAGAAGGGTGGACATACACAAGAATTGCAGAAAGGTTTGGAGGTTCCCATACAAGTGTGTACAGAATGTTGCAGCGATTCAGGGAGACAGGTATGAATGTCCGAAGACCAGGACAGGGTAGACCACGGGTAACAACTGCCATTCAAGAACGTTACTTGAGAGTTTCTTCGTTGAGACAACGGTTTGCAACCGCTCGCCTCCTTCAAAATCAGCTTGAGCAAACTCATGGGGTGCAAATTAGCACTCAGACAATATGATTTTAGACCTCGAGTCGCCGCAAGAGGCCCTGCTCTTACCCCAGCTCATCGAAGGGCGCGTTTGGATTTTGCGATAGAGCGTATCCATTGGGAAGAGGCCGATTGGGGAAGAGTTCTCTTCACAGATGAGTCTAGATTCTGCTTCTACCATTGTGATCGACGTTCCCTTGTATACAGACGTCCACATGAAAGATATGCTCAGTGTAATTTCCTGAATACTACTGGTTTCGGGGGAGGATCGATTATGGTATGGGGTGGAATATCTTTGACTGCTCACACAGACCTAGAGGTTGTTGATAATGGAGCTATGAATGCTGATAAGTATATAGGGAACATTCTTGAAGAGCATGTAGTGCCATTTGCTCCATACATTGGTGAAAATTTCATTTTTATGGACGATAATGCCAGACCCTATCGTGCGCGCATCGTTCAGGAGTACCTTGAAGATGTTCAAGTCTCTTGAATGGAATGGCCAGCAAGAAGTCCAGATCTCAATCCGATTGAGCAGGTTTGGGACAACCTCAATAGAAGGCTGAGAAGTTCAGAAAATCATCCAGCTACTCTTAATGACTTAGGAATCCAACTCGGAGAAATCTGGGAAGGATTAGATCAGAACATTTTAAGATCAGTCATTTTGAGTATGAACCGTCGTTGCCGAGCAGTAATTAACGCAAGGGGTGGAAATACCAAGTATTAAATCACTTATCAGCATTTCAGTGTTATGACAATTGTTCATTTCTCTTCTATCATTCGGTGAAATCCTGAATTTTTCTTCCATTTAATGTGTCTTGTTTCGTTCAAAACCTTCCCGAGAGAACATAAAAAATAAGTTATAAGGTCAATGTAGAGTTAACTTTCATTAAAATTGAGATTTTCAGAATGTGCGTTAATTTTTTTGCGCAGTGTATATAGAACTAAGTCGGCCATTTTGTTGGTTACACCATTTATAACTCAAGATTGGATGAACTGTTTGTTATGAAAGATTTTTTGTTGGATTCTTCAACGGCGGGGTTAACATAAAATACATTAGAACTCTGAAAAATTTGATGAAATGGAAAAAAATAGGAAATAACTTACCTTCTTGCGAATAACGCCAATAGGTGTAGCTACGGCACATTTTCTAATAATATTAACGCATCTGTGTCCATGTGTTATTACACCTATCTTTCTTTCGAACACTACGGAAAATTTTATAACGAAATGTTCTGAACAAATCCCCGTTCTAAAATTATTATCGCCATCGGAGAGCAATCTATATCTATGATGGCAATGTAAATTACTTTGTATTTTGAGTTGCCCAAACGTCCGAATCAAGACATTGACATTTTCTATCGAACACAGAAAAATACAATGGGTGTTTCCAAATGACTTCATTTCGAGCAGATATAATTAAAGGACGTGGATTCAATCCAACATTCCAGGTAAGAATATAATATCAACATTAATGATTTTAAATCACTAATTTCGTCTTCCCTTTCTGCTATTTAGATCCAAGGCCAGATTCTTCATCGAATTGCATCATTACACCCACTTGAAGATGCACATCATAAATTCCTCCAAATTTACTTCATATAGGCAATATGGATGATCAACTTGATCAACGTCAATCAATTAATGCAGCTGTGAGAAGAATAATTCTTCAAGATCTGCAGCAACTACTTCATGAACATCATGCATTGGTTCGATTGTTTAAAACTGCTTTGGACCGTATGCCAAGTGACGATCACAAGGTTGTGATTAGAGCAGATAAACCACCTGTTGGAGCACATGACGCCTATTCAACTCCCCTACAATAGACGAAGTGACAATTGTGATTGTAGGTGAAAACATGGAAACGCGTGATATTGTTCTTACGCGTCGCAATACTGGAGAATTGCAACGAATATATAAAACACAACGTTCATACGATGCTCTACAATACCCGCTAATGTTTTGGAGAGGTGATGATGGATATTACTTCAATATCAAGATGATAAATCCATTGAATTAAAATTTAAAATGCCTACTTAATACAAATTTGAATTATTTGATTTTAGGCCAAGAAACCACCAAGAAAGTGAGCTCGATGAATTATTATTATTTCGTTTAAGGGTTCGTTAAAATGCTGATAACTATTTGCTGAGATTCCGTCGATTGTTGCAGCAGTATTGTGTGGACATGTATTGTGAAACTAGCTGACCCGGCAGACTTCGTACTGCCTCAATAGATAAATAAAAAAGCAACTTTAATATTATAATAAACTATTATGGTATAATGTTGGCCAAGAAGTGTTTAGAATCATTTCCAATCCTAGAAACTAAAGAGCGTAGGGGATCTGGTGGTAGGACCAATTGTGGCAATTGGCAATTAGATAAGGTAGCTGACCCGGCGAACTTTGTTTCGCCTTAGAGATGAATAAAGTTGTACTAACCATTGGTTTTTTTTTAAAAGGAAATATATTAGGTGGAATACAAAAAAGTACAGAATATACAAAAAATTTAATTGCATTGAAATAGGTATGTACAGGGTGATTCACTTATCTTCAATTTTCTCGAAAACGTCCGAATATTTTTTCATTCTGTGAATGGTGTTTTGAACAAGTCAATTTCGACTTGAGATGGGCATAAAAATCTGCGGAATAAATAAAGACGCCAGGCGTCGCGGCGCTATCAAAAATTTTTTCTCCAGGGACATACCTTTTTTATCATGTCATTCGAAAGATAATTTCAGTCAGATTTTTTTTTCGAATACAATTTTCATCCATTTCTAACCGTCAGCGGTCTGCAGCGTATTTTATGTTAATGTTTTTGTATTGTGGTAGTATGCCTTTATTTAGAGACATAGATATGATTTTTTGCCTTGAATTCAAGAAGGCTAGTTTTCTCAACAATGTGCCTCTTCAAATAAGATCAAATATGTGGATATAGCAAGATGGGGCTCCATGTCACAACGCTGCCATTGTGAAGAGATATTGAGATCAAGAATTCGAAAATAAATGGACCCTTTTATTTTGGCCAAAGTAACTTATAATGAAATAGGGAAATGATATATGTATGGATCATAATGTCTAGATGACCTAGATATGATTTTTTTTCGTAAAATCACGAGACTTCATAACAAACTATTTCTCTATTATTACATTCATTAAATATTATATCTTATAACAATAAACATTTTTTTTAATAACAAACGAAACATTTCGAATCATATGTTCTCTCTACCGGCCATTATGATCCATACATGAGTTATATCATTTCCCTAATTCATTATAAGTTACTTTGATCAAAATATAAGGGTCCATTTATTTTCGAATTCTTGATCTCAATATCTCTTCACATTGGCATTGTTGTGACATAGAGCCCATCTTGCTATATCCACATATTTGATCTTATTTGAAGAGGCAGATAGTTGAGAAAACTAGCCTTCTTGAATTCAAGGCAAAAAATCATATCTATGTCACCAAATGAAGGCATACTACCACAATACAGAAAAAAATAATTGGAATAGAATTAACATAAAACACGCTGCAGATCGCTGACGGTTAGAAATGGATGAAAATTGTAATCGAAAAAAAAATTCTGAATGAAATTATCTTTCGAATGACATGATAAAAAAGTTTTTATGCGCATCTCAAGTCGACATTGACTTGTTCAAAACGCCATTCACAGAATGAAAAAAATATTCAGATGTTTGCGAGAAAATTGGGGTTACCAAGATAAGTGAATCACCCTTTACATTATTATTCATACATCAACAAATTCTTTTTATTTGAGAGTTAAAGAGGGAACTTCCTTTAATATTTTATCGATTCAGGCAGTACAAAGTCTGCCGGGTCAGCTAGTAGATTAATAAAGCATACTCACAAATCATTATCAAGGCAAGCTTTCAGAAGTAAATCCACACAATTCTGATAATCAGATCTCTTGGCCTCTTCCATCTGTCGCAAGTGCTCAGCAAAGTCTTGCGTCATCCCAACAGAAGCCTCACAGAATTCTGTAACGCCCTCATACAACTCACGAACTTTCTCCACAGTCCTGTCAGGAAATTGAGTATCGATGTTCGGCGTTTGAAACGAGGAAGATACGGACTCAGAAATCTGCGTTATCAGATTTATGATCGACAGTTTTTCTGAAGGCATCGAGGTGACGAGCACAGGCCATATTCGTCCTATGAATTTCCAATCTCTCCTCACGACCAATGAGTAACTTTTGATGCCTAATAGGATGTAGAGGCAACCTTTGTATTTCGAGTGGTTTTCTTGGGTGTTCGTTTGCAGTATAGTCTTTAATCTGTCCGTCAGCAAGGTGTAGCTGTAAGGGAAGAAGCCCAGTATGCTGAAGAGCTTGGATTGGCCGCGTACTCTGGTCTGGAAAAGATTTGAATGTTCAATTTTGAATATACTATTGATTTCTTCAGAATTCTTGAAAAAACCACGTGAATCTTCTAAGAGACTGCCTAACTCAACTTAACCAAACTTTCTCTTATTAGATTTTCAAATATGCAATATACAATACAGGAATAAGAATATTGCAACGCACAAACTTTGTGCCATTTGCAATCAAATGAGATGTCTAAATACGTGGTGTGTGCACAGATTAGATCTTGTTAGAATAGGAGGAATGCTTCGTAATTCATTCAAATAAACTGCTCCACATGAGTTAAGGATATTGACTGAAATTGCAAAAAAAATTTAATTTAAATGAGATTTTGTGATGAAAACTCATATTAATATGATTTTAAGTTGGAATTTGGTTCCATAAACGGGGCAGAAACTCTCTCGGATCATTTAAGGATTCTGGGGTAGGTTGATGATTATCTAATCTTTTTGGAGCACATCCCATGCATGTTCTATGCAATTTAAATCTGGTGAGTGCCGAGGTATTGGTAAATGTGGAATACCAAGCTCCTCAAGTGCATTCTCAACTATGGCTGCACGTTGCGGTCTAGCGTTATCGTCTAGAAATTGAAAAGTTTCGCCAATAGCAGCGTGAAAATTTGGCAAAACATTGTCAATTGACATGCTCCCTATAGTGTAAGGCGGTCATATTCCCATGCCCATGACAAATGTGTAGATCTGTGCGCCGGTGGAAACATATCCTGGCCCATACCATATTCTACCACCTCGGAATGGATGGAATTCTTGGACATAGCGATGATTACAGGGTATGCGTGGGATTGTCCATTCTTCGAGAATCTGAAAATCGTCCATATCTGGGTTCATCAGTGAAAAGGACACGACGCCATTGATATGTTGCCTTGCCCATTCTAGTCTTTGACTCTTATGGTCACGTGTTGATGGAACTTCTCTAAATGTACGTCTAGAACCTAGATTCACCTCTCTCAAACGTCGTCTGATGGTTTCGATGGAAACTTGGATCCCATCTGCATTTTGAAGGGTAGTCCGTAGCATTCTACACGTAGATGTAGGCTTTCTTCTCGCCGAAACGGTGATGAAACGATCCTGAGTAAGTGTTGTTTTTCGTCGTTTCCCTGAACCTATTCCAAAGTCGAGATATCACACTTTGGCTGACTTGGAGCCTTTCCGCTACAACAACCTGAGTTAGGCCACCCTGTAGCATTCCGATAGCCCTATTAGCCTCAGCGTTCGTTAATTTACGTCTTGGCATTTTCATAACACTCGTTTCAAATCGAAGCCGTTGATAAACTGACTCCATTTCAAAATAAGAACATTCATGAAGCATATGCAAAGAACCAAACTTCAGAAAAAAGGCGACCAAATTGACGAAATGTCGCATACTGATTTTTATTGGATCGATTCAAGTTGTTATTGAGTTTTAAATGGTTTTACAGCGATTTTCTCGATTACATACTTTTCAAAACAATTTAATACGATATTCCTAACTCTTGTGGAGCAGTATATTTGCAAATATTCTTCTTTTTAAACCATTTTTATTCTCATGAGTTTGGCAGGAAGTTACTACAAATATCTTAAAATATTTTTGCGCGAACAGTTTAGGAAAACACACATTCTAATATTGAAGGTAAGTATCGGTATTTTCGACCGAGGAATGAATTGATATAGAATTCTACTCATATTGAAAGTGAAACTATAAAGACATTCAATCGAAATTAGTTTCGATATCAAACGAACTGCCCCTTGAAAATATATTATTTTTCAATAGAAATAATCGAATCTTATCTTTAACTCAACTAAATTATTCGTGTCATTCTTTCTAGTTAATATACAGGGTCTTTCACGAGGAACCTCACCCATATTTATACGGGAAACTACTGAACGTATTTTCATGAATTTCAGCACTTATAAGTATTTCACGATGTTGATGAAATCTAAAATATTTTCAAGGCATGAGCACCTCCGGTTTTTCCGGAAATGACGTCAACTTCCGTTTTTCAAATTAGAACACCATTTTTTTATTGCAGAAATAGATTTCTCAGAAAATTTCAAGTTATTTTGATGTAACATTTTTCAGTTTTGGTTGGAAAATTCTCTCTGAGTGGGAAAATTCGAAAAAAAAATCGTAAATAGAGCTCCGCTGAAACAAGAATAACTTCGAGGTTTTTGGATGGAAAATTTTCATTTTTGGGATTTTTCAAGATGTAAGATTGTTGTATCCACTTTTAAAATCGAAATCGCGATTCATGATACAGGGGATGAAAAAATCGCTTTCAAAGTTAGGGATGACAAAATCGTGAAAAATCAATTTTTTCAAATTAGAACCCCATTTTTTTATGGCAGATATTGAATCTACGTTAAAAACTAATGTGAGTGTATGCATCAGACCCTTGCCCTAAAGTGGATATTTTCTGAGTTATTCACAAAAAACTGTTTATCGTCTTGAATTTTCAGCTAATTCTTTTCCCTTCACGCCAAAAAGATGAAATTTTCAGAAAGTGGATACATCAATCTTCTTACATCTTGAAAAATTCCAAAAATGAAAATTTTCCATCCAAAAACCTTGAAGTTATTCTTGTTTCAGCGGAGCTCTATTTTCGACTTTTTTTCGAATTTTCCCGCTCAGAGAGAATTTTCCAACCAAAACTGAAAAATGTTACATCAAAATAACTTGAAATTTTCTAAGGAATCTATTTCTGCAATAAAAAAATGGTGTTCTAATTTGAAAAACGGAAGTTGACGTCATTTCCGGAAAAACCGGAGGTGCTCATGTCTTGAAAATATTTTAGATTTCATCAGCATCGTGAAATACTTATAAGTGCTGAATTTCATGAAAATACGTTCAGTAGTTTCCCGTATAAATATGGGTGAGGTTCCTCGTGAAAGACCCTGTATACAACAAGCAACAATTTTTTGGTGATTTTCAATAAATTAAGAAACTGGAGTCTTCAAGCTTCAAAAATGAGTTTTTTATTTTCCATACAACAATTTTTCACTGAGATACAGCCTGTTGAAAATGAAAAACAAATTTTGAAAATTTTTGTGTTTCTTTAGTTGTTGCGCGAAGTGTATTTCTTCTGCTCTAACATTGCTACACTTTCATTAAAAAAAAACGACAAATCAATTAATATCGGAAAGATTCATTTGACATATTAAAAAAAGTAAACTGCTCCTAGGTAGTTCATCTGTTCAAACAACAACAGAAAATAGATCAAAATGACAACTATGACATTGCAGCGCCCCCATCCCCCATAAAACATTCCACATATTCTCAAATTGATCTAATGCCAACATACGAAAAAAAAATTACTCACATCTCTATAGCTGGAAACTCCCTGTTCGAATAAATCCAAGAGTATCTGTTGATGGGTGGGGGTAAATTGGACAGATCGGTTACTGATCGACCTGACCAGTTGCTGCAGATTCAACCTCTCGATGAAGATTGTTCTCGTGTGCCTTTTTCTAAAAATCACCGGACTTTGGCTGATTTTTTTCATGAAAGTAAAATGTTTCCAAGTTTTTTCCGTGTCTGAGAATTGTTGCTCGTTGAGGAGTAGAACAACGAAGATCTGAAAACAAATCCAAATAATTTTTCCAGGCAGTATTTTTATTTTCTGTATATATAAAAACTAGCTGACCTGGCAGACTTCATACTGCCTCAAAAAAAGCAACTTTAATATTATTATAAACTATTATGGTATAATACCTTGAAAGTGGACATAAAATTGTATTATACAATATGTGTTGCGCCAAACGATGTCGTCTGGAAGCTGTTATATTTTTGAATGTTGGCAATTTTTAAAATCATTTGCTCTCCCAGAAACTAAAAAGCGTAATTGTTCGGGTGGGGGGACTAATTGTGGCAATTGGCAATTAGATAAGCTAGCTGACTCAGCAAACTTTGTTTCGCCTTAGAGATGAATAGTTTTTTTTTAAAGGAAATAAATTAGGTGAAATACAAAAGTACAAAATATACAAAAAATTTAATTGCATTGAAATAGGTATGTACAGGGTGATTGTTCATATTTTACTCAATAGCTATCTCAGTTTATATTGGTCGTACACAAAAGTTCGAATGGTCAAATTTGCATTATTTTTTATGGGCATTCAGAATTCAGTACTAAGAATTGCATTAAGGCATCGTTAACCTAAAAATTCTATGTGAATTGTTGTTTTTCAAATGGTACACCCTGTATTTTATTTTCCTAATCGGTAGAGCTCTTTCTTCTGATTTTAAATATATATACTTTATTGAGGTGTCTTTCGGCAGTTTCTGAATATTATAGGTTTTTTTGTCTAAATCTAAGGCAGCTGTAAAACGCCACTCGAGAATGCTGCGATTTATTTATATCGAAGTTCCATTCTATGGCCTCCTGATAGTCTCTACTTAACCTCCTTGGACACTTTTTTATGGGGATATTTGAAATATAAAATGCCCGTCCGCAAAATATTGAAGACATTAAATTCAGAATAGAAGAAGAAATTGACAACCTCAATATATTCCATGAATGTTGAGGAAAATCCTCAAAAACATTTGAATCCCTAATTGAATCTATATTTTTAGAAAACTGCCAGAGATAATCTCAATAAGGTGTACCTCTGTTAACCGTAGGGATACCTACTGGCGTTATTCGCAAGAAAGAAAATTATTTCCTATTTTTTTTTAATTTCATCAAATTTTTCAGAGTTTTAGGGTCGGTTTCACAAAACTTTAATTGTGCGATTAAAAACCCTTACGTAAATTAAAACCAATCGAATCACTTCTTTTGAAATTTCCACGAATCGCGGTGGCTCCAATTAATTTAATGGTACAAACAAAGTTTTGTGAAACCGACCCTTAATGTATTTTATTTTAACTCTGTCGTAGAAGAATCCAACAAAAAATCTTCATAACAAACAGTTCATAACACGACTTAGTTTTATATATCAAGATTTAATACTTTAAAATTATAAACCTAATTATGTGTACGAACTTTGACAGGAGTTTTTTGGTTACGTGAATCGGCACTGACTTCTGCGCGAAGACCTCGGAATTCCAAGGCTAAGAGTTTAGGCAACTCAAAATACACAGTTTACATTGCATTGCCATCTTATGGCGATGTAGAGAATAGGGATCTGTTCAAAATATTTCGTCATAATAATTTTCGTAATGTTCGTAAGAGAGATAGGTGTAATAACACATGAACTCAGATGCGTTAATATTATTATAAAATGTAGTTTACCGAAAGCTATCAACCGTAGCGACATCTACTGGCGTTATTCGGAAGAAGGAAAATTATTTTAATGTATTTTATGTTAACCCCGTCGTAGAACAATCCAAAAAAAATCTTTCATAATAAAAAGTTCATCCATTCTTGAGTTATAAATGGTGTTACCAACAATATGGCCGACTTAGTTTTATATATTAAAATGAAAGATGAATTGCTGTGAGTTAAATACGCTAAAACTTGAAAACGGCTGGACCAATTTGGCTAATTTTGGTCTTGACTTTTTCGTGGAATTACAGGGAAGGTTTAAAAGGTGGGAAAATATAAAAATGCAAGGTATTTAATATGGTTTTTCCTTAGAAATAGAGGTGATCGATTATCATTGATTTTCGACGATCATTGATGTTTGACAATTAAACAACAAAATTTTAAAATTGATTTTGCATACATTACAACATCGTTACATCTATTTCTCGACTTCAATAATTTATTCAAGTGAGGACGACTCAAAGTTTTCACAAAACACCAATATAATATATTAATAATTGATTAATAATTCGATAAACATCGAGTATCATGTTCAGTTATCTATGTTATTATCATCTTCGGTGATCATTTGTGAAAGTGACATTTCAAGTTACGTCCTCTTTTTGCAGTTGATCTCTTGTGATGCATACGACTTACCTCAAAGTGTGCGAGAACTTTTTTGTCATCTTGGTTAATTTCAATTTGCGATGCCGAGAAGAAGAAGTCCTGACATAAGAAATCGCGTCACGGGAGGGCCCATGGATTGAGGGGGTTGACTGATTATTTGATTATAAGAAAAAAGTTTCAGTTATTTAGGTATAGGACGTATATATACGAAAAGTTAGGGAAATACAATTGGATCTGGTAGGCAGTGTGGCAATCAGGATATAGGCTTCTTCAAGATTTTTCGTGTTCGAAGATACTATTGGACTAATAATAATAACAATAGTTTTAATAGAGGATTTGGGCAGACGAAGTTGCGCGGGCCAGCTAGTATCTAATAAAAATTTAAATGTAGGAACATTCTTCATTCTCACATTCTTATATCAACTCAACCAAACTTTTGTTTTTATTGTAGGTATACTTACGTTTGCTATCAAATTAGAGCTTTTGGTGTCTCCTCATCAATTTCCAAAAGCTTCCGCTGCACTTTGTGCAAAGTATCCGCTATGGCTTTCCTCACATTTGAACCATCTGGCATTGTGATTGAACACGATTTAACCTCTACAATCTCGAATTTAGCCATTTCAGCTTTGGTTTCTTTCCTGGGGATCAACAATGAGAAAATGAATATCAGGACTTGAAAAATAATACATTCTTCATGCAGAAGAAAAATTTCAAATCATAAAGAAATTTACTAATGGACAAAGAAATTGCAACACACAAGAAGCTGTTTAAATTTTGAACCTTTTATGGTAAAACATTTTAAGTATATCAGGAGTAAATGATTAAAATTGGGAGAAAAAAAAAAACGAAGAACTAACAATTTTTTTTATTGAATTTGTTAATAATGTGTTTGTTCACTCTCCAACACGTCTTGGCATTGATGCAAGAAGATGGTCTATTTCTTCTTGAGGGATAGTTAATAGTTTAAAAGGGGTTACAGTCCACTGCGACCTGATGGTCTATTGTGCCCTCTGACAAAACTTTACAGCTCTCCTTCCAGTCCCAGAGATCTTATGAAATCCAATATCTCGGAAGGCTTCAGTGAGGCTAATTCCTCACTCCTACAGGTCTCTTGACCAAAGCATTGTTTCCTTTGGCTTACAATGCCAAAGCATTCTGTGACTAGGTGAATAGGAGTTTCTTCCTCCTCCCCACAGAATCTACACTCGTCAGTGTCCGATACGCCCATTCTCAGCAAGTGCTTTCTGACGCGACAATGCCCTGTAAGAAAGCCAGTGAGGAGGTGTAGTTGGTTCTTACTTAGATCCAAACATTTTTTGGATCTTGCAGTTTCAAAATTCCGAAGGAACTTTTTGGAGTGGTCCAACCCTGGGAGATTCTGCCAGAGTGTTTCTCTTTCAGTTTTCCCTTCTCCAGAAACTCCTTCTTATATGCTATACAACAGAAAGCTTCTGGGAGAGTGAGTGGTTTCCGAACACCCCCTCTGGCAAGTTTGTTGGCCTCTTCGTTACCTGTGACTCCCGAATGACCAGGAACCCAGATCAAAGAGACCTTATTTTTCTTGCCTACCTCATTGAGTTTGATCCGGCATTCCCATGTCGACTTTGAGTCAATGACATAGGAGCTCAGTGCTTCAATAGCAGCTTGACTATCTGAGTGAATAGCTATGTCGCAATTCTGATAGTTTCTCTCTAGATTAATGTCTAGACATCTTTCGATTGCTAAAATTTCTGCTTGCAGAACACTCACATAGGAGCCTAACGATAGTGCATACTTGGCTTTGGCCCCGTGAACCCCAGCGCCAGCTCCCGTGTTGGTTTTAGAACCATCTGTATACCATTTAATAGTAGTTTCTTTGAAATTTTGGTCGGTGTATTCCCGATCCTTCAAATTCACTTAACTGGCAATAAACTCCGCGTACACCTGCTCTAGGCATTTTAAACACAAACAAACATCGACTTTGAATCTCCTGAACAACTGGATTGTTGTAAAATTTAAAAAATATGCAAAAACGACTACTATATTCAAGTAACAAAAAATGTTCACATGAAAAACCTTCACGATTTTTTTCTCCAAACTTGAATCATTTACTCCTTGCTTAACAATCTACGTTTTACCAGTTTCTTTGTTACTTAGTATAACATCAACCTACAAACTTATCACGGGTTCGTCCCACATAGGAAGGATGATATTGGCAGCCATCAGAGCATTGACAATTTTCAAGGAATTCCGCAGCTGCGTCCTTGACAAAGTAATTTTTCCCTGGGAATAATCATTCATTTTGTCCAACTCCGGGATCAGGTACGTGTTGAACACATGCTGGATCTTCCCAATCTCATATTTCCCCGGAATGTACCAGTCAACCTTCAGCTCGTTGACTTCGTAAGGGCAAGCCCACTCTCTGAAAAAAAAATTAGGATGCAAATCTAATTTCGGAAATTCACTCCCAACCTACCGTACAGAAAAAAAATCTTTCACGTGCAAAGCGTAACTCTTATTCGAGCTCCTTTTTTCTAAAGGAGTTATACAGGCGAGAGTCGTTATTAAGTATGTGAGCATGTTTACGCTTATTCTGGATGCCCTTACAGAAGACATGTGCAGTGTTCTGTTAAGAATGTTCATAAGGTCGTCTAAGTAGGGTAGAATCTCATTTTGTCCATCAACTACCTGTTGAGAATATCAAAAACTAGTTTATTATCTATGATAATCAGATATCGATTAAATTATATGAAATAAAACAATAGGAATAAATTAAGTGCATGTACAATAAGTATTTGATGATCAAAAAATGATTTTCTATGATAGTTATGAAAGAATCCAGATTAACTCAATGTAACTAGTGGCGTTCAACCTAACCTTACATAACCTAGAGATTTCTAACGTAATGCAATTCAAACTCTCACCTATTTCAATTTGACTGAAGAAATTAATTACCATTTGCAGTATTAGGATATCAGGAAAAAATACGATAATCGTGTTGAAATTGGATAGTATGAAGAAGAGTTTTTCAATAAAGAACTGAAAATTTTGTGAGTAACCTCATCTCATGTTCATGAAGAAAGTCAAAAATAGTTTAAATATATAAACATTCTCCGTGAAAGAAAGGGACTAACACAACAAGTAGTTGAAGCCAAAATAAGCTTCTTAACACTTGAGACATTTTAATAGTAGGAGAGCCCAAGCGCCATAAGTGTTGCAGTTGCAAGATAAGTGTGTATTATCAGCAGGAAGGTTTTTCATTTTGGTGTTTATTAAAATTTCATTTGGAAATCCCCGATTTGAGTACTATGCCTCGTACTTGTGCAGTGCCCAGTTGCAAAAACAACTATTAATCTACTCATGAGAAGAGAAGGTGTCGGTATTTAGATTTCCGAAAGATTCCGCGAGGAGAAGAAAATAACTTGACGCAATTCATAGATAAGTAGTTTTAAAATCAACGAAGACAGTGTAATTTGTATAAAACATTTTGTAGATTCCTATATTTTGAAAAATAACTCTTATCCAACCGCCTAAGGCTCAGGTATGAATATACCGCGAAAAATTCCTAAATTAACTGATGATGCATTTCCTTAAATTTTTCCAAATCATCCAAGTGACATTTCGTCTTCAATTACTCCAAAATTAACTGATCCTGAGGAACGGAGATAAAAATTAGTTGTCCATTGTGACAATTTTTACACCGATTGGGACAAACAAGATCAGATCGATTCATTTTCAGACTTTTGTTGTCATTCCAAAGACAAAGCAATCTCCCACTTCTTATCCAACTCAAAGAAAATGACTCTGTTCAATTCTACAATATAACGTTTTTGAAATGTTTATTCAAGACATATTTCCAGCGTGCTTGAGATGTTTATCAGGACAAATGTTCACTATGTCAGCAGCCTTCTGAAATTATCTTGAGGAAATATTTCCAAATTTTGAGTAATATCTTCCTTAATAATTATTCTATAATGGTTAGTGAATCCCAAGTACTGTTCTTTCAGACAGGAAATTACTAACTTTGAGCTTGTTTTCATTTATTCGGAGTTTATTTTTAGTTTCATATAACCCTTTTCAGGATTAAATTCAGAGTTTTTATTCATTCAGAGCTTATTCTTGTTGAATTTCTTTTTTATAGGATTTATTTTCAGTTCAAAGATCAGCAGTCAGAAGCAAAATCGATAGCAAAATTGTAATACTTTTTTTCTTCTTTTGATGTTCATTCAACTATTTTATTCGCTTCAGAAAGTAGAATAATTTCCATTCTGATTGTAATCTTGTGGAACTCAATACAACAGCTACCTCCTCGTAGTGAGTTCTGGATTATTTGCGATAAATATATAAAGAAATTATTCGCAGTTAAACGAAATGCTGTTTTGTTTTCCTCCCTACAGTTCTTTATTTAATTGTGAATTGAAATAAAGTCGAAATTATGTCGAAAACAGTGCAGTGTACTTTCTATACAGGGTGGCCGGACGATTGACGTCAAAAAAAACAAAACAGGTCCCTCATGTCATGGGGTATTCGAATCACCCCCTTGTATGTTATCCGATTTTTCACGGTTTCCGAGTTATGAATTTTTTTATGAAATTTGAGAATTTTCAACTTGAACATCTTCAAAATTATTTTTTTCTAAAAGTACAAGACTTTTCTGATATTTTTTTGTTGTAGATAGATCGCCAGGAATTGTACTTTTATACATAAAATAACCAGCATCGAAACTCTGATAAAAATTATGAAAATGTTGGTCTCAAGTGAGAAAGTTACGTATTTTGGATCATGATCTAAATTTTCAAATTTAAATTAAAAATGTAAACAGGTTACTTTATGGTTTTTTAGTAGGCTTAAAAACTGCGCTCAACACTCAGCTTTCAGAATCTTTGATAAAAAATGGTACTCAACGGTCTACTTTTGCTAAAATTAGCCTTCAAAGTCAGCGAGGTGGAAAAAAAATCAAAGAACTAGACGTTTACTAAAAAATTTTTTTTTGCCGTTTTAAGATTTTTCTGATCAAGCTATGATAGAAAATGCTGAAAATCAATGAAAATTAGCTTTTTAAGAAAAGTTATAGATAAGAAAAAGAAAAAGGTATAAAATTTACAATAGGTTTTCAAAGTGGCTACCTCGAGCCTCAATACACATTCTACACCTTCGCAAAAAATTTTCTTTCAGTCGCATAAAACCTATTGTAAATTTTATAAATAAATTTCTTTTTATCTACATGATGTGTGATTTTTTGCACTACCTTTTTCTTTTTCTTATCTAAAACTTTTCTTATAAAGCTAATTTTCATTGATTTTCAGCATTTTCTATCATAGCTTGATCAGAAAGATCTTAAAATGGCAAAAAATAATTTTTGAGTAAACGTCTACTTCTTTGATTTTTCCTACCTCGCTGACTTTGAAGGCTAATTCTAGCAAAAGTAGACCGTTGAGTACCATTTTTTATCAAAGATTCTGAAAGCTGAGTGTTGAGCGCAGTTTTTGAGCCTACTAAAAAACCATGAAGTAACCTGTTTACATTTTAAATTTAAATTTGAAAATTTAGATCATGATCCAAAATACGTAACTTTCTCACTTGAGACCAACATTTTCATAATTTTTATCAGAGTTACGATGCTGGTTATTTTATGTATAAAAGTACAATTCCTGGCGATCTATCTACAACAAAAAAATATCAGAAAAGTCTTATACTTTTAGAAAAAAATAATTTTGAAGATGTTCAAGTTGAAAATTCTCAAATTTCATAAAAAAATTCATAACTCGGAAACCGTGAAAAATCGGATAACATACATGGGGGTGATTCGAATACCCCATGACATGAGGGACCTGTTTTGTTTTTTTTGACGTCAATCGTCCGGCCACCCTGTATATACGCGTGCTATTTGACACTCCGATGGTAACAACGGCAACGTCTAACCTTCCGGCCTGTTAGGTTTAGTAGGCCGTGCTCTCTCCCACCGACCCACTCTGGTTTTTGTTGCTATGGCGACACCACAGCTTATGACACAAACACAACAAAACGTTTTGGCTTATTTTGAGTTCATTAAATGAAGTGTATCACGCACAGTGATGATTTAAAATCGTCAGATTAAGCGAATCGCTTAAGGTAATCATCAGATTAGGATACAGCACATCTAGGACATGAAGATGAACCATATATATCTTAATTTGACGGGCCCTAGTATGTCAAAATGTCGAAATTTTTTTTGCAACTTCAAAATATGGCCTCGAGTTTGCATCACATCCAAATCGTCAGATTATAGAATGATACCTTTTTTTAGGTCCATTTAACATTGCCTTATAAAATCTTCAATCCTTACTTCCCAGATTAAGCTATATTCGTCATAGAAAGTACGTAGGACATTGATGCTATCTTAATCTGATGCGCTTGAGTATGTCCATGCAACAGTTTTTTTTACATTTTTGAAAGCCTATAGCTGTTCCCTCCACCAATGAAAAGGTAAACATTACATAGCTTTTTTTTCTTTTCATCGTCTAAGCTTTGCAACCCAATAGGTCTCTATGACTTGAGTCAATCCCAATTAAGCATAGTTGGCTCCCCTACTATAATGTTTGAATTTCAGAATTCCTGTTTGAGCAATAATCTGAGGAACAAGTTTGAATTCAAATAAAAGTATAAACCAAACAGTGCAAGCACCCTTAAAAACTCACAACAAAATCATATATAATCAATAATGGAAAATAGTAAAACACATATTTGTTTATATAATCTTCAAAAGGTACACCTACTACATAACCTTCAAAGGGTGTACCTCAAATTCAATATAAGAATAAAAAATTTTATTAAGAACGTTTCGAAATTATATTGATCATGTTAATCAGTTTTCAGCTGATCAGTATAATTTCATTTCAAAACGTTCTTAATATGCACTGTGCAAAAAAATTAACGCACATTATGGAAATCTCAAATTTATTCTACAACTGAAGATTTTCTCAATGATAAACATTTTTATCAGAATTATGCATGCATATGTTATCCACTTTCAACGTTTTTCTTCAATACAGATGTTTTTTCCAGCAGGAATAAAAAAAGGTGATATCAGATTTCGGATGTATTGGCTTCATTCTAAAATCAGTTGTTCTCGATCAATTCTATTGATCAATAGTTTTTCTTTCGTTTGATTTTCTACACTCGATCGCTATGCAACGCAAAATACGCAATTTGACCCAAGAGGAATGTGCCCAAGCGGTAGTTTTGCGAGAAGAAAGGTGGACATACACAAGAATTGCAGAAAGGTTTGGAGTTTCCCATACAAGTGTGTCCAGAATGTTGCAGCGATTCAGGGAGACAGGTATGAATGTCCGAAGACCAGGACAGGGTAGACCACGGGTAACAACTGCCATTCAAGAACGTTACTTGAGAGATTCTTCGTTGGGACAACGGTTTGTTGCAACCGCTCGCCTCCTTCAAAAATCAGCTTGAGCAAACTCATGGGGTGCAAATTAGCACTCAGACAATAAGAAATCGCCTCAGAGGATATGATTTGAGGCCTCGTGTCGCCGCAAGAGGCCCAGCTTTTACCCCAGCCTATCGAAGAGCTGGGCTCTTAATGACTAACAAATCCAACTCGGAGAAATCCGGGAAGGATTAGATCAGAACATTTTAAGATCACTCATTTTGAGTATGAACTGTAATTAACGATTGGGAAAGAGTTCTCTTCACAGATGAGTCCAGATTCTGCCTCTATCATTGTGATCGACGTTCCCTTGTATACAGACGTCCACATGAAAGATATGCTCAGTGCAATTTCCTGAATACTACTGGTTTCAGGGGAGGATCGATTATGGTATGGGGTGGAATAACTTTGACTGCTAGCACAGACCTAGTGATCGTTGATAATGGAGCTATGAATGCTGATAAGTATGTAAGGAACATTCTTGAAGAGCATGTAGTACCATTTGCCCCATACATTGGTGAAAATTTCATTTTTATGGTCGATAATGCCAGACCCCATCGTGCGAGCATCGTTCAGGAGTACCTTGAAGAGGTTGAAGTCTCTCGAATGGAATGGCCAGCAAGAAGTCCAGATCTCAATCCGATTGAGCAGGTTTGGGACAACCTCAATAGAAGGCTGAGAAGTTCAGAAAATCATTCAGATACTCTTAATGACTCAGGAATCCAACTCGGAGAAATCTGGGAAGGATTAGATCAGAACATTTTAAGATCACTCATTTTGAGTATGAACCGTCGTTGCCGAGCTGAAATGAACACAGGGGGTGGAAATACCAGTATTAAATCACTTATCATCATTTCAGTATTTTGAAAATTGTTCATTTCTCTTCTTTCAAATAAGATTCGGTGAAATCCTAAAATTTTCTTCCATTTAATGTGTCTTGTTTCGTTCAAAACCTTCCCGAGGGAACATAAAAAATAAGTTATAAAGTCAATGTAGAGGAAACTTTCATTAAAATTGAGATTTTCAGAATGTGCATTAATTTTTTTGCGCAGTGTATATATTAAGAACGTTTTGAAATTATATTGATCATGTTAATCAGTTTTCAGCTGATCAGTATAATTTCAAAACGTTTTGAAATTATATTGATCATGTTAATCAGTTTTCAGCTGATCAGTATAATTTCCAAAACGTTCTTAATACATATTTTAATTTTTATAATGAATTTGAGGTTATGTAGTAGGTACACCTTTCGTAACTACTTAACTGTCAAATGGTACACTCCTAACATGTGTTCATTCATTTTAAAAATGAAATAGCCTTCAAGAACGTTCTGCAAATTATATTGATTATGTAATTCTACATCCCACTTTTCAGCTGATGATTTAAAACATAAATCAATCAATTGGTGATTCACGAAGATCGTTCAATAAAAAAAATTAAATTAATTACCTCGGAGAGAATCATCAAATTGAATAATATTTCACCATCCAATTCTTCTTCCTTGTGAGCATTGATATTTTCGTCCAGAAGCGACTCAATTTTGTTGCACAAATGCGGAATGAGTAGCTTCAAGGATTCTTTCGGGTAAACTCTGGTAAAACATCCGCACAAGAGTGCTGCTAATTTTCCTCCAACGTCTACTTCCAAAATATTATTGGTGATGAAATTGAGTACTTTTTTCAAGGCTGCCTGTAACATGAAAACTTGATATCGATGGTTTATAAAAACTGATCAATAATGCCTTTTTGTTCTGATGAAATGGATTTTTAACTGAGAATATCCGTTCTTTATTGTAAAGATAAGGTTGTAGGGAGAACAATAAGGTTACAAGATGTATACTCCATTCACTAATATAAAATGACACCTCTGGCCTTGGAAATTTGACACATTCCACTCTGTATCGAACGAAAATGGAGGTTATGACGCTTGTCATAACACTATGTTGCCCTTTCTACATTCTTAGCAAATACGTATTTCTCAGAATGTGAATTTATTCGGAAAATGAATGAATTGGAAAAGATGTGATTGATGAAAATAATTAACATTTATATGAATTGATAGAAAGGATTCCTTTTCTAGTTATTTGCAATATTTCGATTTCGAACAATATGTAAACAAAGAAACAAACTGGCAACGTCATTTTGTCATTATCGATATTTTCTGTGTGCACACTGACTTTTGATCAGGTGCACCAACTCCTGAAACCGATACTATGACTTCCTACTTAGATTAGGGAGGACTAAGACATCCTATGTGATTTTATAAAAGTGAATGGAGTATTCAAATAACTGACAACAGGGCTGATTTATAACCTGAAATTATTTTGACAAGCGACGTAACCTTCACTTGGGGTTGAGTTTGACTTCAAATGAACACTTTAGGGCCCTTTGCTCAAATTTCCCTCAGAGTGGTTACTTAAGCATCTCTTAAAGTTAATGGTCGCTTAACTTCCTTGACAGTGGCAGGACGAATATGGCTCTATAGAATATTTTGAGGAAAGACACAAGATTCAGGATTAAAATTCTCTAGGTGACCTTCAAGTAAGAAGACGACTTCTCGTATATTTTTTGAAGGTTCTAGGACTTCCGGTTTTTCCGGAAGTGACATCAACTTTCCTTTTTCAAATGGGAAGAACCATTTTTTATTGCATTAATAGATTCTCCATTGAATTCTGAGCCTTTTTGATTCCAAGAGTTTAAATTTTCCCGAAAAAATTCTCTTTAAATGAGGAAATACGAAAGTAAATCTCAAAATTGAACTCTGTTGAAATACAGACAACTTCCAGGTTTTTTCATAAGAAATTCTCATTTTTGAGACTCTCCGAGAGGAAAGGCTGATGCTTCTTTTCCGATAGCGTGATTTTCAGAATATGATACAGGAGGTCACAAATTCTTTGTCAAAGTTAGAAGTGACGAAACATTAAAAAATCGTTTTTTTCGAATTGGAAGCCGATTTTTTCGAAGCATTTTTGAAAACTTGGTCAAAAATAGTAGAAGCATTCATTTTCATCTCAAAATGGATATTTTTCGAGATATTCAGGAAAAACGATTTTGTCTTCAATTTTCAATCTCCTTCCGAATGTGTTTTTTTGCTGGAAAATAATTAGCGGTCAAGTGAAATTTTTGGAAATCTCTGTTATCGAGAAAATATTTTCTATAATTCAGACGAGTTCACTTCTTGAATTATCATCTGTAATGCGAGAGCAACAACTAGTTTGAAGTTCTCAATGTGAGTTTTAGTGAAGTCAACGTAAAAAATACTCAGGAATGCAGAAAAAAATCATCTGTAATAATTTTAAATGCTTTTGAAAGAATAATTATTTTATTATTTTATTTATTTATTGAACTACGACTATCATTCAACAATATGTTGTTACTATAGTTGACTTATAACTAAGTTTTTGAAATTACTAAATGTACATTTAAATGAATTCTTGATATGACCTGGCATACTATTAAAAGTTGTCAAGCTGGCATATATGGGACACCTCCTTCGACTTTCTGTATTTGCTCTATATAGGTGTTTTGTCAAATTTTGTACTTTCTTCAATACATTTTTACTCTTTCTATGATTGCTCTCAAGCTTATATATGAGTTTGCACTGTGGTAATTTGATCAATTTGTCTAGCTTCATGTATTGATAATTTTTGTACAATTCTTTGGTTGGATATTCATTTAACAATTCAATTGACAGAACATGTAACAATTTCATTACTGAAAATTCAAATTTCCCTACCATGACAAAAAAGAAATTCTCCAGAATTAAAAATTTGCGGAAATTATCCTAAGCTTTGAAAACTGAACTATGAGAAAATATTTTCTTGATAACAGTGACTTTCAAAAATTTCACTTGACCGCTAATTATTTTCCAGTAAAAAAACACTTTCGGAATGAGATTGAGAGTTGAAGACAAAATTGTTTTTCCTGAATATCTCGAAAAATATTCATTTTTTGACGAAGATTTCGAAAATGCTTCGAAAAAATAAAGTTCGAATTTGAAAAAACGATTTTTTGATTTTTCGTCACTTCTAACTTTGACAAAGAATTTGTGACCTCCTGTATCATATTCTGAAAATCACGCTATCGGAAAAGAGGCATCAGCCTTTCTTCTCGGAGATTCTCAAAAATGAGAATTTTTAATGAGAAAACCTCGAAGTTGTATTTCAACAGAGTTCAATTTTTTTCGTATTTCCTAATTTAAAGAGAATTTTCTCGGGAAAATTCAAACTTTTGGAATCAAAACGACTCGAAATTCATAGGAGAATCTATTCATGCAATAAAAAATGAGTCTTCCCATTTCAAAAACGTCCTAGAATTTTAGAAAAATATACGAGAAGTCGTCTTCTCACTTGAAGCTCACCTTTAGAATTCCAATCCTGAATCTTGTATCTTTCCTAAAAATATCCTATAGAGTCATATTCGTGAATAACCCTGTATGATATCAGCACCCCAGAGGTAAGGTGTGTTAAGTCACAAAATCAAAATTAGTATTAAGAGAGATTTTTCAGTTCCAATTTTGTTTGAAAGAATGTTCACTGCCATTATTTGTCGAAATGATGTACCTAAGGAGTTAAAAATATGTTCCACTAGCTAGAATTCACTAAGATGAATCCAATATTGTAAATAACGTGTGTTTGACAAAATATGACTTAACACACTTCACCTCTGAGGTGTTGATATAGGCACAGCCTTCTAAAGTACAAGCCAGGAACAAGGAAATTCGGCAACGTCGCACGTAGGCCTACCCACAGAGACTCGTGATGCGTACTGGAGAATTGATATATTCAGTAGAGTTTTGTTTATAGTGTAGGTACGTGTTTGGATTGTGTTGAAAAATCGTAGTGTTTTAGTGAATGAACGACTGGAAATAAGTGCACTTTAAGAGAACTAAAGAAATGTTTTTAGTGAAGTGCAATGAAAGTTTCGTCTGATTTTCTTCACTAACTTGTGATCATCTACTGGATAGGTTGGAGGTTAGGTTAGAATTTCAATTGCGATGAAAATAGTTCTGATAATCATAGGAAATTAATTTCAAAAGTTTGTCTGTTTTAGATTTATATTATTTGCAAAATAGCGACATGGATAACTCCGCCAAAATTTATGTTTCAGAATATGTTGCTCCTTGGAGCAGCAGCTGAGACTTGCAGATGTGGAACTAATGCGAAATAAATTTCAAATTCACTTTGTTCGGTTTTTGCAAATTTACTCTTGAAAAATTTCGTAAATAATAACAATAATATGATTTATGTCGAGCAAACGGAGAAGAAAAAACACTTGGGAGATTGGAAAAAGTTACCATTACCTAAAGATAGAAAATTATCATCCTTAGAATGAAACTGTCTAACTTTTCATAAATATATGCATTTCCGTTTCTATTGCATATCATTTTTATGTTGAAAATTTCAATATTTGTTGTGTAAACATCTTATATCCATTTATTTTCACATTTACTTGGATGTCTACATATATTGAGTTATATGAGAATGTTGAGAATACTTGTTTTGTTCACGTAGAGAATATGATTAAATTTTTTTTGGCAAGAGTTGGCCCTACACCTTCCCGTGGTTCTTGCTGAACAATGAATTGAATAACCAATTCTCTTCCTAACTTTCAATTCAGAGAATTACCTTTTAATTCCAACCAAGATTCAAACACAATCGTGAGATTTTTTAATAGGAGTAATTAGGATATTAAATTTTTTGACTAAGTAGGGTCTTATGTTTTTATTTCTTCTAGCAAAAAATTCATTTGATGAATTTGCAAATGATTTGAATTCGAAATAACATGATATCCCGCGCTACCGCATCGGACGAGTATACCTACGGTTTGCCTTCTCATACGGCGTTGCCAGACTTAGTTCCAGGCTATCTCTATAGACGGCTGTGATATAGGCAAGACCTGTCAAAAAACCTTGACAGATCATCTATGACATTGACTTAAGAAATGCCAACATTACGAACATCCAGCACAGAATAATGATGAACCAATACACAGAGAAAATACCCACCATAAAAATATTCGGAGAACACTGTCCCAACACCGTACAAATAGTAGATTGCATAGCCTTTTCAGCCATTACTTCAAGCAAACCTTTCGTACACTGCTCCCCCGTTTGCTGTTCCGGTCTGATGAACTCCAACGAACAGGACTCGATCCACACGCAAATCCTATCGATGAACTGCACGATGAAATCCTCGAAGCCTGCAGTAGCCTCGCAAATTATGTGTTCTTCCTCTGTCATGTCGTCGTAGTGGATCGCTGCTTCAGAAGAATCTATTACGGGGATCATAGAGATGAACTGAGCGATGAACTGAAAGGTGACCACGCATTTGTTGAAGTCGTTGGGATCGATTCCGGGTAATACCGCTATCAGCAGGGGGATGATGTGGGTGGGGCCTTCGGGATAGTTGTTTTTAGCTCCCTCTACTAGACACCTGGAAGATTGGGAATATTCGAATGAATATTGGTGAGATTCTCTCTCAAAAAACATTAAGATTCTTGAAGGAAACGTAAATTTTGAAATAGAAACATTCAAACTATGGTAACTGAAAAAGAAACTGCAAATTTAATTTTTTTTTTTTTTGGTAAAACATGAATAGTATAGCAAGTAGTGAATGATTCAAATTTGAAGAAAAAAAACGAAGAGTTTACAATTTTTTTATTAAATTTAGCAGAGCGTAACTTTGTTTTTGAATCTGAGACACTTTTCTTTTTCTTTTCCTTTTTTCTGTTTGCTCAGGCGACAACTTTGCTTAGATTTAATTAATTCCTTATACACTGCGCAGAAAAAATTAACGCACCTTATGGAAAACCCAAATTTATTCTACAACTGAAGGTGTTCTCAATGATAATTATTTTTATCAGAATTATGCATGCATATGTTATCCACTTTCAATGTTTTTCTTCAATACAGATGTTTTTTCCCAGCAGGAATAAAAAAAAATGATATCAGATTTTGAATGTATTGGCTCCACTCTAGAATCAGTTGTTCTCGATCAATTCTAGTGATCAATAGTTTTTCTTTCGTTTGATTTTCTACACTTGATCGCTATGCAACGCGAAACACCCAATTTGACTCAAGAGGAATGTGCCCAAGCGGTAGTTTTGCGAGAAGAAGGGTGGACATACACAAGAATTTCAGAAAGGTTTGGAGTTTCCCATACAAGTGTGTCCAGAATGTTGCAGCGATTCAGGGAGACAGGTATGAATGTCCGAAGACCAGGACAGGGTAGACCACGGGTAACAACTGCCATTCAAGAACGTTACTTGAGAGTTTCTTCGTTGAGACAACGGTTTGCAACCGCTCGCCTCCTTCGAAATCAGCTTGAGCAAACTCATGGGTTGCAAATTAGCACTCAGACAATAAGAAATCGCCTCAGAGAATATGATTTAAGGCCTCGTGTCGCGGCAAAAAGCCCAGCTTTTACCCCAGCCCATCGAAGGGCGCGTTTGGATTTTGCGAGAGAGCATATTGGGAAGAGGCCGATTGGGAGAGAGTTCTCTTCACAGATGAGTCTAGATTCTGCCTCTACCATTATGATCGACGTTCCCTTGTATACAGGCGTCCACATAAAAGATATGCTCAGTGCAATTTCCTGATTACTACTGGTTTCGGGGGAGGATCGATTATGGTATGGGGTGGAATATCTTTGACTGCTCGCACAGACCTAGTGGTCGTTGATAATGGATCTATGAATGCTGATAAGTATATAAGAAACATTCTTGAAGAGCATGTAGTGCCATTAGCCCCATACATTGGTGAAAATTTCATTTTTATGGACGATAATGCCAGACCCCATCATGCGCGCATCGTTTAGGAGTACCTTGAAAAGGTTGAAGTCTCTCGAATGGAATGGCCAGCAAGAAGTCCAGATCTCAATCCGATTGAGCAGGTTTGGGACAACCTCAATAGAAGGCTGAGAAGTTCAGAAAATCATCCAGCTACTCTTAATGACTTAGGAAGGATTACATCAGAACATTTTAAGATCACTCATTTTGAGTATTACCGTCGTTGACAAGCTGTAATTAACCCAAGGGTTGGAAAAACCAAGTATTAAATCACTTATCAGCATTTCAGTATTTTGGAAATTGTTCATTTCTCTTCTTTCACATAAGATTCGGTGAAATCCTGAATTTTTCTTTCATTTAATGTGTCTTGTTTCGTTCAAAACCTTCCCGAGAGAACATAAAAAATAAGATATATGTAGAGTTAACTTTCATCAAAATTGAGATTTTCAGAATGTGCGTTAATTTTTTTGCGCAGTGTATAATACGAAAACGCTATTAACTGTAGCGACACCTACTGGAGTTATTCGCAAGAAAGAAAATTATTTCCTACTTTTTTCCATTTCATAAAATTTTTCATGGTTTTATGGTATTTTATGTTAACCTCGCCGTAGAAGAATCCAACAAAAAATCTTTCATAACAAACAGTTCATCCAATCTTGAGTTATAAATGGTGTAACAAACAATATGGCCGACTTAGTTCTATATATTAATAAGATGCTTCATTTCGCACTTTACTTGTGTAGAAATTCTTGTATTTTACATTGGTTACACACTGTTATTTGTATTTCTTTTTGTTATAATTGTATCAAAGGGTATTATTACCCTTTATTAACTAAATAAAAGTTTGTTAATAATGTGTTTCTTTACCGTGGTTAACTATACTCCATTCACTTTCATAAAATCACATAGGAGGTCATGGTATCGGTTTCAGGAGTTGGTGCCCCTGATGAAAAGTCAGTGAGCTCACAGGAAATATCGTTAATAACAAAATGACGTTCCCAGTTTGTTTCTTTGTTTACATATTGTTCGAAATCGAAATATTCCAAATAACTACGAAAGGAATTTTTCCTATCAATTCATATAAACGTTAATTATTTTCGTCCATTCCAATTCATTCATTTTCCGAATAAATTCACATTCTGGGAAATACGTAATTGCTAAGAATGTAGAAAGGGCAACAAAGTGTTGACTTGGAACATAAAAATATTTTGCCAAGCGTCATAACCTCCATTTTCGTTCGATACAGAGTGGAATGTGTCAAATTTCCAAGGCCATAGGTGTGATTTTATATTTGTGAATATGTCTAGGCATTGATGGGAGGTACTATCCCAAGCTACTTGTACTTCATATCTCAGGGGGTTTGTTTATTTCCAAAGTAGGACACAAACAGGCATTTCAGCCCAAAACAGAATTAATAAACAAAAAATTTTCCAACTCACCTTGAAACAGATATCACAGCGCTCATAGTAGATATAAGACGATGGGGCTCCGTAAGAGTATCTAGAGCCACATACAACTTCTCCAAAATCATAGGTATCACAAGATTAGGTCTCAGAGCCGACAGATAAAGAAGTGCGAAGTTAACCTCGTTCGAAACACGTCTCGAGTACAAGGATATATCCAAACATGGCTTCAGTATGTTCACGAATCTATCAATATCTTCGTCGCTCAATTTGAAATCGTCTGGCACCTCTTTCCCCAGCATTTTGGACGGTAACGTTCAATGTATATTCTTTGAGCAAATTGAATGGAGAGCTTGCTTAAAAATTCCTTCAGCCTTGTGGTCCATCTAGACAGAAAATTCATTCATTCAGTATAGTTTAAGGTTAAGTTCGAGGTATTGCAATAGTTTTGACACCTGTCAAGTTTTGACGTCCGTCAAATAGTTAATAGTTTAAAAGGGGTTACAGTCCACTGCGACCTGATGGTCTATTGTGCCCCTGAAAAAGCTTTACAGCTCGCCTTCCAGTCCCAGAGATCTTATGAAATCCAATATCTCGAAAGGCTTCAGTGAGGCTAATTCCTCACTCCTACAGGTCTCTTGACCAAAGCATTGTTTCCTTTGGCTTACAATGCCAAAGCATTCTGTGACTAGGTGAATAGGAGTTTCTTCCTCCTCCCCACAGAATCTACACTCGTCAGTGTCCGATACGCCCATTCTCAGCAAGTGCTTTCTGAGTCGACAATGCCCTGTGAGAAAGCCAGTGAAGAGGTTGGTTCTTACTGAGATCCAAATATCTTTTGGATTTTGCAGTTTCAAAATTCCGAACGAACTTTTTGGAGTGATCCAACCCTGAGAGATTCTGCCAGAGTGTTTCTCTTTCAGTTTTCTCCTTCTCCAGAAACTCCTTCTTATATGTACATTTTGCTGTACCACAGAAAGGTTCTGGGCCAATGAGTGAGTTCCGAGCACCCTCTCTGGCAAGTTTATTGGCCTCTTCGTTACCTGTAATGCCCGAATGACCAGGAACCTACATCAAAGAGACCTTATTTTTCTTGCCTACCTCATTGAGTTTGATCCGGCATTCCCATGTCGACTTTGAGTCGATGACATAGGAGTTCAGTGCTTTAATAGCAGCTTGACTATCTGAGTGAATAGCTATGTCGCAATTCTGATAGTTTCTCTCTAGATTAATGTCTAGACATCTTTCGATTGCTAATATTTCTGCTTGCAGAACACTCACACAGGAGCCTAACGATAGTGCACACTTGGCTTTGGCCCCGTGAACCCCAGCGCCAGCTCCCGTGTTGGTTTTAGAACCATCTGTATACCATTTAACTGTATTTTCTTTGAAATTTTGGTCGGTGTATTCCCACTCCCATTCCTCTTTTTTACATAGCATCGTACTGAAGTTTTTCTCAGTACTTACTTTCTTGACCATTACATCACTAGGAAGGTTCGCAGATGAGATGTAGTTACTCAGAGAGCTCCAGACTCTCTGACACCTAATTCTCTCATTACCTACGCCTTCTCTATATATTCTGAGGATGGCCTCATGGGCCATCAATCACCATCAACTATTGCAATAGTTTTGACAGATGTCGAATATGAACAGAGCTCAAACGCCAATTAATTTTCAAGGTTAGGTTTGTGTTTTGACGATTGAATCAATTTGAATTAAAGGAGGACTAAAGCATTACCTTCCTGTGTTGGCGCTGTACAGAAATGACCTGATCATGTGCATCAACTTCTCTAGGTACTCGAAGGAAGTGTTCGTTTTGTGATTGAGGGTGCTTACGATCCAACTGGCGATAGATTGAATGCCTAGGTTGTATTGCTTGCTTGACGCCCTCATCTTAAAATGAACTGGCAGATGAAAGGAACGAATGAATCTGGCGTACATTGAGGGAAAGTACGGTTCAAAATTGATGTAACCAATGTTGTTGGCACTTAGTCTGGAGATGAGGGACATCATAGACTGAAACAAAACAAAACATCAATATCACCATATAGAAAAAAAAAATATTAGGTGCAGTTTTTTTAACCAAGCATGACATCAGAGATTGCACAGAAAACCAAGAAATTTGTATTGTCAGCACTTTGGAATCATAGGTGATGTAATTATTCTAATTTCATCTGTAATGACAATTGGTTAAGAATTTTTTTTAAATTTCCATCTGTTGTACTTATAGTTTCTTTCCCGATACTTTCCTACGTTCCAGAAAATAGAATTCCAAGACTGAAATCCCGTAAACCTATTTGGACGAATATATTTCTGAATTCGAACTTCAGCTACAAGAAAATCTGGAAATCCGAATGGGATGCATGTTCTTTATCTAATAAAGATCTAATATCTGATCCATTGAATAAAGTTCCTGGTTTGAACCTTTCCAGGAGAAAATGGTCCCTTCTTAATCGAATGAGAACAGGTCATGTTCGTACCAATAGCATGCTTTTCCAGTGGAATTCAGTTGACAGTCCTAATTGGGAATGTGGTGAATCAGAGGAAACAGTTGAACACCTAATTAATAATTGTTCGATTTATAAATTTCAAGATGGCATTAGAGCCATACACAATGTATCAAATTCATTTTTACAATGGGTTGAAAATTTTAGATCAATTTGATGAAGTATAAATTGAATTCTCTTGCTGTTCTGTCTTTTTTTATTTTTAGGTTGGAGTTTGTGTTTGGAAATCCTTCCTCCAAAGAGCTGTTCCGATAATCGCGATGTCCTTCTATATAAAATATTCAGATACAACAATTTTATTTTATTTTTTTCACAGGGAGACAGGTTTTTTCGGCTGAGGTTTTTTTCCCCTGGCTCTATAGTATCGTATGATGATAGGTATGGTAACCGGTTTTTTTTTTTACCTCAGCTTAGGTACTTTTTGTTTCAACAATTATTGTGTGTTCCAAAAAAGGATTATTAAAATGCATGTGTGAAAGAATTTTGACGTTAAAATATACAGGGTGTTCCATTTGAAAAAGTTTGTGTCCAATCTTGAAAAAATTGCGCAAAATTTTTTTTTAAAACTACGCCACTGACTTCTACGTAAAAATATCTATTATAAGCAGTTTTCATTTTTCTTCTATCTCATACAGGGCCTGAGAAATAATATCATCTACTAGAAGCGTACATTTTCGTTTTCGCCCTGTATTTCAGGAACAAAAGTAGTTAAAAAATTTCTGATTGTGGCGAAAACCGCATGTTTCTATCTAAGATACAGTGCAATCCCAACAAAAATGGGGCGCAGTGTATTCAAACATCTAAAATCAGGCTTCTTCCAAATGATACATGTCAAAATTCGACAGATGTTTAACAGCAACTGTCAAAACAATTGACAAATTCAATTTTCTTCATTGATTGCTATTCAACTGGATAAAAAACAGAGCAAACCAAAGCATGCCTTGATGAATGTTATTCCTCACCCAGCAGAATTATTCAATGGTCTGTTTTCACAAAGTATTTTAATTGATTCTTCTCAGAGACCGAGAATGAAAATCCCAGAAACCTTCTGAAAATTACTGAGTATCGCTTACATTTTCCCAGGTACAATCATTTCTGCACGAGTTCCATAAGGTCATGAATTCCGTGAACCACAGGTCGTAACTGATTGAGGATTCTTCAACTTTAACACAGGTAGGCAAGAGAGCATCTAAGGCACAAATGCTCAGGAGCATTTCGGAGTCGTCTAATGGGCACATTCTGGGTTTGTACTTATTGAGAATGTCCTGTGTGGCAGATGCGGGAAAATACCTAAAAAAGAATATAAAAATAAGAAATAAGGTTGCTGTTGTATTGAGGTCCACAGGATAACAATCAGAATGAAAATTATTTTATTTTCTGAAGCTAATAAAATAAGTGAATGAACATCAATAGAGGAAAAAAAGTCACAAATATACCTGTCACCTAATATATAACCACTTGAAATTAGAAATGGGTACGTTTACTTCATCTCTAAATACGACTTCGATTCTCAAATTACTCAAGATCTTAAACTCCAATGATATTTTCGGAAATGCCCCCTCAAAATTTATATTGTAGAACTGAACAAAGTCATTTTCTTTAACGTTGGAAAAGAAGTTGAAAATTGCCTTATCTTTGAAATGACAACAAAAGTCGGAAAATCGATCTGATCTTGTTTGTCGCAATCGGTGTAAACATTATCATAATGGACAAACTAATTTTTGTCTCCGTTCCTCAGGATCAGTTCTTTTTGGAGTAACTAAAGACTCCATGTAACTCGGTCGATTTGGAAAAATTGAAGGAAATGCGTCATCTGTTAATTTAGGAATTTTTTGAGGTATATTAATAACTGAACCTTCGGCGGTTGGATAAGAGTTATTTCTCAAAATATGGGAATCTACAGAATGCTTCATACAAACCACACTGTCATCTTTGACTTGAAAACTACTTTCTCTATGAATTGAGTTAAGCCATTTTTTTCTCCTCGCGGGATCTTTCGGAAATCTTAATACCAAAACTTTCTGATTAGTAGATTTATATAGTTGCTTTTGCAACCGGACACGAGGCATAGTACTCAAACCGAAGATTTCCAAATGAAATTTTAATAAATATCAAAATGAGAAACCTTCCTGTTGATAATCCTTCCAGATATGAACACTAAAAGTCGAAAAATTCAATCACAAACCCGATACACACTGTTCTTGCAACTGCAACACTTATTTCCACTTTATTCATTGATTGAAAAACCGATCACACGAACACGAAAAAAAACACAAACCTTTTTACACGTTTCCCGGTCGAATTTCTGATGCGAACTATCACATGTTACGCTTCAAAACAGAACTGCAAGTGCAAAGTCGTAACACTCTGAGCCTGTTACAACCCTTTGTGGGGGTTCTGGCAACATCGCTTTTTAAAGCAACATTCTGGCCTGTTAAATATCGTAGGCCGCGTATAGATAAATGGATAAATACTTCTATACATCCCAAAAGATGGCGCCAAAGTTCGTGACATTGCTAGTGACTTTTCGAGGTTACTTACGTTCTACAAGTACTGATGACAGATAATACGTCATTCTCCAAGGAGACAGGATACTTGAACAAGCCGTTCTTGATGTCATCTTGAATGTGGGAGAAAAGCTCATGAAGGGGCTTCCAATCTATCTGCAAGTCATCTCTTGATAGGAGGTATTTTTTTCTGAAATTTGTGTTGTGATTTAGTTCATTATGTAACTGTATAATTTATGAGAATAATCACTCACTTCAATAGTAGATTCAATATGTTGCACCATTTTGAAATGCAAATTGAATCTTGCTTCCTTATTGTAAGTACTTCTAGATATAAATTTATGAATTTCACATGGTCCTCTTTGGGGAAGAGATAACCATAGAGCTTGATATATCTGAAAAATATAGACAGAGTTTCAGGAGATTTATAATAACTACCTAAAATACTCAATAGAAGAGACGAAAAACACCCAGTAATCATAAATTTATAACATAAAGGGTGATCCACGAATATGGCTCTATAGAATATTTTTAGGAAAGACACAAGATTCAGGATTGAAATTCTAAAGGTGAGCTTCCGGAAGTGACATCAACTTTCGTTTTTCAAATAGGAAGACTCATTTTTTATTGCATAAATAGATTCTCTATTGAATTCTGAATCTTTTTGATTCCAAAAGTTTGAATTTTCCCGAGAAAATTCTCTTCACATGAGGAAATACGAAAAAAAAATCTCAAAATTGAACTCTGTTGAAATACAGGCAACTTCGAGGTTTTTTCATTAAAAATTCTCATTTTTGAGAGTCTCCGAGAAGAAAGGCTGATGCTTCTTGTCCGATAGGGTGATTTTCAGAATATGATACAGGAGGTCAAAAATTCTTTTTCAAAGTTAGAAGTGACAAAACATCAAAAAATCGTTTTTTTTTATTGGAATCCCATTTTTTCGAAGCATTTTCGATATCTTCGTCAAAAATTAATAGGAGCATACATCCAAGACTTTCATCCCAAAATGAATATTTTTCGGGATATTCAGGAAAAACGATTTTGTTTTAAATTTTCAATCTCATTCCGAATGTGTTTTTTTACTGAAAAATAATTAGCGGCCAAGTGAAATTTTTGGAAAACTCTGTTATCAAGAAAATATTTTCTATAGTTCAGACGAGTTGAGTTCTTGAATTATCATCTGTAATGCGAGAGCAACAATTGGTTCAAAGTTCTCAATGCGAGTATTGTCAACGTAAAAAATTCTCAGGAATGCAAAAAAAAATTATTTATAATAATTTTAAATGCTTTTGAAAGAATAATTAATAGAACATGTAACAATTTCAATAACCGAAAATTCAAATTTCCCTACCCATGACAAAAAAGAAATTTTCCAGAATTAAGAATTTGCGGAAATTATCCCAAGCTTTAAAATATAAAGAAAAACTGAACTCGTCTGAACTATAAGAAATATTTTCTCGATAACAGAGATTTCAAAATATTTCACTTGACCGCTAATTATTTTCCAGTAAAAAAACACATTCGGAATGAGATTGAAAATTGAAGACGTTTTTCCTGAATATCTCGAAAAATACTCATCTTGGGATAAAAGTCCTATTATTTTTTGACGAAGATGTCGAAAATGCTTCGAAAAAATGGGGTTCCAATTTGAGAAAAACGATTTTTTGATGTTTCGTCACTTCCAACTTTGACAAAGAATTAGTGACCTCCTGTATCATATTCTGAAAATCACGCTATCGGAAAAAAAGCATCAGTTTTTCTTCCCGAAGATTCTCAAAAATGAGAATTTTAGATGAAAAAACCTCGAAGTTGTCTGTATTTCAAAAGAGTTCAATTTTGAGATATTTTTTCGTATTTCCTCATTTAAAGAGAATTTTCTCGGGAAAATTCAAACTTTTGGAATCAAAAGGACTCAGAATTCAATGGAGAATCCATTTGAAAAACGAAAGTTGATGTCACTTCCGGAAAAACCGGAAGTCCTAGAACCTTCAAAAAATATACGAGAAGTCGTCTTCTTACTTGAAGCTCACCTTTAGAATTTCAATCCTGAATCTTGTGTCTTTCCTAAAAATATTCTATACAGCCATATTCGTGAATAACACTGTATATTTGTTCAAATTGAGGGTTAGACCGGTTTTGGTCTTATTACGACATCGTCAGTATCCCATATCTCCCAGAGATATCTAACAGAAAAACTTGTAAACCTAATAGTAAAGCCTTCTTGAGTACCTTACTACAAATTGCGACATCTAGTAGATTCAAATGGGAAGTTCTATATTCACAGTTTGCATGACGAAAGAAATGTGTGAACATTTATGATAGAACCCTGTATTTCTAGTTGGGGCAGTTGTCTGACAGAGGGCGTCCTAGTCAACTCCATTATTATTATTTTATTTGTCGTGATTCAATCTTGTATTTGTTTAAACAAATCTATAATATTTGTCCCTGAAGACAAAATCTATAATATTTGTATTCTGAAAAGATGCATCCGGAGTCTAATTTGAATTGAATGCATTAAATAAGCATCTCACAATAAAGCGCCCTCTATCATCTAACTCCCCCAACTACTGTCTATTGAATAACAAGAGTTAAATAAACAATGCAACTCAACTTATTTTACAGTTTTGTACCCATCCTAGCAACCGACAACTGTATTTTGAAACACCCTGTAATTTTAGGATTCCATCTAGTATGTCTGTATACTTGGTGTATGTACTGATTAGATTTTATTTGGGCAATTTCGAAATATGAGGAATGTTTCGTTTAGTCCACTGTAGGTGGCGCTTATCACAAATTATGACAGATTCTTGCTTAATTATTCCAATATTTGAATATATTCTGGTGCTGATAGTTTTTCAAACAAAAATTGATGGTTTTCTTGACATTTTCATGAGTTTTGCAGAAAGGTATAATAAATTCATTTCCCCAGACAGTTTTTTTTAAACAGTCTAAGAATAAAGACGAAAATATCTGTATTTTTCCTATGCTGAAAGAGAGTTATATAGGTATTTTCGACTGAGTTATGAATTGTTTTATTATTCTAGACATTTTGAAACTATAACGATATTTCATTGAAAAGATTTTCGATACCAAAAGGTGCTCCATGGTACTAACGTCAAAATTTGTTTACAGCTCGCAGCGCCCCCTAGTTAAGAAGTAGCACAAAGTCACAAGGGTATTTGCTTTCATTTTAAACTTGATGAAATGAGGAGGAGAGAGCATTTTTCGAAATTTTAGCCGCGAAATTTTCATTTTGTGTTACCATGAAATTAAACAGTAAGAATTTTTAAAACTTTTCTCCATTAACCCAATCCAACTGTTACATATTTGATATCGAGAATGATTCAGTTTTTCATGGCTAATTCTTCGAAGCAGGAAAGCTACGTCCATTTCTTGAGAGAATCACAGTATGAAGAAGAAAATAATATTCTCTGGTGCGTACATGTGCAGTGCAATGATCCAAAGAAGAGCTTTGACGTAAATATTTGAAATAATGGGAAATTCGTTCAAATTTAAGATAATATGAGCCGAAATATTGATATGTAATATATGTACATAAAAAAATACTTACTGCACCAAACGTTGGGACCATAACAAGAATCCGGGCTCGAGTTCGCGAGCCAAAAGACTTTTGATAAGGTTAGTCTTCACAAGTTTCAGTTCCTCCAAAGCTTCCTCGTAAATTTTATCAGAAAATGGCAGTAATCTATTGTAAATTATATCTTTTTGGGGCTTAAAACCTAACTTTGAAGCCAATTTATTCAAAGCTTCGTCATCCTCCATCTCTTAATTCTACAATAATAACACCTCACTGTACAAACGGGACAATACACAATGAATGAATTTTAAAATCTAAGTGCAAGGCTTTTATGCTAATTCCAAATTATTTAACAACTTGCTATTTTTACTTTTTCATCCAGTCATTTGACAATGCATGACATTTCGCTCTAGCCTTTCATCAGCTGTCAGAATTCAAACCGATCATAGATCATCGTGAAATTGTTATTGTTTTTCTTCTTATTAAACACTGAAATAATGAGATTCGCGAATGAAGACGCCCTCTGGCGGTCAAATCAAGAACTATTTTGTCAGTATTGCAAACTATTGTGGTTCTGTTATCTACAGTGTTGTCTCACATAATCTGGAATGGTCGTATTGATATTGTTGGAATATTAAGTAGCAAATTATGAAATTTATGTCGAAAAATTATTTTTTGGTGCAGATTCTAAATATCACAATTTTCAACAAGAGCGATGTGAAACAATCTTTAATTTTTTTAATATCTGGCATTTTCTTCTGACTGTTTAATCAGGCAGAAATGCTTGAAAAATCTGGTGACATATCTTCAAGTATCCGAAAAAACATTATTTAAGGAGAAAATCAGAACAATTTTTTTATTTGTATGATATTCCGAATCTGTAGATAT
This sequence comes from Hippodamia convergens, assembly GCA_038502775.1. NCBI lineage: Eukaryota > Metazoa > Arthropoda > Insecta > Coleoptera > Coccinellidae > Hippodamia > Hippodamia convergens. Next base: position 80,323,981 of record CM076607.1, read on the forward strand.
ATAAAAAAGTGAGCTTACAAAAATTTAAATATTAAATAATCATGGAAACATAAAATAAAATAACGGGTATAACTTGGAACTTGACCGTAAAAAAGATTAATTTAGTTTCAACAATTTTAAAGTTTCAGAACAGTTGCCCATGATGTCTGTGAATAATACTTTAAGAAGAGTCTTTTCAAGGCCCCATTATCAACAAAGTACAATTCGTCATATGTGCAGTTCTATCGTTAGTTCTAAAGGTAAGGTCAGTTAGTTATAACCACAAAAATTTATTGAAATATTTACTCTAACATAATAAACTGGGAGGCACTGATGAGTGCCCTGAAGGGACGAAACCTGTCTGTTTTTGCTTTGCTTAGATGACGTCATTTTATCATTTTGGATGAATCTGCAAACTGGATGTCCACTAGTCTATTCCTTACTATAATATACAGGGTATCCCAAATTGCTTGATTTTAACAGTTTTAGGTACTTCTGGACTAGATAGGTAAAAACTTCCAAATGTATAATGGGCTCGATTTTCTTGAAAAAACCATTAGTGCAAACCGTTTCTCGATATCTTCATTTTTTTTTTTTAATTATGATATATTATCGATTTCGAAAATGTGCCATAACTTTTTTATTTACGAAAATAACTGAAAACGGTTAAAACTTTCTAGAAGGGCTTTTTCACCGGAAATAAGAAACTATATTCTATTTTTCTTTCTCGTGGAAAAACCCCACTTTTTTATTTGGAATACGAACGCATTTTTTTCATGTTATATCATAAAATAGTTATTTATGATATGAGTGTTGAAAGTGACGTTTTATTTTGTGAGTGAAAAAGTTTGTGAAATGAGCGCAGCGAATTGAACAATTTCACGAACAAAATACCATACAATGTTTTTTGTACAACTGCCTATTTTGATAATGAAATGGGCGAATTTGCAATGACAATAAACTTCAGAATGCATTTAATATCAGCACCTCAGAGGTAAAGTGTGTTAAGTCACATTTTTTCAGACACGAACTTTCTACAATATTGGATTCACATTGGTGAATTCTAGCTATTGGAACACATTTTTGACTCCCTGGGTATATCAAGTCACCAAATAATGGCAGTAAACATTCTTTCAAACAGTAATGGAACTGAAAAATCTCTGTTTTGTCTAATTTTGATATTGTGACTTAACACACTTTACCTCTGGGGTGCTGATATTCAAATAATCAAATTGTTGTTGTGAATGGAAAACGTTGCCAACGTTATGATTACTAACAAATGAGAAAAGACGCTGTCATTTGAATTTCGTTCCTGTCCAATTTTCGTCTCGAGTTTTTAACTCCTTAATATATTTGTCGAGAGTCCAATTATTAATAAAAGTGACGATTCGGTTGTTCCTCTGGATATTGAAGAGTCTTCAAGAATAGCAAATTTGGAACTCCTACCTAAAAAATCTGTTCAGCAGTACGATATTGCATATAACAATTTCCTGGCCTGGTGTTAATTCAGAAATGTAGAAGGGAACTTCAGTGAAACTGTTTTCCTTGCATACTTAGAAGAAAAATTAAAAATATGGAGTTCATCAACTTTGTGGAGCAAATTTCCAATGATGAAGTCAAGCGCCCTTGTTGAAAATGGTGGGAATGTTAGTAAATATTTTAAGGTAATAGCACATTCAAAACGGAAAAATGAAGGATATCGTCCCAAAAAATCGAAAATTCTCACTCGTGAACAAGTTGAAAAGTTTATAAATGAGGCACCAGATGAGAAATACTTGATGGTTGAGGTTGCCACTATTCTCGGATTATTTGGAGCCTGTCGGCGTGAAGAATTGTGTAATTTATCAGTGGAAGACATCGAAATAACAAATAAATCATTGGTTATACAACTTCCAAATACAAAAACGAAAGTCAGTCGTTCTTTCAGTATTATTGGGAAGTATGTAGACTATTTTCAAAAGTACTTTGCATTCCGCCCTTCTGTCACCAAACATCGTCGTTTTTTCTTGAAATACATGAATAATAAATGCACTGCCAATCCAATTGGTATATTAATACATTTGGGAAAATTCCATCTATTGTTGCCGGATTCCTCAAACTGCCAGAACCAAAGCAATATACAGGATACTATTTTCGAAGATCCTCCGCTTCATTTCTAGCAGAATCAGGAGCAAATATTACGGATATAAAAAAACATGGTGGATGGAAGTCTACGACGGTAGCCGAGGGCTATGTCGATCATTCCATTGCATATAGAAATGTCATTGCTCAAAAAATTCTCCCAACCTCAACAGATTTTAGATCATCATCATCCTGAATTGTACGTCCGGTTTCTACAAGTACTGATGGTGCTGAGGATTCTAATGATGTGTTGCGAAGCTCCCTAACGTCACAGGGCATTAATGTTCTACTTTTACCATTAATATTAATGTTCATAAGTAATGATTGTTAAATATTGATAATAAAAATTAGCAACTGCTGAATTTTGCTCATCTGATTTCATCATAAGAAAATGGAGTGCTAAAAATATTTTTAACACTCAATTTTAACATTGTTTACTGTCATCAAAAGTGTCACTTTTAATGGCTGGTATAAAAAAAATTAAAGATAAAAAATTTAAAATAATTTCTCATTCCCAGTGAAAAAGTGCTTGTTGAAAGTTTTTATCTTTTTCACAATGTTCGAGAATGAAAAAGTTATGTCACATCTTCTGAATCGAAAAAATTTCAAAAGTTTGTTTATCCGGTCGTAAAAGCCTCAAACTATTTATATTGTCCTTTTCTTTCAAAAGATATTTACTTGGTTTCATAGCAGGAATGAAGGACTGCTCATGATTGTTCATTGGTTACCCAGTAGAAAATAAGTTAAGAGAATAGGTGCAACATGCAGTGAATGAAGTAGTTACCGGTGGTGTCCCTCAGGGGATTGTTCTGGATCCAGTTTTAATCGTGTCTCTTGGAATCAGGAACATCGAATTCCATTTTTGTGGAAGTACATTTATTTTTCTGTACTTTGGTTTATTTTATTTGTTCAGAATTTTTCTTATTATATCCTTGGGTATTTAAATAACTAAGTCAGAGATTTAACAATTACGTGACAATTCTTGAAGAGGCTGTATTCTCTAATTGTTTTCAGATACCAAACAAGTCAGTCCTGATTTATTGATGAACAAATTTAAATATGCGAATAATACGAACGAAGTTCTGGATACATTCAGTCAGCATAAAGATGTCATGAACTCTAAGCATATAATGCAGGCACTGAGGTCTGTTTTTACTCTACAAAAAGAAGGAAGGTAATTATTATGATGGGTTTATAACACATGACTTTCATAGTAACTGTCAAACTGTTTCTAATTCCTTCCCTTATGCGTTTCCGAAAAGCTAACATTTTTCAGGACATTCGAAGCTATTTCAAACGTTCCTTCAAAAATCTATAACGCGGCAGCATGTTCAGAAAGTTGAAATCATGCATATCTACTGCCCCACAAGAGTTAGGGATATCGTACTCAATCGTTTTGAAAAAAAATGTAATCTTCGAGAAAATCGCTGTAAAATCATTTAAAACTCAATAACAACTTGAATCGATCCAATATCAGTAAGAGACATTTCGTCAATCTGGTCGCCTTTTTTCTGAAGTTTGGTTCTTTGCATATGCTTCATGAATGCTCTCATTTTGAAATAGAGTCAGTTTATCAACGGCTTCGATTTGAAACGAGTTTTCTGAAAATGCCAAGACATAAATTAACAAACGCTCAGGCCAATAGGGCTATCGGAAGGCTGCAGGGTGACCTAACTCAGGTTGTTGTTTCGGAAAGGCTCCAAGTCAGCCAAAGTGTGATATCTTGACTTTGGAATAGGTTCAGGGAGACGGGTTCCGTGTTGGAAAGACCAAGGTTTGTTGGGCGACGAAAAACAACACCTGCTCAGGATCGTTTCATCACCGTTTCGGCGAGAAGAAAGTCTACATCTATTTGTAGAATGCTTCTGAATACTCTTCAAAATGCAGGAGTTCAAGTTTCCATCGAAACCATCAGTCGACGTTTGAGAGAGGTGAATCTTGGTTCTAAACGTCCAATAAGAGGAGTTCCATTAACACATGACCATAAGGGTCAAAGACTGGAATGGGCAAGGCAACATATCAATTGGAACAATCAATGGCGTAGTGTCCTTTTCACTGATGAATCCAGATATGGACGATTTTCAGATACTCGAAGAATAAGGGTATGGACAATCCCACGCATATCCCATAATCGTCGCTATGTCCAAGAAGTCCATCCATTCCAAGGGTTTAGTGTTATGGTATGGGTCGGGATATGTTTCAACGGGCGCACAGATCTACACATTTGTCCTGGGAATATGACCGCCTTACACTATAGGGAGCATGTCATTGACAATGTTTTTCCAAATTTTCACGCGGCTATTGTTGAAACTTTTCAATTTCTAGACGATAACGCTAGACCACACCGTGCAGCCATAGTTGAGAATGCGCGCGAGGAGCTTGATATTCCACATTTACCAATACCTCCGCACTCACCAGATTTAAATTGCATAGAACATGCATGGAATATGCTCCAAAGATGATTAGATAATCATCAACCTATTCCAAAATCCTTAAATGATCTGAGAGAGCTTCTGCCCCATTTATGGAACCAAATTCCTCAAGAAATTTTCAACAACCTCGTGTGCAAAGGAGATGTTAAGCTGTTATTAATTCCTGTGGATGCTATACATTGTATTGATAGTCTTAAAATGCTTGAATTCTCTGGGAATAAAATTTCGTTATTTTACTCGATTTTTTTTCAACCACCCTGTACACCCTGCAGACCTACAGGCTAAAATTAATTTTAGTTCCTGCAACTTATCATATTAATATGAATTTCCATCACAAAATCTCATTTTAACTTTATTTTTTCGCAATTCAAGTCAATATCCCTAACTCATGTGGAGCAGTTTATTTCAACTCCTTTTTTATCGCTACAGCCAGCTATTGCAAAACGGCGGAACCAGTAAAGTTGTAGCTCAATCATATTGTTATCCCTTTTTTCCCTTATTCAGGTTAAATTTCCGTAAATATCCGTTTTTTCAATTTTTTCTTGTTTTGGTTTCGTTTATTGTT
>CM076607.1:80329177-80553040 GCA_038502775.1 Hippodamia convergens
TGTCAACGTAGGAATGAATGCTGGTTAAAAAAAAAAAGAAAGAGAATAACTATGAAACAATATACGAGCAAGTACACCTCGAAGAGAAAAAAAATAGGGCAACTGCTTACCTCGTTATTTTCTTGATTCCTGGATGTTCGGAGTAGTGTAGATATGGATCACAGCAATGGATCGTAATTTTCTGATTGTCGTAGTAACTATTAATGTATCGAGCGAGAGTACTCTCTAGTTCCGCCGTAAGAACAATACTGACTCACATATGTCCGAAAAAACAGCAGTGTGAGATGTTTTCGTGGTGTAACTTGCAATCACCGCGAAATTCGAAAATTATTTACAGAAAACAAATACTTCCTAATTTAATTTGGCCCACAAAAACAAATAACAAAATTTTATTGATAGGTTTATGAATTTGGAAATTTAGATTCTCAAACATTCTCCCCCACCAAAAACGAATGTTTTTAACCCAAATTAAACAAAAAATGAATACAATCACGAAATAATTAATGAAAAATAACTAATTTTCAGAAATAAAGGAATGTCCATGTTAATGAACAGGCAGTGGACAAACTTTGACCACTGGACGCTGCATAGTGCCACCGGACGCTGTTTTCAGTGTAACAACCCGTGCAACACCATCATCACCATAATGTAATTTCATTATTCGGGCCAAAGGCCAACGAAGAGGAGGTTGTTGGTCATCTTTTATCAGAACCAACGAACCTTCATTAAGTGAGGGGTTGGATGTAGACCATTTAGATCTTTCTTGGAGCGAATGAATATATTCTCTGGACCACCTTTTCCAAAAATCGCCTTGAATGCGTTGGATTAACTGCCAACGATTCAGTCGATTTATATTTAAAGAGCTCAGGTCAGGATTTGGAATGGAGCTGACTAGTGGCTCAAAAACCAAAAAAATGACCTGGGGTTAGAGCTTGGGGTCATTTGGATCTGTGCTAACCGCACAAAGAGGGCGAGAATTCAACACAGCCTCTATCTGAGTTATAAGGGTGTAAAATTCTTCATAACTCAAAACTTGGGTACCGATGACCTTATAAAAGTGGGTTTTGAAAGATTTTACCGCAGCTTCAGCTAAGCCGTTAAAGTGTGGTGCGCTTGGTGGGTTGAAATCCCAAGTAATGGAGAGGGTTTCAGCCGTGACTTGAGCTAGGTTGATCATCTCATTATAAGCTCCTTTAAAATTGGTGCCTTGATCACTTCTAATTGACAAACATTGTCCGCGTCGAGATATGAATCTCCTAAATGCCGCCAAAAATGTATCGGAACTGAGGTTGGAAGTTACCTCTAAATGAATGGCTCTTGTGCTACAACACACAAAAACACAAACGTAGCCCTTGTACGTTTTTGCACCTCTAGTCTTACTCATCAGTAAGGGAAAGGGTCCGGCAAAGTCGAGACAAACTGAGGTGAAAGCGCGTAAGGGAGTTACTCTAACACTCGGTAAATTTCCCATGAATGGATTATAGGATTTGGGTTTGCATCGAAAACAACGAATGCATTTTGACAAACATCTGTAAATCGCACTTCTAGGGGAAAGAATCCAGAAGCGTTGAAGTAATAAATACTGCATGGTCTTTAAGCCCGGGTGTAAAAAAGTTTGATGAGTCCATTCAATAATTAGATCCGTGAGTCTATGGACTTTAGGTAAAAGTAAAGGATGCTTAACGTCGAACGAAAATGGTGATTTTTGCAATCGTCCCCCAACTCTTAGAAGATCATATTGATCAATGAATGGAGCAAGCTTGCGTATTGGTTTTGGTAAAACCTCATTTTGTTTAATCTTCCGCCGAATTTCGGCGAAAACATCATTCTGAACCACCCTAATGAGATATTTTAGCGCATTATCACTTTCTTGAGGACTAATAGAAAGGTTAAATCCTGAGATATCATTCCTTTTCAATCCGTTTGATACAAAGCGCAAAATATATGCTGTTATTCTCTGTATTCTTGGAAGAGATGAGAATCTTGAAAGTAAACAAAGAATAACATTTTCCGTGGAAATAAGTTTTGACAACAAAACAGTGGGGCGCTCTTTCTTCCGGAATGTCAACATCATTTGAAGAATGAAAGTTATTCTGAGTAGGCCAATGCTCTTCAGATTTCAACAAAAATTCTGGACCATCCCACCACAGGGAAAACTGCGAAAGTTGCGCCGGCGATAAACCACGACTTGCACAATCTGCCGGGTTCAGATGGAAGGCACATGATGCCAAGATGAAATTGAAATTATTTCTTGGATATGCCTCACGCGATTGGCAATAAATGTTTTCATCTATGCGGAGACGAAGTAACCCAAGCGAGAACAATCATGGAATCTGACCAGACATATATGTCATTGAAAGTGAATATGCCTTTGAAACTTTCTATCACGAATGCTATGAGATTAGCAAGTAATAGAGCTGCTAGGAGTTCCAATCTTGCGATTGATTGAGTTTTCAGAGGAGATACTCTACATTTGGCGCAAACAAGTGTGGTTTTAAAACTATTGGAATTCCAGAACCTGAGATATACCACACTGGCATAACCAATTTCGGACGCATCACAAAAAACGTGAATTTGTACTTCAGAAGTTCTATCGAAGCCAAAGTATCGTGGTATCTTTATATCACCGAGACCGGGTAGTTCTGCTTTGAATTTTTGCCACACTCGCTGTATGTGTTCAGGAGGCTCTTCGTCCCAAGATATGTGGGATTGCCACAGCTTTTGGAGAAGCTGCTTTGCAAGCAGCAAGCATGGAGAAACGAAACCCAAAGGGTCAAATATTCTACTAACTTCGGAAAGAATCGACCGTTTACTACAGGTTTTGTTGAGGGGATAATATGAATATGAAAATACATCCGCTTTGGGATTCCATTTAAGACCTAGGACTTTGATGAAAGAAGGTTCATCTTTATCGAATGTGCAGTCGGTCAACACATCAGACCCAAAATCTTGAACAAGACGGGGATGATTACCGGCCCATTTGCCCAGTTCGAAACCACCTTCTCTTAAAAGATTAATGAGCTCCAATTGAAGAGCGCGAGTATCTTCGACGGAATCGCTACCGAGGAGCCCGTCATCAATATAAAAATTCTCTTCTAAGGCTTTGGCTGCTTTGGGAAAGCGTGCCTTTTCGGACTTGGCTAACTCCTGTAACGTTTTCAAAGCAAGATACGGTGAACAAGAAACACCGTACGTGACTGTTCGTAAATAATATTCCCTTAAAGGCTCAGAAGGATCAGATCGCCAAATTATTTTCTGAAATTGCCAAAACTCTTTTCTTACATTGATTTGGCGATACATTTGTTTGATATCGCAAGTAAAGCAGTAACGAAAGTAGCGAAAATTAAGTAGAAGACAAGATATATCTTTTTGAAGCTTGGGTCCAGTATACAGAGTATCATTCAGAGAAACACCTTGAACGTCACGCAAACTGGCGTCGAATACTACGCGAATTTTGAAGATAACGGAAGAATTTTCAATTTGTTCTTTGAAAATTGCATGATGTGGAATATAGTATGAAGTTGGGGATTTATATTCTGATGTTGGGACTGGACTCATATGCTCTCTGTTGATATAATCTGTCATGAATTCAACGTATTTTCCTTTGAGGTTTGGATTTTTCAGGAATCGATTTTCAAGCATACAAAATCTTCTATAGGCTTGAGTGTAAGTATCACAGAAAGACGGATTCTGTATTCGGAAAGGAAGAGGAACTGAGAATCTGCCTGTAGGCTCCCGAAAAGTCAAGGAAGAATAAATTTTCTCGCAAATTTCATCCTCAGGTGATACACAAGGAGGTTGAGGGACATTTTCGACCTCCCAAAACCTTCGCAAAATATGATCCAGATTTAATCCACAGACGAATGAAGAGATGTCAAATGGCATTTTTGAGGAGATGTAGAGGTTCGTCCTTGAAGAACGTATCCATAGATGGTCTCCAAGGCTACCGGTTGACTGGGTCCACCAAAAATTCGTTTGGACCTCAAAAGGAAAGGAACTAACTCAGCTCCTATAAGCATATCTATAGGACCTGGTTGATAAAATTTAGGGTCCGCTAATTTGAGCCCATGAATATGAGTCAAATCTTGAGGATTAATATGAAATTTGGGTTGGTTCGAACAAACCTTCGGTATGATAATGGCTTCAAGAGAGAAAGTTGGACCAGACTGATCACAGGGCTTGATAAGGCAAGAAGTTGTACCCTGAGTGGTGGATGATGTCATCCCATTTAGCCCTTCCACAGGTATTGATATCCTTCTTCGAGGAAGTCCCAAACGTTTAACACAAGCGTCGGAAATGAAGTTTGCCATGGACCCTGTGTCCAAAAGTATGCGAATTTCTGGAAATTTCCGTTGAAATCCTTAACATGTATCACACAAGTAGATAATAAAATCGTTGTTAATGTTGAAGCCGTAGAAGAGTTTGTACTGACGAGAGATGTTGGAACAATAGATTGAGTTTCCCCCACCGAGTTGACGGGTTCACTCTGATTGGATGGCTGAAGTGAAGGACTTGAACCTTTTGATGATTTATCGAAATGCAGAGTAGTATGATGTGGTAATTTGCAAAGTCTACATTTATGACTAGAACTACAATTTCTGACAGAATGAGGAGAAATCAAACAATTAACGCATAGATTATGTTGTTTGACCAAAGAAAAACGTTCTTGGGAGTTCTGGCTAGAAATGATTGACATTTGTATAAGGGATGAGAAGACGAACATAAAAAACACTTAGTGCTTTGGCCAGATGGACCAGGCTGGGACTCGGAAGCAACGAAGCTAGCCACAGGCCCTCTACTAGGGGCTCGGGAAACCCGCTGAGGGATCCCACTGTTTGCAGATTGCAAATTGGAAGTAGTGAATTGTACAGATTCCAAAGCTGTACATTGTCTCTCTAAAAAGGTAACCAACTGTCGATAAGTAGGAATCTCATGATTTACACTATTTTCTAACTCGAAGTCAGTACGTGTTTTAACATCTAATTTGTCATAAGCATATTAAATAATAAGTTTAACACAATATCATAATAGAAATCCCAATGATCGACAGGAAATCAAGAACACGTAGAGCGGCAACATTTTCCGTAAATATATTTAAAAGATGTCTCAATTTCACAGATGTCGGTTTCTGTACTGGTTGGGCATTGAAAATATCATTATAATACTGACTGGCAAGTATTCTTTTATTTTGGTATCTTTTCTCTAAAATTTCGTATGCAATCTTATAATTTGCATCAATGAGAGGAATGCCTCTAATAAGTGCTAAAGGTTCTTGACTGAGGGATGTTAAAAGATAGCGAAACTTTTCAACATCAGACAAATCAGTATTTTCATGAATGATGCTCTTGAATAAGTCGAAAAAGCTAGGCCAATCTCGAAAATTGCCTGAAAATGTTGGAATAGAAAGCTTGGGAATTCTGGCTGAAGGCTTGCAAGGTTGTAAACTAGTTTTTGATGAAGTATTTGAAGAGGTTCCCGCAGAATCTTTCAATAACAAATCATGTTTAATTGATTTCACGTAGTAATATGCCTGATCAGCCGCGATTCTGAGTTTATCGTACTCGGAAAATTCTTCATCTGAAATTAAACCAATGATTGTATTGTGTGATGAACGAAAGTCCTCATAAGCGCCTTCTATTTCAGCAGCTCTGGCTAAAAACTGCGATTTATAAGATTCATTTGTTGATGCCTGAATGCCTATTTCTTGAGCTTCCTTTAAACGCGAATAGGCTGTTTGACGCAGTAACTTAGCTCTAGTTAATTTGCTGGACATTATGAATCAATATAATATTATTTTATCTAATATAGTGAATATCCGAGGTAATAAAAAACTGAACAATGTAAATCGATTGCTAGATTCATGAAACGTGTATTAATAAATGTGTGAAAAAGGAAAACTAGCGTGTACTTTAGAAGATATGGTCGACTGTTAAATAATACAATATGGTCTACAAATTTTCAAAATGTACAATAGTGAATGAAAACTGGTGTAAGTACGGGATGAATTGCAGTAAATATGGGTCAATAATGAATGATATTCGAAAATAGTTACCCAGTAATTACGAAAGCAAGTAATAACATTCGAAAGGACGTAAAAATAAGTTGAAAAGTATGTAAATAATACACTTCAAACAGTTCCCGAAGGCAAAATGCAGCGACCGCAACAAAATATTGAACTGAAAAATTGAAAATATTGAATTTATCATCAAAATAGCATCCACTGTTCGAATGAAGAGATATTACAAAAGATGAAGACAAATTGAAAACATTTGTTTTATAATTCCCGTTGTAAATAAAGATGAAAATGCACCATGCGCGCTGTGACCCTGACCTTGAACCGGTCTGCCCGTGAACTGAAATAATTTTCACAAGAGACGTATGTCGCCAAAAAATAAATGAAAAAAGGTAAATTTTGGCCAAATTAAATTATGAATGAATTTTTCTGAAGGAAACAACCCGGCAACGAAGGACCAATGTCAACGTAGGAATGAATGCTGGTTAAAAAAAAAAAGAAAGAGAATAACTATGAAACAATATACGAGCAAGTACACACCGAAGAGAAAAAAAATAGGGCAACTGCTTACCTCGTTATTTTCTTGATTCCTGGATGTTCGGAGTAGTGTAGATATGGATCACAGCAATGGATCGTAATTTTCTGATTGTCGTAGTAACTATTAATGTATCGAGCGAGAGTACTCTCTAGTTCCGCCGTAAGAACAATACTGACCTCACATATGTCCGAAAAAACAGCAGTTGCAGATGTTTTCGTGGTGTAACTTGCAATCACCGCGAAATTCGAAAATTATTTACAGAAAACAAATACTTCCTAATTTAATTTGGCCCACAAAAACAAATAACAAAATTTTATTGATAGGTTTATGAATTTGGAAATTTAGATTCTCAAACACATGGCAAGGGGAACTTATCATCTCGATCCGTTTATTCAATTGCCGGTAGTCGATAACAATTCTCCATTTTTTATTTCCGTCAGGCCCAGTTTTCTTTGGCACAATTAGTAATGGAGCTGACCATTGTGAATTTGAGGGTTCAAATATATTGTCTGATAATAATTTTTCTATTTGTTTATTCATTTCCGTCTTCTGAGCGTGCGGTAACCGATACGGTTTAATGTAGGCAGGTGATGCACCTGGCTGCAATATAATCTTTTGTTTACAAACATTCGTGACCGTCAGATTATCATTTTTGAGGTGAAATATATCTGCGTATTTCGCACAAATTTTATGAATTGATGTTTTCTCTTCTTTATTCAGATTCGATACATTAATTGAATGGAGTAATTCCTCAATACGATCTACTGTCATATGTTTTTCATCGAATTCACAAATCGAATAAAAATTCAGAGGTTCGACGTATGGCTTGAAATTTCTTATTTTTATTTCTTTTTCGTTCGTATTTAAAAACCTGATAGGAAGATAATTATCTACTGGTCTGCTAATGCAACCGGCTACGAAAACTCCTTCGCAGATTTGGTCTGGTATAACAACACAATCTTCGGTACTATCGCATTTTAAATATTTTATTATTTCACATCTAGCTGGAATTGCAGTAGTTACATCATAATCTGATTCAAGTTGTAAACAGATTCTTTCACCACGAACTTTTAAACTCATTTTGAAATCTTCATAATCAATTGCAGCTGAAAATTTTGTGAAAAAATCTGATCCCAACACTCCATCTACATTTTCTATGAAATGCTTCATTACAATAAATTCATGAAATAGATTTACGCCATTTATTTCAAGACTGACACCAACGTTACCCAAGGAAAATACGTATCCTGCGACACCTTGTACTTTAATTTTCTCTCTTCCATCTACTCTAAAATTGCCATCCAAGCTTGACTCAAAAATCACACTAGCAGTCGCACCTGTGTCTAATAAGAATTTCAAAACATTCGCTCCATTTCTCATACATACGTAATTTAAAACCATTCATACTCAAAATAGTTACATGTTTTTTATTAATTTTGTCTGTTTTCCCACGAAAAAACAAATCGTTATTTTCTTGGGTTGCGGTTGATGCGTTCGGAGTTTCTGAATGTCCTTGAATTTCTAGGAAAAAGGACGTTTGATTATAATTATTTCTGAAATATCTAGATCCTCTATTAGAACCACGACCCCTATTGACTCTACCGCGAGAGTTTTGGTGATAAGAATTGGTTGGGTTGTTTCTGTTATTGGATGAATTATTATTAATTGCTCGAGGGGGATAATTTCCACGTTGATTGAATTGCCTGGAACCGCGAAAGTTTCTAGTACTGCGTTTGTTTCTAGTTGAATATTGAAATACTTGTTCAGAAGCACCGGCTCTATTAGAAATCTCTTCGTCTTTAGCTCCGCTAATAGCATCTTTTAACGAGGAATAGTTACGTGCTTTAATAATGGTTCTTAGATTCGGATCTCGTAATCCGTTTGCGAAAGCCGTTATTGCTAATTTCTCATTAATTTGGGGAAGACATTTCAGAGCATTTTTATCACCGTCAGCTTGTGATATTGTAAGATTCAACATCATTTCTTCAATTTCTTGACCGAATTCATTTATGGATTTATGTTTCTGTCGTGCCGAGTGTAATGATGCAGAAAGTGCTGATGCAGATTTTTTGATAATAAATGTTTAGAAATGTCGTTCAGAAGTCCTTGAACACTCTGATAATCAGGATTTAATCGAATTTTGGCTGCTTCGGTTAGTTTAGTTTTTTAAAAACAAACCTTATGAGGAGTTGCTTACCTGCATCGTTTAATAGAGATTCGTACAATTCGATTGCGTCTATCAATCGGCGAGTGCCATTTTCCGAACCATCTATGCTTGGAATTAAACTAGTTGCAGTTTTTAAATCAAAATTCTCACTCATTGTTGATATTTCTGTTGGAATACCTGTAATTTGACTTGAATTATTGCTACTAGAGCCGTTGGAATGATGTACCAAATTAGACAATTTCAACCTATTTTCTAAAGTAACAAATATATCAGTTTGAAGTCGTTCTATTTTAACAATCAAAAGCTGAAATTTTTCTTTAGCCTCTGGTTCTAAATATTTTTCATTGACCTCTTTACGAATTTCCTCAACACTTGTTTTTAAATCCTCTAACTTACTTAAATATCTTTCTGTTGTTCTAGAATCTTTTCTCCTATCGTTATTATCTTTTCCTAAATTGGTATGAAATTTGGAAAATTCGTCATATAAAATTTTTAGACTTTCGAATTTGCTCATTCAAAGAACCTTAATTATACGAGTTTAGGATGTAGTAGGTACATAAATGGATTTAAATTAGAATTAGGTAAAATATAGCTAGCTTACATAACACTTGAACACTTTGTACTCACGCACTTTTTCTTGTTTTTTTACCACACCTTTTTTTTTTTTTTTTTTTAGATCAGTTCCTGGCTGCGTCTAATTTCTGTTCTAATCTTCTAATCTTCTTCTGAATGCGTTTCATTATCCATTGAACCATCAGGTAAATGAATACTCCCAGTGAAAGAACTATTGCGATGATGGAACAAACTTCACCCATTGAAAAATTTCCGCTGCCTACCTTCGTAGATTCTCCTCCAGAGTTGCCTGCTTGAGCTATTATTACTTCTTCTTTCGATTGTGATTTTCCCATTTTGGACTTTTATTTCTCTTCTTAATTTCCCTTGATTCGAAATGGCAGGATCGCCATGTAATAAACTGTGTTTGTTTGATTAATTTTGACTTTTTGCTCTTATTGGGCATAGATGGAGAACCATCTCAGGAAAATAAAATTAGCCGTGTTACTTGTACTACGTCTATTTCTCGATTCATTGTTCTACAAGTAAAATCATTCACCTATGCTTTCGACCTACTTATTGACAATTTGTTGTATCATCAGTATGTGGATACACGGAAGACAATGGTGTGAAAAAGGGGATTGGACTCTAAGGAATTTCAATATTTTTGGTTGAACAATAACTAAGATTACGAGTCCATCACATGGGAATTCTTTGATCTGACTTTTTCTCAACTAGCAGTGATTCTAAGATTTTCAAGATAAGAGGCTGTCTACTGCTATAGTAATAGTGGAATCTGTTCTGATTATTTAATATTTATGAACTTACTTTGAATTTTAGTAGGCAGTGTTGGCAATTTATATCGAGGCAACGTTCCTTCTCGAAGATGATGCCTCTTTTTGATGTTTTGGGTCTAAATCTGTACCGATGCCACTAATATTTTCGACCTGTTCAGCCTTTTTGCTTGCAGGAACAAAATTACTATATACAGCTTGGCTGAGACTTACACCCGAAAAGCTCCTCCACTCATGCTCTTGTAGTTGTTACGTTTGGATTGAAAGCAAAATTTTGGTTTGAGCAGTGGTGTTAAGTTATCTGCACAACGTTGAGCCATTTTTCAGTAACAAATTCAGTATTTTCATTCTGTTTAAAAACCTCTGAAAATATTAATAAAACATAAATATGGATTTTATGATCACTTGAATTATTTATACTATACCTTTGAGAACATTGCAAAATTTTATTAGGGATGAAAAGTCTGTTTTTGCCTTTTTCCCAACCGAACTAAAATATGGGAATTATCCTTTCTATCACTTCCTCACTGTTAAGTCCTCAATTCCTTGACCTGAAAAAAACGTAAATATACATAACCAAAGACAGGGACGGGCCGAAGCCAAATTTTGGGGGGGAAATCCATCGAAAATTTTCCAACTGGACATTGAATTAACAGGACACCGTTATACATATTATGGTATAATATTTGTTTCGGTAAAAAAAATTCAAAATGATGAATTTCAACAGAGTGGGGAGTAATTAACTTTTTTTCCATCTACCGAACATTTAATTAAGTAGATTTTATGGAGTTTGTTTTTTCATGAAGAGTATCTTGATGTTGCTTGAAACTTTGAGAAACACTACTTGTTTGTTTCTTCAGTTTTGTAGCTCTTCTTTGATTATTTATTTCATGAAATCTGAAAGCGAGGGCAAGGCTCATTTTCATCAGAGAATTTTTTTTTTTAATCTATTCTTTTTATTACGAGAAAGGAGTAAATATTGGGAATCAAAGTTATGAGAAATTAACGTTAATTTTCCAATTACCCAATATTCAATAATGTGAGTTTCTTCATTATATGAAATCTTTTTTTTTTATGAGGAATACCTCGAAGTATGTTTGAATCTTTGGGACACACTTTTTGTTTCATTCTTTAATTTAGTTCAGTTTCATTCTTTGGTGTATATCAAAATTTCAAGCATCATAATAAAATAAGATATTTTTCACGAAAAAAGCAGATTCCATAAAATAAAGAAATATACATGATTGAATGTTGGGTAGATGAAAAATCAAAGATAATTACTGAATACTTTGATGAGATTCATGATATTGAAACTGCTCATACGTAACATGGGTCCATTTTACAGAATAAAAGGAACAAAATTTTCAGAAAATATATTTCGTTTGATAAAAAATGAGCCTTACTTCTGCTTACACATTCCATGAAATAAAGAAAAGCAACATAACTAGGGAATAAAACAGAAAATGTATGTCAAAGTGTGTCTCATGAATGAAGAAAATTCCTTAAAAAAAAACAGATTACCAATTTAGCAGGGGAACGATTTTGACCTAAATCAGTTATATTGAAGAAACAATTTTGAAGAAAATTTTCTAATTTGAGTTGGCCATTTCGATCTCTTTGCAGCGTTTATTTATGTATTTAGTATTTCGAACGATTTTTGTTGTGACTTAGGGTATTCTGTGGTCACTACCCATAATTTTCTCTCACACTTGTTGTCCTTCAGGCATTTTCTGTTCATAAAATTTTTTTTTGGAATTTTTATAAGGCACCACATAACTCAAACTTCACTTTGAATCTTTTTGGTTCATTATTCAAATTTATTTATACATATTATTTATTCGCAAAGCTCTAACACAATGTACGAAGAGCGTACATAAAGATGATTCCATTTATGATACCAGATGGTTTTTTTATGACACAGTCCATGCGACGTAACTGAAAAATTTACAACTAGGTACCTACTTCTTGGGGCCGCATCTCTCCCGATACTTGATAGTAAAAATATTGGGTTGAATACCATTTATTGCCGGCTATAAATATATTGTCAAGTACTGATTGCAAACTTGTTTTTTCTAATTCAGATTCCTTCGTATTTCATATCTCTCTCGGAATTATGTATTTCAACTGCTTTGAAATTTTACCTCAACTGCTTTGAACATTTTCCAACTGCTTTGGAATTTTTTCCCACTGGTTTGAAATTTTGCCAACTGCTTTGAAATTTTTTCCAACTGCTTCGAAATTTTTCCAACCGCTTTGAAAATTTCCCAATTGCTTTGAAATTTTTTCAACTCCTTTGAAAATCTTCCGACTGCTTTGAAAATTTGCCAACTTTATTCAACATTGAGGGGGGATCATCCCCCCCCATCCCCCCCCTTGGGCCCGTCCCTGACCAAAGATAAAGCAGTGACAAAGTGAGGTATACCCAAAGTGATTGGCATATAACGCAAACCTCTTTCAAGCATTCCAAATAGTACCTACCAACGCCTATTTGATTTTCACGCTCCTCCAGTCATGCTCTTGTCTGTCTGTCTAATCTTTTATCATGTGCTTGGCTGCATCACAAACTATTTATCACATAATACTCAAAGAATAACATATTTTCAACCCCACACACAATTTAAAAATTTTTCAATAAGACTCTTTCAACTCATGGAGCTCCATGAGTCATCTCACCGTGACGTGACGACCATTTTGGAACGCCAAACTGCTAACCACAGAACACAAATAACCTCAATCCAAGACCACAAAACAAAAATATGAATATTTGGACTGAAAAAGTCGTGACGCAACAATATGGCGACTGGATCAAGGAAAATCTTTGTTTACATCCATAAGAGTCAAATCTCAGTAAAATCGAAATTTGATATTCTTATCGGTAAATTCAGGGAACGAAATTGCAGGAGTTAAGAATGGGAAGCCAAAAAATAGTTAATTTTTATTTATAAAGGAGTATTTTTATTCTTCTAAAAAAAATAATATCTTTGGTATTTCTATCAGATATTTAGATGAAATTCAAGGAAATATCTAGAAAGGGCGAAAATATGGTTCGAACATAACTTCCTCAACCTACGATGGCTCTGAATTGTTTGAAATGCAATGTATTTGGTTCAATCAAAAGCAAGAAGAATTAAGTTGAACTAGAAAGATTCTAAGTTCCAGACAACATCTCTGTCACTACATGGCAGGTGCATGGAAACAAAAATATGAGCAAAACTGATTCGATCCTCCAATGGAATAAGCCACTCTCACCTCTGCTGACTAATATTTGATTATCATATATGATTTTTGACAACTTGTCTACGACGTTTTTACATATGTGCTCGAATATCATATTATATTGTTTTTTTCCATTTATTGAAAATATATATTTGATCTCTTTCCTATAAGATCAAAATCATAATGGACCTCTTTTTCTATTTCATCGAACATTCAATTATATAAAAAGTCACTCGACTCTCAGTCGATATACGATATAGTATAGCATGTCCATTTTTCACAAATAAAAACGTTTAATTTGTTGCCTGCTTTTTCATTTCATTGTATCAATCATATAAATAAATTAAAAATCATTGATTCCATTGTTTACTCAGTTTAATAAGTAAGATCAAATTATTAAGCGAATGAAAGTGTTATTTTTTTAACATGAATCCAACTATAATTAAACTCATTATAACTGCGATTCCTCGAAAATATAATCTATATAGAAAGTTTGTAGTTCTCTAACAGTTTACTGGAAAATAGCAAATTCATCAGTTTATTGATGAGTTCGGAACAAAAGCAGAATCGAGGTAGTGGTAGTACCTACACTATAAAAAATATATATATATATATATATATATATATATATATATATATATATATATATATACCAATAAATACTATTAAATAATATTCTAAACGCATATCATATGGATATTCCCATAGCATATATCAGACATATCTGGGATGGCATATATATCTGGAATATTCCTTTGGGAGCAGATATATTTTTTGCATATTTAGGCAGATTGGAGGAATATTCCGGGAATATAGGGTGCCGTCTGGGAGAGAATATCTCACATTCTCCTGGAGATCAGGTTGCTTTTGTATATGACGCTTACCAGACGCAATTATAATTCGATCACATTATTCGCGACACTGCTGTTTACAAGTTGCCTCAGAAAAAAATCACACGGATTCATGTCCGGTGATATTGAAAGCTATGGCACTGTGCCGTGCCGTCCTATCCATCTACTGTTGAAATTTCCATTGAGTAATTCTTTACCAAGTCTAGAACTATGCCACATATTGATATGAAAAATATGTGGCTATATTTTTCATATCAATATGTGGCACGTCCTCCAATCTGGCGTTCAAATCAATTTGCAGAAAGTTTCGATACTCATCTGCACTCTAATAGCCGATTCTCGTGGTTCTTTCAGTTCATGGTTCACCGTGTCTGCCCACACATTCACTTCGAATTGGTGTTGTATGTTGTTTTTTCGTTTCTGGATGCTGTTGCATGTCTTCCAAAATACCCTCAAGTGTCTCATCCACTCTCCTATTTCTTCTTGGCCTCATGAAAGTTCTTTCATTTGGAAGTTATCTATTTGGAAACTGTCAATAACATATGAACGTTTCAATTGGAAATCACTATACCCACCATGAATTTTCAAATTAAATTTTTTTTTATCATTCTATCCGCAACACCGATCATTATAGAACAGTAAAGCATAATCTGTTGTCAAAGTTGAAAGTGTTTCATTTTCATTTCATTATGAAACATGTTAAACATAATAATTAGTATTTTCCGAAATGTTAAGTCAAGTTTTAGATGAGAAATTATTTCTTCTAAAGTATTTCAATATTAATACATATTTGAATATATGATTGTCTATGATTTGAATTTGATTAATGTCAATCATGTTATGAAATTGAGATATCAGAATACTAATTATGAGCATTGGATTCATTATAAAAATATGGATTTGGCTTGATACATGATTATCAGACGTACTACCATAGACAGTTAATTATAAAGCAGTACGTCTATGCGTACTTCACCCTGTATAGTAGGTCTTTGCATTTGATCTATGGTTTCGGTTTGAACGTTACGTTACGTAGTTCTGTTTGGCAATGTAATTTCTGGAAATGAAAGTTTCTATTCGTTAACTCTTTTAGGAAATGATATAAACAACGATGATGAATGATTACATACTGAAGTTGAATCTCAAAGCTGATGTAGTTGGTAGCAAGCCAAATTCTTCATTATTGAAATTGAAATAGACAAGAATATTCGAGATTTGTCGCCAATGAAATTTGGATTAACGTGTTCATTGTATTCGGTAATTATTAAAAAATAAAAAAATTGTTTTTAAGAAAAAGAAAATTCTTTGCCTTTACGGAGGCCACATCGAGAACATTTTTGACACATAAATTAATTCAAAATAGTAATCATAGAAATGAATATCATTTTCAATTCCCAGGCTCAGAGATCTTTCATCATGAGGTTGGAGAAATAATATTAGATTTTGTCACTGAGATGAGATATATACCGGTTTCGGCCTTGTTGGGCCTCATCAGTATCCCGTACATCTCAGAACAAAATCTTCATAAAAACTTCGAAATTTAAAGCAATTGGTTGTGAAGTAATGAGTAAAATATTACAAAGTACTAAGGTGGTGACATCCAATTGCGTCAAAATGAAGTTTCACATCTCCAATCTAATGCAAAAAAAGAAATCTGTACTTCCTCTTTCACTGAATACTGATGAGGCCCAACAGGGCCGAAACCGGTATATCTCTCATCTCAGTGACAAAATCTAATATCATTTCTCCAACCTCATGATAAAAGATCTCTGAGCCTGGGAATTGAAAATGGAATTCATTTCGATGATAACTATTTTGAATTCATCTATGTGTCAATAATGTTCTCGATGTGGCCTCCGTAAAGGCAAAGAATTTTCTTTTTCTTAAAAACACTTGCTTTCACAGTCCCAAAAAGAATTCGGCTTTTTCCATCACTTTGAGAAACTAGCAAGCGGGCCCTGAATAGAGCCACTGCTAAAATCTCATTCAGTGAAAGAGGAAGTACAGATTTCTTTTTTTGCATTAGATTGGAGATGTGAAACTTCATTTTGACGCAATTGGATGTCACCACCTTAGTACTTTGTAATAATTTACTCACAACCAATTGCTTCAAATTTCGAAGTTTTTATGAAGATTTTGTCCTGAGATGTACGGGATACTGATGAGGCTCAACAAGGCCGAAACCAGTATATCTCTCATCTCAGTGACAAAATCTAATATCATTTCTCCAACCTCAGTGTTCGAGCTGGTTCAGTGGAATACCGACCAGTACATTCCACCCCCGACTCGAAAAGGGCTGATTGATGATCCACACCTGGTAAATGAAGGCCCCTGTCGAGGACCGTCACAGACGCTGACTGTCGAGTCCCCATCGCCTGTGAGGCAAGAGGCACCAAGAGCGTCGCCTAGGATCGACGCAGAGCCGCCAGACAGGAAGTCCGACTCGGCTCAGGCCCAGTCCGACGAACCGTCACGTCGCGAGAAGAAAACTGTTCGTTTCGCTGATGCAAAGACTGATAGGATGCAGTGTTGGCGTTGTGGAGAAATGGGACACTTTAGGAGAGAGTGCCGAGCGACGCCAAAGATTTTCTGTTCCCGATGTGGAAAGGGAGGTGTCATGTCCAAAGATTGCCGATGTTCGGAAAACTAGAACGGAACCGCCTGGAGGGGAGGAGACAGTTCCGTTCGACAGCATCCCCAACCCAGCAACCGAAGCAGTCTCAAGACAATCGGCCGATTGTCGTCGTTCGCATCGGGCAACAACCCGTGAAAGCCCTGTTGGATACCGATGCATCCAGGTCATTCCTGCGTAGCAGAGCGGCAGAGGCCTGCCGAAGGATTTTCGGTTGGCCGTCTGCAGTTTCAGACGTGTTGGCCACTGTGGCTGACGGGAATTCAGTCGCCGTTGAAGAGGTGTACGAGACGAGAATACTGTTCGGAGAGGAGGAGGTCAAAGCCCGGATTTATTTGGTACCCAACCTACCGATAAATCTCGTTCTGGGAATGGACCTACTGAGTTCCCACGACTTCAGGATCGATTTGAAGACAGCGCGAAATGCTATCTGAAGGGCGAGTTGTTGGAAGGAGCCGTTTCTCCAGCCGTCATCCTGCACGACTCGTCGATCAGTTCCTTGGGCCAGCGGGAGGAGCAAGTTCTCCGGAAGTTCCTGGAGCAGGAGCTGGCAGGATTTGATCAAGTCCAGGGACTGACGAAGATGACCGATCAAGCAGAGATACCGTCCGTGTAACCCGAAGGTGCAGGAGATAATTGACCAGGAAGTTGACCGTATGTTGGAGGAGGGTATCATAGAACCCTCGAAATCTCCATGGAGTTCCTGCGTCGTTATCGTGAAGAAGGCTAACGGAAGTCCCAGGTTCTGCATAGATTTTCGAGCAGTGAATGAGGTCTCTGCCGTATATCGCCGGCATACTGGACAAACTCAGGCGAGCAAAGTACATCTCTACGTTGGACTCGAAACAGGGATACTGCCAGATTCCTCTCACGAAGGAGAGTAAGACCATTACCGCTTTCGCTGTGCCTGGAAGGGGTTTGTTTCAGTTCTGGGTTATGCCGTTCGGCCTTCATTCAGTCGGCGCAACGTTCCAGAGACTTTTGGACCGTGTTATCGGTCCGGAGCTGGACCCGATTGCCTTTGCGTATTTGAATGACATAGTGGTCTTAGGGGAGACTTTCGAGGAGCACCTGGTTAACTTGAAGGTGGTGTTTCGTCGCCTCCGGGAGGCAAACCTCAAGATAAACCCTGAAAAGTGCGAGTTCGTGAGAAGTTATCTCAAGTACCTAGGCCACGTGATCACCGCAGGAGGAATCGCAACCGACCCCGACAAGATTGCTGCCATCAATTCAATGAAGCCACCGAGGAATGTTCGCGAACTTCGCCGATTCCTGGGAGTGGCGAGCTGGTACCGAAGGTCCATGGACGATTTCACGAAAATAGTTACGCCACTCACGTTGTTGCTGAAGAAGAAGCAAAGGTGGAAATGGGAGGATGCGCAGCAGCAGGCTTTCGATGCGCTGGGGAGGCTCACCGAGTCACCGGTGTTAGCCTGTCTGGATTTTTCTCAACCGTTCACGCTGCAGACAGACGCGGCCGAGAATGGCCTCGGAGCGGCCTTAACCCATCTGTGATGGACGCGAGCGGGTGATCACCTACGCCAGTCGCACTCTGAATGGTGCAGAGAAGAATTACTCGGTGACCGAGAAAGAATGTTTGGCCATTGTATGGGCCATAGACAAGATGAGGCCATATTTGGAAGGTCACCGTTATCACCGATCACATGAGTTTGCGGTGGCTGCAATCCATAAAATCCCCATCGGGTCGGAATGCAAGGTGGTGTGTCTTCCTGCAGCAATATGATTTCGAGATCAAGTATAGGAAAGGTGACCTGAACCGAGTAGCGGATGCCTTATCGAGAGATCCCCTACCGTCCGAGAAACAAGTTTGTGTGACTGATAAGCCGACCAGATGCCCCTGGTATGTCAAGAAGTTCCAGGAGGTCTCGCAAAACCGCTCAGACTTTCCAGACTGCAGGATCCAGGAGGGAAGGTTGTAAAGTCATTTCTGGAGCTCGGATGACTTCACGGAAACTGAGATGGGAAAACCCTGGAAACTGTGCATCCCGACTGAAAATCGGCAGTCTGTTCTACGGGAGAATCATGATGTGCCAGTAGCCGGCCACTTCGGAGTCGCGAAGACCATAGCTCGAGTGGCCCAGAACTACTTCTGGCCAGGGATGCTCCGTGATGCGGCCCAATACGTGCGTAGATGCCAGCAATGCCAAAGGTATAAAGTCTGTCAGCAGAAACCTCCAGGGAAGATGCAGCCGCACCACACCAGCGAGCCGTGGGATACCGTCAGTACGGATCTGGTAGGACCATTACCACGTTCGAGGAAGGGGAATACTTTCCTGGTTATGTTCCAAGATCGATTCTCAAAGTGGATCGAATGCAGACCTCTTCGAGCAGCTACAGGCAAGAGAGTATTCCAGGCTTTTTACGACCTGGTGGTGTTGAAGTTTGGATGTCCGAAGACTTAATAAGCGACAACGGGTCACAGTTCAACGGCCGCCTATTCAAGGGCAACTTGAAGAGTTTGGGCATTCACCACCGAATCGCTCCAGTCTACTCTCCGCAGTGCAACCCCGTGGAAAGGGCAAACAGGACGATCAAAACCATGATTGCGCAGTTCTGTGAGCAAGACCATCGCTCCTGGGATGAGCATCTTGGAGAACTGGCATTCGCGTTGAACTCTGCCAAACATGAATCTACCGGATTCACACCGGCGTTCCTGAACTTCGACCGGGAGTTCCGCTCTCCCGAAACGAACCGTCGCACCGAAGGAATGAGGGATGTTGCGGAGGATTCGACCGAAGAACCACCTGTACGAGGGGTAGACCAGTATGCGACTCGTCTTAAACGATTACGAGAGACGCGGGAGTTCGTCAAGCTCCGGTTAGACCGAGCTTTTAATCAACAAAGCCGTAATTACAATCTCCGGAGGAGAGAGTGGTCGTGCCGGGTCGGAGACAAGGTGTTGCGCCGGGAACATCCGTTATCGTTGGCGGTTGGCGGTTTCGCGTCTAAGTTAGCCCCCAAATATTCAGGTCCGTATACGGTCGTAAAGGTAGTGTCTCCTGTGGTCTATGACTTGAAGGACGCGTCGGGAAAATACCTCCGTCATATCCACGTGAATGACGAAATTAACAGAATCATAATCATAGCAAGTGATTTCAATATTGAAATGAAAAAAGAAAATTCATTAGGAATCAGATTATTTACATTATTGAATAATTTCTCTATAAAAGGTCAAATTCATGATAACACAAGAATTACCGATCACTAACTCAACAATCGCATGTAATGGAAAACAAAAGCAGAACAATTACGCCAAATTCACAAAAACCGGTTTCTGGTCGGCCGTTTTCATGACAGTCATCCGAATCGCACGCTGATTGGTGCCGGCGTGAATGCAAGTTCAAATTCACCAATCAGCGTGCAATTTGAATGACCGGCATGAAACCTGCCGACCAGAAGCCGGTGTGTGTGAATTTAGCATAATAGTCCAACATCCCAGAGCTGTCTGAGGTAACTTATTTTCACATGGCTTTTTTTATATATGTTTTGTAGAATATTATTTCTAAAATAGTATCATAAGTGTCAGACACTTTCCATGGGCCAAAACTTTTGTTGAATGAACTTATTTTCACATTTCTGATTTTTAAATATTTTATTGAGGTAAATTATATTTCATTAGTTGGACAAATTGTAGTGACTAAACATCCCTTAAACACAAAAACTATTCAGCTGAATAATATTTGTGTTTAGAGGATGTTTAGTCACTACCACTACAATTTGTCCAACTAATGAAATATGCTTTGGTAGTCAACTCATAAAATATTTAAAAATCAGAAATGTGAAAATAAGTTCATTCATTTTTTTTTGAGCTTTAAAGCGTCTGACAAAAGTTTTGGTCCATGGAAAGTGTCTGACACTAATGTTCTACAAAACATATATAAAAATCAGCCATGTGAAAATAAGTTACGTCAGACAGCTCTGAGATCTTGGACTATAAGTACGGTGTTTGAGCACCGCGAAAACCTGATAGAATGCATGGAAAAGATAGAATCAACTGGTAGACAAATTGTGACGATAAATCAGGCAACTGCTATTTTTGTCGGATGTTGCAAGATTCTAAATTTGTGTTTTAGCTAACAGTATTACATATGCTGTTGCCACATTCTAATATTTTATATCAGCAATTACAGAAAACTAGGACAGACCCTTAACAGATTCACTCGGCCATAATTTGCTTCGAAAAATGTATACAAAAAAGAGTGTCCCTCTAAATACAGTGGAGAGTGAAATTCCCGAACTTACCATTCCAACTAAATAACGCCGTTTAAATGAAAATACATATCTTACCAGAACTGTGGCTGCAAAAGAGGTATGTGATACTATCATAATGCAAGTGAAAGGAAGATTTTCATTTACGAAGCATTTGAATGCGGCATTTTTTTTTGTGCGGACAAATTTGAACATTATGGAAACCATTTTCCAATGCAGCATTTGGATGCAACAGTTGACGCAAATTAGGTTGAAAACGAAATTAGGGATTATTTACAGTAGATCCGATTTTAGAAATCTTAACGGGGCTCTCAATTTGCTGAAATTCATCATTGAGAATAGCCTCGAACAGATATTTTCTGCCACTTTTTCCCTTCTCCGAATAATTGTGACAATTCCGATTACGATAGCTGAAGCAGAAAGAAGTTTCTCAACATTGAAGAGAATAAAAATCTTCTTAAGAAGTTCAATTAATGAAGAAAGACTTACGGCCCTAGCGATCCTATCTATAGAAAAAAAAATTCATTGAGAATTTACCAAATTTTAATGATGCGGTGATCGATCAGTTTGCTGCAAACTGTACACAGTAGTGAACAGTTATGTAAATATTTGTACTTTTTTCGATCAATAAAATAAAAAGCTTTTTTAAATTTGTAAACCCCTGTCTCTTAGGCCCACAAGCCGCCACTGAGGCAGACTACGAAGAACGTGAAGACACTCTTCTTAGAAGAACAACTGATCAGAAACTGGAACACGACGAGACAAGTTTCGACCTAGTAGAAGATCCGAACCTCGACCTTCACCGAGCTGATAATAGAATAGAACCCATTTCATAATAAACTTCAGATGTTAGATAATATATAAAAAATAGGTTGCCTAAAAAAATCCTGGACAGAGTATTTTTAATTATTTTTTCAAAAATGATTTTTCATGACATTTTGCAACATCATGATAATAAGAAAATTTGTAGTATGAAACATGTAGAATCTGCAAACATAGGGTTGCCTCTTATTTACCTGGACGAACTACTGGTTGCCTGGTTTAAACAGGTATGTCAAAATGAGATAATTTCACCGTGTGATAATAGAAAAAAATTATATCAGCATAAACGCTGTTTTATTGTGAACACGTTGATATAGGGTTGCCTGCAAAAAAATTGGACCTAATAGGGGTTGCCGAGGTTTGAAAGTTGCATTGTTGACGCGCCAGGTAATAATAAAGGACCGAACATCGCAGTCTTATCTGAATGTAAACCAGTGCTAATGCAGGTATACGTAATACCTACTATGGAGAGAAGAGGTATCCCTACTACCCCCCATAGACCATATTGAAAACAGTACGGCATTATCAATGTTACCACCTTTCATTTGGGAAATCTACCTAAGATCAATTCGAAATCTACCAAAAGTCTACCGGATTTTGAATGAAATCTACCAAAAATTTATCGTTTTTTTTATGTATTTTCCTTATCCGATACTGTATAATGCTATTGAGAGATGATCTCAACATGATATGAACTGCTCCACATGAGTAAGGAATATTGACTCAAATTGCAAAAAAATATATTTTAAATGAGATTTTGTGATGAAAATTCATATTGAGCTGGAAATTAAATTTAATTTTAGCCTGTGGGTCTGCAGCGTATACAGGGTGGTTAAGAAAAATCGAGTAAAAAACGAAATTATATTCCCAGAGAATTCAAGCATTTTAAGGCTGTAAATAAAATGTATGGCCTCCACGGGCATCAATAACAGCTTAACATCTTCTTCGCATACTGCACACGAGGTTGTTGAACATTTCTTGAGGAATTTGGTTCCATAAACGGGGCAGAAGCTCTCTCAGATCATTTAAGGTAGTTGAATTATTATCTTATCTTCTTTGGCTCAAATCACATGTATGTTCTATGCAATTCAAATGTGATGGGCGCGAAGGTATTGGTAAATTTGGATTACCAATCTCCTCGCGCGCATTCCCAACTATGACTGCACGGTGCGGTCAACGACTAAGAAGCAATCGAACCAATTTGATTGCATTAATTGCATCGATTTAGCTTCAAAGTTGGGACCCAAAATATGTAGGAGTCTACCTGATTATCATGCATTCACAGGTTGTGATTACACTGCAGCATTTTATAATAAAGGAAAGGTCAAACCATTCAAAATATTCTCGAAAAATGAGACGTATCAAAGTATTTTTGCATCATTAATAATGAAGATGATATTTTGAACCATGAAAAAATGAATACTGTTGAAGAGTTCACAGCACAAATGTATGGCATGAAGCACTGTCGACAGTAAACGATGCGAGAATTCGTATTTTCATGAAAAAGTACGGCGCAAAAAAAGACAGCGAACAATTTTCAAACAAAATTAAAAGTTTTGACTCCAACTCTATACCGCCATGGTGGATTTTCCTACAACAAAAAGTTTTACGAACAATATATGTAAATTCCATGTGGCTTAATGCAACAGAATCTGTATGTGCAGAGTTAAACCCTATAAATTACGGTAAGATTTGTGCCTCCATATGCTGGAGAGCTATCTCGGCTATAGTCTGACTGAGAAGAGAGCCCCTAGGGCAACCAAAAATCTGCTTATATACTTGTGAGTTAAAGACGAAAATGGAGGTGTTTAATATGAACTTGCACATATCTACAAATTCATCTTTGGGGATGGACGTGTGTGTGAGAGTTCGAGAAGTACAGACCTGTTCACGAGTTGCTCTTCAATTTAATTTCATTAACTGAAGTGTATCGAGTAAATCAATTGTGTTTTACACAAGTAAGTCCTTAGACTTCTGTTTACATATTGAGGTTGAGTTTTTACGGTTATTGGTGACGAGGAGTTCATGTTTTCCATGAATCATTTCGAGTTGTCATCAATTTCATTCCATATATTCAAGGGCGCCGGCAGGATTTTATTCAGGGGGGTGCAGAAAGATTGTTTCCACCAACCCCCCCCCCCCGCGTAACTTTTTTTACGAAAAATAACGAATTACATTTCTAAACTACAATCAGTGGTGTGTTTATTTAATTTAAATACACTGAGAGAACAGTTTATTTGATAAATAATATAAGTCAAAATAAAAAATATTGTTACGAATCTAGAAAGATCTCGAAAACTCGACCAGGAAGTGATAACGTCACGTTATTTCTTCGAAAGAAATGATAAAGTGTAAACTGATACTTTCTCTGGAATGTTCCTTGTGTCTTTCAGCACATTAAGACGCGTCAAGATTTGGAATCGATCTACAATGAGTGATGAAAGACTAAGTGGATTATGATGCATGCTTAGTGTTCACAAAAAAAGAGTGAATGATTGTCCAAAATTTATTGATAAGGTTGTAGACAAGTTTGGACAGCAGGAGAGAAGAGTTGCATTGCTGTTTTAAAATAAGTTTGTTCTAAGTAAATATATCAAATTTGTATTTTCTATTCTGTTTTCTATTGTTATGTGCATTCTAATAAAAAACATTACGCAAACAATTTTTTTATTATCAAAAAACCATTTTTTTCTCGAGAAATTTTTTTTTTTCAAAAGCCAGGGGGTGCATGTGCACCTCCTTGCACCCTCCTCCCGGCGCCCATGC
The DNA here is from genome assembly GCA_038502775.1 of Hippodamia convergens. NCBI lineage: Eukaryota > Metazoa > Arthropoda > Insecta > Coleoptera > Coccinellidae > Hippodamia > Hippodamia convergens. The sequence goes on from CM076607.1 coordinate 80,353,759, forward strand.
ATATATTTACCATATAATTCTTCCGCTTATACGCTTGCTGGAGGATTTCCCATAACTGGTTGACCTTGGTGGGCCCCCTCTCTTGCAAGACGCCCCGCTTCCGTATTCACCGCTGCAGTGGGTCCACGTTGCTTGTTGCTGGCGGTTGCTGAATTTTCGTTTTCAACTTCGATAACTCCGCGTATTCCCGACCGCTTTCAATCCCCTTCCTAGGTTCCTCACGATCGTGGCCTTATATACATTTGTGAAAAGCCTTCTTTAGCGGCCCATTGAAGTGAAGAGTCTAACTGTCACTCCTATTCCTGCTCCCTCACTATCCCTCATAATGCCGCAAAATTGTACTACCTGCAGAAAACAGATAGGAACATCTCAGATGTCCATTGCTTGCGTAAGGTGTCAGAAAGATTTTCATGCAGAGTGTGTGGGTTTCTCTGTCGTCGAGATTGACTTTCTGAATGAAGGCGCAGAGAAGTGGGCTTGCCATTTATGTGGTTCACAGGGGAGAAGATTACGTAGTAATTCTTCCTCTTCACGTCACGCTCTCCTACCATCTCCTCAGCCATCTCAATCTTTATCTGACGGTGACATGCCAATTACCGCTCAACATTTCAATGCCCTCATGGACAGTATTCAAAAAATTGCTGCAAGTGTTGAACGTATCGAGAAAAGACAGGACGACCTGTTCAATCAATTAGCAGATTGCAATCCATGAGCACAGTAGTATACTTTCTAAGCATCAGAACGCGATCGATGGCTGTCAGTTTGCATAGGGCCAACTCGACACTTCGCGATGAGGTTGCTGCTGTTACCTCGAGATTGGATGCTTCTTCTGCTTGTCCTTCGGAACGTAATGATGTGACTGAGATTTTAAGCCGCGTGGAAAAATCTCATAACCTAATAATAACTAACGTCTCTGAAAAGGCAGACATTGTGCTGGATACAGCCAGTGTACATAATATCGTCGAGCACATTCGGAAGGGCGCTGGTCAATTTCTTCTAAAGTCAAGTCGTCTGCCATTTAAAGACAGTAGCAAGCCTAGGTGGATTCGAGCAGTTTTTTCATTACCTGAATGTGTGAGGGATATATTGAGGAATAAATCTAAACTGAGGGGTCATCCAGATTTTCGCCATGTTACCATATATGATGATAAGACGAGAGAGCAGGTATCTTTTCTCAACGCGCTTCGTACTGAGCTGAGACGACGTCAAGCAGCTGGTGAAATCAACCTGACCATAAAGTATCTACAGGGTGTCCCAACTATAGTGACTTCGTCAAAATTTTCTAATAAAACATCAAAAAACTAGGTGATTTCTTGATCTGGCCGGTACTTTACACTAACATTCAATCACTGTCATCCATGTTTTCAGAATTTTTATCGGTAGTTCAAATACAAAAACCTGATATAGTGCTGATAACAGAGACCTGGCTACAACCGAATATTCCAGACATCATGTTCGATATCCCTAACTACTACTATCCCTATCGACCAGTGAGCTTAACATCCAGTGTTTGCAAGATCCTCGAGAGGATAATAAGCGATAGGTTGATAGAGTTTGCCCTACAACATGACATCATTCCGAAGGAGGGTTTCTTCCGGGTCGGTCAACTATCACAAATCTATTCCCTTGTGTCAACGACTGGACTAGGTGGGTTGACTCTGGCAGTCCAATAGATGTAGTTTACCTTGATTTCGCACGTGCATTTGATCGTGTTCCCCACTGTCGTCTTCTGAGGAAGCTTGAGTATTTGGGGGTGAGAGGACCGCTGCTCTCATGGATAAAATCATTTTTGACCCTGCGAACTTTTCGAGTTAGAGTTGGTGACTGCTTTTCCTCTTCCACCAAGAGGGTCGTAAGCGGAGTTCCACAGGGTTCGGTGCTTGGTCCTGTTCTTTTTGTACTTTATACTTCTGATCTTCCTTGCCTTTTCCAATCCAACTGTGCAATGTTTGCAGACGACACAAAAATATATAACCGTCCACTATCCAACAAAGGTCACCTCCAAGAAGATCTCACTCGTCTGTCTGTGTGGTGTCGGGAGTGGATGCTGCCCCTCAATGTCGAGAAGTGTTGTGTGCTTCATATCGGTAAAGGAAATCCCAGGACTCCCTACTTCATTGATCAGCAGCGGCTAGCCTCTGTCTCCCAGCATTGCGACCTGGGTGTTATCGTCACTGACAACTTGAGATGGTCTTCTCATATTTCGGTGGCGGTGTCCAAGGCCAAGCAGATGACCTACCGGCTTTCCAAAACATTTTCGGGGTGCGATATAGCTACAGGCAGGACCCTTTATACCACCTACGTGCGTCCTATCTTGGAGTATGCCGGCCCTGTTTGGTGGGCTAATCTAAGAGCAGATCAAGAACTGTTGGAGTCCGTTCAGAGATGGAACACCCGCATTCCATTTGGTAGAATTCGTCCAAACTATCAATCAAGATTGCAAATGTTCGATTTGCCTTCGTTTTTGGACCGCAGAACAAGAGGCGACTTGATTGTCACATATAGAGCACTTCACTCTCTTTTTGGTACGGACATGTCATTTCTCTTTCCTCTCAATCGGGGCCGACTTCTGAGGGGACACTCCTTCAAGCTCGCCAAGGAGAACTTTAGAACAACGCAAAGAAGCAACTTTCTTCCTAACAGAGTGTTCGAAACGTGGAACCGACTCTCCAGTGAGGTTGTGAATTCAGGAACAGTCAACACATTCAAGAACTCCTTAGATAGGTGGTCTGACCAGCAACAGGAATCAGTTTCGGTTGTGTAATATTTTGACTGTGTGGTGATATGAATATTTCCTTTTTTCTTCTTTTCTTGTATAGCTTCTCGAATGTTCTCTCAGTTTCATTTTGTAATTTTTTATCATTTTTGAGTTTATAGGTTTACCTCTACTCTCAATTTCTAATAATAATAATAATAATAATAATAACTCTATTAAAATTGTCCTCAATTTGAGAGATAGCTACATCAATAGGTGTGTTGGTATAAAGCGATAAAACATCGAACGATACAAGTTTTTTGTTGTCAAAACTGTCGTCAAATTAGCGTATATTGTCAATGAGTTCGAAGGACTTTATAACATTGTACCTGGAGTTGGATATTAAGGGTTGTAGCGATTCTGAGAAAAGCCTAGAAATATTGTAAAGGGGTGAACCAGTATTGGAGACGACTGGTCCTATTGGAAAACCAGGTTTATGAATTTTTATTAGGCCATATATTTTGCAAACCGTGCTATTGTGATGGACTTGAAACCCCTGATTAGTTTCATATTTCGAAAGTGGAACACCGGTGACCACATTGCCAAATTCTTTTTAAGAAATCAATAATAAATATAATATGAGGACTACACTAATATAGCAAATTCAAATGATTGCATTAGATATGTACCAATTCCTCAACATTGTCATTGTAAATAGTTCAAGGCTTTCACGACCGGATATACTGGTATGAAAAGAGTCTTACGGGCTTATTGGCCCGTGGTCCATTAGGAATAATTTCACCTAACGTTTCGCCTACAACTTCGGTAGGCATCTTCAGAGGATTCTCGGTCTAAGGTTGTACCTCGAACGCTGACGTGTTCGAACCGGAAGCGTCATCTGCGCGCCGGTTTATGGCGCGTCTACGTGCGCGATGCTGATTGGCCCATCGCTCCCGCTTCGTGTCGGCTTGATCTTTGTTTTTTCTAAGGTCGGTAACCAAGCGCTATGCAAGAAAGGGGTCTCTTCTTTTCTGTTTATGTTATTTTTGTGTTTATAAATTTCAAAGGCTCCCATGTTCAGCCTGGGATAGTAACTTTTAATATTGGAAATAATCTCCGCTTTTGAGAAATCTATGTTGTGTCCATCTATTAGCGCATGTTCTGCTAGTGCGGATTTTTCTGTCTGATTCAGTCGACAGCATCGTTCGTGCTCCTTAATTCTGGTATTGATACTTCGCTTTGTTGTGCCAATATAGACTTTGCCGCAGTCACAAGGTATCCTGTAAATACCAGCTTGTGAAAGTGGGTCGACTCTGTCTTTGGTTGTTTTGATCATTTGCCCAAGTTTTTGTGTCGGCTTATAAACGGTCTCGATCAATTTCTATCTATCTAGAATTGGTAAAATACTGAAAAGGCACAACATCGAGACCGTTTATAAGCTGACACAAAAACTTGGGCAAATGATCAAAACAACCAAAGACAGAGTCGACCCCCTTTCACAAGTTGGTATTTACAGGATCCTTGTGACTGCGGCAAAGTCTATATCGGCACACAAAGCGAAATATTAATACCAGAATTAAGGAGCACGAACGATGCTGTCGACTGAATCAGACAGAAAAATCCGCACTAGCAGAGCATGCGCTAATAGATGGACACAACATAGATTTCTCAAAAGCGGAGACTTTTTCCAATATTAAAAGTTACTATCCCAGGCTGAACATGGAAGCCATTGGAATTTATAAACACAAAAATAACATAAACAGAAAAGAAGAGACCCCTTTCTTGCATAGCGCCTGGTTACCGACCTTAAAAAAAACAAAGATCAAGCCGATACGAAGCGGGGGCGATGGGCCAATCAGCATCGCGCACGTAGACGCGCCCCTTTTTCCAGCCATAAACCGGCGCGCAGATGACGCTTCCGGTTCGAACACGTCAGTGTCAGAAATTCAGCGTTCGAGGTACAACCTTAGACCGAGAGATGTCCAAAAAAGGGTTGGGATCAGTCGACGCCGAGGTGGTGGGTTCCATGACAGCCAGGTACGACCTGCTGATAGAAGAAGACTGTGAAACAAGTCCAGGCTGGAGGGACATGTCAAGGGAGTGTTCCTGCCCGAAGCCATCCACCCACAAGTTCACGGTCCAGGAGAATTCATCGAGAGTCAGACAAGGCGTTGGTCAATAGGAAAGGTCAGACAGATCGAATACCAGATCTGCGGGGGTCCAGTGCGAACTTCTACGACCCCAGACGAACCTCCAACCCTGGCCGTTGGAGATTCGTCCGGGAGTGCTGTTGGCTCTGTGCAAATATCCGTCGAATGGCGAGGTGGCTGGCGACAATGAGATGACGAGATGAACTTCGTTACTGTAATCATCCTGTATATTTTCCAACAATGTTGAATTCAAACATAAAATTATTTCGAGTTTCATATCGTGAAAATCTAAAGAGTCCAGTACACATTGGGCCATGCTGGCCCACTGCTGGCCATCACCAATGTGTACAGGGGTACTTGGCGTAGGATGACCCATGCTGGCTTATGATGGTCAGCGATTTGTGAGTAGTGGCGCGCAATGGTCATGCTGTCTACCAGCCATCGCCAGTGTGTACAGAGGTACATGGCGTATGTTGGCCAGTGGAACATGGCTAGTGGCTCGCAATGGCTAGGTTGTCGGTTTTTGCGATACACATCAAAGGAATCGTGGCGTAGCCGGGCCTGGGGTGTTCGCACACTGGGATGCTGGCCCAATTCTGAGTTCGTAAAGCACTGCTAGCGGGGTAGGTGTACCTTGCTTGCCGAATTCACGTTTGTTTATTATCATTTTAATCGTTGAGTGAATTGATTGGAATATCTCTAGAAATAATGAAGAAACTCTCAAGTTTCAATTTATACTAATCCGAGGCTATTTAGGACCGAAAAATGAAAGACAAAGACCTAGTTGCCTTTCATAATTCTATAGTACTAATTTGGACAGTAGAGAGCGGGCAAAAGTCGTTGGTCACTGAGGGGATCTCGAGTAGCTAGAAGAAAATGGATGACACACTTTTCTCGACAAATCCAAATTTAAAAACAGAACCGTCTTATCATATCTAGATTTTGAGTTATCAACAAATTATATTTCATAAAGACAAAATTTGTACATTTGTACTGTCATTAAGAGAGTCTTCCGGGCTTATTGGCCGTGGTCTATTAGGAATTATTTCACCTAACGTTTCGCCCACAACTGCGGTAGGCATCTTCAGAGGATTCTTGGTCTTAGATTGTAACTCGACCGCTGAATTTCCGAAAGTGATGCTGGATTCGATCCGTTGGCCCCACTTATACCCTGATCATTGGCGGGAGAAGGTAGTGGGTTTACGCGCGCGATGTTGATTGGTCCATCGCTTCCACTTCGTATTGGCTTGATTTTGGTCTTTTCCAACACCTGCAACCATGCGCTATGTACCAAAGGAGTTTCTTCCCTTCTGTTCATATTGTTCTTATGTTTATATATCTCAATGGCTTCCATGTTCATCCTAGGATAGAACTTTTGATGTTTGAAATAGCTCCTGCCTTTGAGAAAACAATATTGTGTCCATCTGTCAGAGCATGTTCCGCTAGTGCGGATTTTTCTGTCTGATTGAGTCGACAGCATCGTTCATGCTCCTTAATTCTCGTATTGATACTTCGCTTCGTTGTACCAATGTAGACTTTGCCGCAGTCACAAGGTATCCTGTAAATACCGGGTTGAGAGAGTGGGTCGACTTTGTCTTTGGTAGTTCTGATCTTTTGGCCAAGTTTTTGAGTTGGCTTATAGACATTCTCTATATTGTGGCCCTTTAGTATTCTACCAATTCTATCTATGGAAGACTCTCTTAATGTCAATATATCCGGTCGTGAAAGCCTGAAACTATTTATTTGTACTGGGTGGGCAAAATTCGTTCTTCTGAGGGTATCTCGAAAACTATAACTCCAAGAAAAAAACTGATCAATCTCTAGCTCTTTTTTCCCGAATAATGGAAATCTGTCAACAGAAACAGCCCCCCATTTCTAAATTTTGATTTGTGAACTAAAATTCAGTGAATTCCATTTTCAATAATCCTCAATAATTAAGCAGTAATTATTACTCGCATGACTTTACTCGTAATTGAAAATTATGTTACATTCTACAAGCACTTTTCAGGAGTAATTTGAATATGATATATTTGAATGTTTGTATCCAGCCAATATCAAGATATAAAATATAGATTCCTGATTTTTTGAATGTGGACCATAATTGAAAATTTTTTCATCTATACAGGGTGTTTCAAAAAAAGGTGACGATCTCTCTAGGATAGAAAGAAACCTGAAAAATAATGGGGGTTTGTTCAGTAAAAAATTTTCGTAACGCCATCGGTATTCCAGATACAGGGCGTTGAAAAAGAAGAAAATATACACATTTTTTACGACTTTGCCGAAACTACTGGCAACATTGTAATGAAATTTTACACGAATATGTTTTGGAAGCTGATACATCTGATGAATGTGTTTTGATGACTGACTCTCATAGAGGGCGCTAGGTTCATTCCAAGTTGATTTGAACTTTTTTGATATTAGATTTATTAAGCTAAATTTTCGGCGATCTTAAACATCATTCAATTTCACACCAAAAAGGTACTCTTGATTAAATTCGATACTGAGGACAGTTTTCGGATTATTTCGATTTGAAAATTATGAAGTTATAGTCGATGCTGGTATAAAGTAATGATGAATGTATTAATTGAACAAAGAAATTTCAAAGAAAGGCTGAAAACATAAAAAAAAACTCAATTAGAGTAGGTGTACAAAATGTCCTCTGTTTTCACAAATACACAAATCTATCCTTTTTTCTAAAAAATCCATTAATCTTCTTGACGCTTGGGACTCAGCTATGAGGTCATTGAAGTGACGTTGAATTCTGTCCTCCAATTCTTGAGGTGAATTTACCCCTGTTGCATAATTTTTTTTTAAAGGTACGACCAAACTGTGTAATCCAAGGGATTGAAATCGCATAACCGAGGAGGCCAATGAATAGGAGCTTCTACACTTCTACCAATCCATCGATTCGGAAAATGGTTACTTAACCGATTATGACACCTTCTATCAATGTGACGTGGAGCTCTATCGTGCTTAATAATTAAAAATAATAATAATCAAGTACTTTATCAATACTTTATACCAGCATCTTTTTTTGAAATACCCTGTATATTCGATGCTTCGATAAATCTATCATATGAAACTGTTGATCTGAATATTTCATGAGAAGAAAAAATTCAACTTTTTTCTGTATCCAATTTACCTTCTGATTAATAAGTGTGTAGGCGTTACCATAGGGACCGTTAAATATGGTTTTATTATTTATTTATTTGCTGTTCTGTCTTTTTCTATTTTCAGGTTGGAGTTTTTGTTTGGAAATCCTTCCTCCGAAGAGCCGTTCCGATAATCGTGATGTCCTTCAATATAAAATATTCAGATACAACAATTTTATTTTATTTTTTTTTACGGGGAGTCAGGTTTTTTCGGCTGAGGTTTTTGTCCCTGGCTCTATAGTATCGTAATATAATAGTGATGATAGTATCGTATGATTCTATAATATCATACGAAGAATGTTACCCCGAAGAACGGTACCCCCGTTCTTTTTTTACCTCAACTTAGGTATTTTTTGTTTCAACATTTATTGTATTATTTTAGCTCTCTAATTCATAAGAATTCATCACCTGAACTCGACAGATAAAATCAGATTTTGTCACTGAGAAGGGGGGTAGACCAGTTGGACCTCATTTGGCCTCGTTAGTATCGCATATCTCTTAGAAAAGAATTATTCATAAAATCTCCCAGCCTTAAATTTACTACAGAAGGTCTTTCGTCTTTCGAGATAACATCTAGTAGCGTCCAAAGTGAGTTCTATCTTTCCAGTTCTCAAGCTGAAAAGAACTGCTTATATACTCTTTGAAATATCAGCAATGAACCTGAATCAGGGCTCTTATACAAGTTTGTTCGAGTGATGGAGACTCAAAATTTTTTGCGAGAGCACCTATGTATAGGATTTTTTGTAATTTTGAATAATTCAGACCATTGATAATAATAGAATAAGAAACAGATTGTACGTAAATGGATTTTTATTTTCAATATCTGCTCTACATGTTTCGCCTTCTCAAGGCATCTTCAGGAGCTCTGTAATTTAGAAAATTAATCCTAACATTACAATTTTTCGAATCAACTTACTCGTCCAAATATACAGAATGGCGGCGTTCGGAATCAACGTCGGATAAAGTGCGTGTGTCGAACGCTGGGCGCACTCAGTTGTTTGAAATGTTGCCGAGCGTTTTCGAACGACGTCGGGTGTTATCTTCCCTCTCTTTCTAACTGCAACGTGAGGTTAATTCAATATTTTTCAAATGATATATAGAGTATGAAGATATCTTTTTTAATTCAATTTTCTATCAGTGAATACTAAAAGTGGTTATTTTATTAAAATGTCTATAACGAATGTAGAAGTAGTTGGATGATGTTCGCAGGAAATAAATAAGATTGAGGGTTTTGATTTAAACCACCTTGAAAAAAATGAGATGACTCTCCTTTAGATTTTCCTCCCGTGGAAGCTGCAAATGTATTTTGTATTCAAAAGTATCAGTAGATTATTCACACCAATGAGCAAATGAAAGTCTTCTAGAGTGCTTGACAGTCTGTAAATAAATAAAATTTTTGGAGCAAAATATTCAATTGAAGGAAATGTAAGTAAACGTAATACATTACTGTAATATATGTAATAAATAGACTTTCTATTTTTTTGAGGTGGAGCATTCACAAAGGAAATAAGATACAGCATTGCTGATGAAGCTAAAAGTATCAACTGTGGCCATTGAACTGGCCTGGCCGATCTTGAGGAAGTATGCAGTCTTGTTCATGTTATTTTGTTTGTAGCCAAATTTGTTGTAAAATCCAGGATGAGCAATTTTCCTGATATTCATTTATTGAGGAATGTACCCAAAATCAGTAAGGTATAAGTGGTATTTATATTGGAAGTAGATATTATCAGTAATAAAAATGATTTTAGGTTGATGCATACCAGTTACAGAAATTAATTTTGGTAAAACATTCTGTGGAGCAAGACCACGCCTGATGACGAAGCAGCTATCCTCAGAAAAGAAACTAATAATAAGGCATGAATCGTAGTGGAAACTGCAATATGTCGAATGTCCAACATTCCAAATTTTCAGGAGAGACAGCAAATTTTTCCAATACGCTTGATATTTATTTCACCTCTGAATGATAATACCATAGTTTTTCTTGTTGACATTATGACTTTTTGTGTACAATTTTTTTCTGTTTTCATCGATTAAGACTTTTTCTGAGTTGTTTTGAAAATGAATGATTCAATTACATAACACCTATTGCATGATGTGCAGATTAACAAGTTGGCCAGAGTGGTGTAATTAAATAATGCTAGATTCTTTTTGAGATACCACATACAGCGGTTTCCATCATGATATATTAATGTAACTTAGTATTTATTAAATGTTCTTCAAAAGATACACTGTTTTATTTAAGAGCTTTATTCACTGTAAAAAACCGGGTAAAAATATAAAATCCATTCATGATTCTAATGTTTAGTGTTTCTATCATGTCTTGCATAGTTCTCAGCATCAGGAGAACTATTTCCTGGATTATTTGTCGACTGGGCACCCAATCAGGGTTATCAATATTTTCTAGATAGCCGTCAAATGAACCAGATTTTTAAATGATCAGAGAAATAATTAAGAAATATCTGGATTGGATAGAACTCCAGCACTGGAACTTCTGATGGATTGGTATCTAGAATAGAAATAATTTCATTTGATAATAATTTTAAACTTGTTTTTGAAAATACTAACTTGCTTTTTTTAAATACTTACCTTGAACACTGAATTTGGATTTGTAACAGATGAATAATAAACTCACCACCATATGTATTTATCAATGTATATGAAAATATTTTTTTTTTACCACAGACAAGTGCTTGGCACTTTTTCTCCTGTATTGATAATGGTTAATAAACATAATTCATTTTTAATAAACCGTGAATATTACGGAGGTGTACTTCATTTTTTTTGTGAATAAATTATTCCATTATCCTAGACTATCACGTGTATAAAATTTGAAATTACACTCATCTTGAAAAATAAAAATAATAAACTACCTTAAGAAACTAAATACTAGAAATTCCTCCGTAAAACAAACTTTTAAAATTCAAATGTGTAAATAAACGATATCTGCGCAAGACGAGTAATTGTTACCTACCTATTTTCTTGGTTGCAAAGTTGTACATCCGGACGAACGTCCCAAGTGATTCCGAACGGGGGTAAAATTTACCCGACGTCGATTCCGAACGGCTAGGGCGCACACCGGACAACGTCCGACGTTGATTCCGAACGCCGCCAATGAATATGCAACATCAACTTTCTAACTCCGCAGAATTGAAACAAATCTGGTCTACTAGGATGTGACAACAAGAAAAATACGACATAAAATCACGCGAATGACTAACACCAAAGAATTTACTTTGATAGCGTCGAGTTTAAAAACAATAAACACATATACTGACGTTAAAAGACATGACAACTAGCTGACGTATGTAACATGGTGGGTGCGTTCCGAATCTCGTGAGTTACTCCAAACTATAATAAACATTTAAAAATAGGATGGTAGCTTAGATGTGATTCGACTTGAGTGTTTAAACAATTGTTCGGATCCATTTTCAGGTTTTTCGCAATTTCATATATTTCCATCAAGTCTAACATATTTCCTCTATCTAAATTGTGCAAGAGTGTGACACCCTCCTCCCTACTAAACTCATGTTGGTTTTCTTTTAGGTGTTTACCGAATGAACTTTTATTGTTGCTGTTTCTTACTCTGATAATAATGAACAAATGAGCATTACTCCTCGAGAACAACAGAAAATAAATTAGCCACACATGAATTAAATCGGCATAGGCGATTCCCATCTCTGGATATTGAGTTCACGAATAATTTGAATGCATATTGAAGGTGGCACCTACTAACTTATTAGTTAAAAGTGAAATGAAAAGGAGGTATATCATATTCGAATTACTCCTGATAAAGTGCTTGTGAAATGTAATAATCGTTTTCAACTAAGAGGGGAAACAAGCGATTGAATATGACGACTACTCTATTTTTGTTCATAACTCAAAACCATAAATGAGAGTTTTTTCATTATCTCTGCGGTTGGTTTTTTACCGACGTTTCGGCATGCATTCGCCTGCCGTCTTCAGGGTGTTGGTCCTGAGAAGGACCGGTTTTTGCCAAACTTGTTTTGTCTGGACTTGTTCCATACTTCTTCAATTTCGCGATTATACAATCTAAACCTAGGTTACTGTTACTCAGTATTTATTCGCGTAGTCTACGTTTAGGCCCTGGTGGTAGAGGTATCATTGAGTTGATACTCTTCCATCCCTCAACAGAGTCGGTCTCAGGTTCCTTGCTTGTGGCTCTCCTTCGCGGGAACACTGAACAGACTCTTCAACCTTGAGGAAAAGGGTGAATTGTCCTATATTTCCCCACTGTAGCTGTCATCTGGCCAGCGAATTTCGCAACGTTCGTTCGAACTCCATTTTGTCAGGCGCGCCGACGTGCGCAGTCCTGGTTTTCTTTGCGCCTGTCTGGGGTATATTGTACAGGACTCTTCGAGTCAAGATAATCAAGTTACTGGCTGTAGCTCTCTTACTAAACTGCTTTCAAATCAAGCATTTTAACCGCTTTACATACGCCTCCCGCTCACCTCGCTTCATTTTCTTCCGTCCGTCATTTCAGTTGAATTTTATTTGTAGCTTTTTGTGTATATTGTTCACTCCGCTGCTTTTTACCTCATTCGTTTCATTGTAGTACCGTCAATAAATTGCAGCATTGCGTGTGCCATTAAAGTATTTGTATTTAGCAATATATTGTGTCTCGTCGAAGTGCGTTTTATTTATTTAGCTCGAAGTCGCTCCTCTTCAGTGGAAGAAATAGTACTATATCAATCGCTACCACCCCAGATTGAATCGAACCTTGTCTCCAACTGTGGAAAAGCTACCCAGGTGGACAACTGTGAGCGTCGTAAGGAATTGCGACCTTATAAAACCCATCGCAATTGGCGCCTGAGTAGGCTTGAAAAGGTAGTGGTAGGTGTAAGTCGCAACCCGGAGAAAAAGGCCATCACAAGGTGGTTTTGAAGTTCACGTTATTATCAGAGCAAGTAATATAGAGAGATTCGAGGTATAACCGTTTTCAAAATGTGTTTCCTTGACTAAGATATTAAGCGACTTGAAATGGAAGGTGTGTGAAGTCTCTATCGAATGTTTGCATATTCCGAAATGTGCGTCGTTTAGTTTTTTTGTACTATATTCATGTTGGTATATTCTTTTCTTGAGGAATTGCGATGTTTGACCTATGTAATATGCGGCAGGTATGCAGTTTTGGCATTTTATCTTATAAGTGACATTGCTAGTAAGGGAAATGTCTTCCTCCTGTTTCAATCTACTGAAGATATTTGAGGTCTTATTAGAGGGCGTCCAAACTGGTATGACACTCATTTTCCGCATAATGTTTTTACGCAAATTTCAATCGACATGAAATACGGAAACTTTACATATACATGGTGGGCAGAGGGTGTGGAGCAAGGAGAAATCGCAGTACCAGATCGGAAAGGCGGAGGAATTCTGGTGGAATCTCTGTTTCATGATAGGTATCTCATTATTTCTTCTATTCCTTGGCTTACGTGACCGATAAAATATGAGTTGTTAACAAGGGTGTTGATATTTTAATGTTAGGTGCGTGGAACTCATCATCGGATAGTAGCATTGCTCTGTCGACTAATTTATTAATTGTTGAGGTCTTATATTTCTTAGTTAGTTCTTCATATAGTTTAAGTAACGACCACACCAGGTGTCTTTCCTATACCAATTGAAAATGAGCTTGCCCTCATGTCCAAAAAATCTATATGGTCGTCTGCGGGGACAAGTCTCTGTATTGTCTTTCTGTGATGTAGCCACTATCCATCCAATTTTCAAATTTTTTGTTGCAGGTGTTCTGAAGTGAATTGGTAATATCTCTTTTGATTTTTGCATATGTTGTCACATCTTCAAGTAATGAATTAATTTTTCCGACATGCATATCTTTTTCCATAAGTACGGATACGATTTTTCTGTAGTAGAAAGAGTGAGTTGCAGGAACGTAAATTAAATAAATTTGATGCTCCCTTAATTCTCCATTAAAGGAAGTATCCATGGCTACCACCTATGGGTACTCCATTTAAGGGAGAATTAAGGGAGCATTAAATTGTAATGGACGTTCCTGCAACTCAGGGCTGAACTGCTTGAAGACTGAAACGTAAAAAAAGTAAAGGTATACGAAATGATAACATGACAACTTCGTTATTACTTTCTGATTGGGTGAATTTTATCTTAAATAGAAAAACAAATCTGTAAAAATGCTTTATTTACAATGAAAATGGAGCAATTGATTCAAATGACATTTATTCAATGGTTTTCCTCATTTTTTTTATATAATTTCACATGTTCTCTGTTTTCAGCCTCAGGATCAGCTTTTCTTTTCATCATTACTTTTGTTCTTATATCTTTTTTTTTTGTTCAAATATTTTATTCTTATATAATATGTTTGAATCATGTAGCTCTTTATTACTTCTTCAGGATATTCTGCTGCTGAGTCTGGTTATTTTTCTTTAATTGCATTCACCAATGTTTTTGTTACGTTGGGACTTCCATCGAACTTTTCGTCATGTAACTTGGTGAAACGTTTTTCAATTTTTTTGGCTTGACATTACCATTTCTCACTTGGTGTAGTCAATCCTCCAAACGATAGGAATTGAAATCAATCTGGAGGTTATGTCCTTTGGCTGAGGTAACGCAGCGTAAACGCTCTAGAAATATCCGCTGGTGACCACTTGACCCACCTTTCATCATTTTCAAGTTTATTTTTTTGAGCTTTAGTTGAAACTGTTGAAATTAAATCATCACGATTTTTCAATTCAGATAACTGAAACTCAATTTTTTCAGACTGCACATTAATTTTTTCATTTAGCGATGAAATGGTTTCTTCACTCATTTTAAATTTCAGCCTTTTTTTTCTGGCAGCCTTTTATATTTCACTACCCACTCAATTTCTCCTCCAGATGGAAGATTATCTGCAAGTGAAAATATTTAGAATGAGAATAATAAAATAATATCCAAATGTTCCTTGAGAAATAATTCCATGAACAGAGTATGTATAAAAAGACAATATAAACAAAAATTGTTTATGTACAAGGTCAATAAAGTAATGACATGTGAAAAAGAAATAAATACTAACCATGAGATGAAACTTAGACAAATCATTGAAAATAGAAAATCATCCACTCTCACTCTACTAATTCACAATATGAGTTGTGAAAATGAGGAAAAGATCAAATAACATCATCTTTCCAAATGCTGTCGCTTACAGCTGAACATGGAGGAGGGTTATTTTCTTATAAGCATTGGCGTGAATTGTCTTATAATAGTTGTTCGACCAATTGAGTCTTTTTCTTCGAGCACATTCTTATCTCTTTTTCAGTTGGTAACTGCACGTTTTTTGAATAGTTATTTGAAACCAACTGGTTTTATAGGAGATCAAACTCCTTTGAAAATACGAGATATAATTAAAATGGAAAATAATGAGGATGAACCCGATGAGACCGATAAATTTGAGAGTGTCCATTCAAGTTCAGATGATTCAGATATGAAATAGAAGATATTGATCGTTTTTTTTTTCATTGATATTATTTTTGTTTTTTTGCTGTTCTGTAATAAAATTTATTAATATAATACAAGATCTTCTGACATTTTTCTTGTTATTGCAATACGAATTTTCGGCAGTCCACATTATACCCATATATATATATATATATATATATATATATATATATATATATATATATTCTCATGAAAAAGAGAGCTAAAATAATACAATAAATGTTGAAACAAAAAGTACCTAAGCTGAGGTAAAAAAAGAACGGGGTATCATAACATTCTTTGTATGATACTATAAAATCATACGATACTATCAACACTAGTATCCTACGATACTATACAGCTAGGGGAAAAAACCTCAGCCGAAAAAACCTGCTTCCCCGTAAACAAAATAACATAAAATATGAAATATTAGGAAAATCTTGAAAGACATCAGTGTGATCATCTTCATGCTATCCGTCGATGGGCTCGGATACACAGATTCTTCCCAAAACGACTCGTAATTCTTAATCTGAAATGAAAAAAGACAAAAGCAGAAAAGAAACCGATTATTCAGAATAAATCGAATGCATTTTGGAAATGCATTTGCTACTTTAAAAAACATCAACATTAAGATTTCTTGGCCAAATAATGTTCGGAGGTTTATAAATATTTATGACAGAAATGTCACAAAATTGGAAAGGAATGAAAAAAAACTCCATCAATTTCCCCTTTCCGAATCTGTTGAAAGTTACGAAACTGATAAGTTTTCAACATAACAAGCTAAACTTGTAAAAAATCAATTAATACATAACCTTTCAACTGTCCTCTTTCACGAGGATTTTTTTCTGTTGCCGTGTGGGTTTCTTGCAGAAGAATCTCTTTGATACCATGTTCATCAGCTAATTTGGAACCGTAATCACACTTGTCTCTCGAAATTCTTTCGATATTCAAATTCAAAATCCACAAATTGTTGCTCTGTGGTCGTGAGGGTTTTTTCAAACCGGATACGACCTTCCAGGTGATGATTTTTCGGCACTTCAGATGTTTGAAGACCGCTACGGGACCCCAATGAGAGGCAATCATCTCCCATAGATAAACCAAACATGTTATAACACAAGAAAACAGAATATTTTTCTGGACCAAAAATTAAGACATATTACGAGAATTGTCATTCTGACAATATATATATATATATATATATATATATATATATATATATATATATTATATTATATTATACCCATAAGTTAATATTATATTATGGTTTGGACTGTTAAGTATTCAATTTTGTTTGAAATTCAAATGTCAGTTGCTCCAGAATATCGCCGTATTGTTCTCAATATAGCCTATGGAAGGCTATGACAAGTAAACAACAACATGTCGCCACGTAGTAGTAAAAGTGTAGAAAATACATGCAAAAAGTGTTCAAAAGAAGTGAAAATAAGTGTATCATGCTCTATTTGTTCGAGTACGTATCATCCCAGCTGTATCCTCAAGATTCATGGCATTTATGTGGACAAAGGAAACGTTATTTGTTGCAACGACATAACCTCGAAAAATTGCGACTGTGAAAAGAAAGAACTAGAAATACAACAACTCAAGTCTCGTTTAGCAAACTTAAATGAAGTTTGCTTTGAAAGTTCAATGCATCAACAGAGTTTGTCAGAGGTGGAAAGTGTGAAACAGCTTATAGATCAAACCAAGTTATCAATGGAAGAACAGGTACAAGAAATTGAAGAGAATGTAGAAATAGGGTATATGAATAAACTCTTAGAGGAAAAGTCGAAAATGATTGAGGAGCTTCAGGATAAGATTAAGTTTATGAAAAAGTATATTAACATTTTGGAAAGAAATGATGAAGGTTCTCCTACGCCATCTATTAGAGAAGTTTGTAAGCCCCACAAAAATTTCAAATTATCAAATTCCAACATCATTCAAACAGTACCAGATGAAATAGAGATAAGCAATCGCAACACAGCTGATCGAGCTAGTAAACATCCGATTCAAAACAAAACAGAAGACGTCAATAAACTCGGAAGAATTTCAAGAACTCCTAAAGGTAGGAAAATAACAGGAACAAGAAGTAAGCCAGAAGACGATAAACAAAAAACTTTAACTGGCTTGAAGCAAAGAATATGGCTGCATGTTGGGAGAGTTGAGTTAAATACTACTCCGGAGATGATAAAAAAACATTTGAGCCAATTATTTCCGGGCCGATCTTTCGTTATAGAGCAACAGAACATGAGAGAAGGGGCTACTAGCATGTCATTCAAAGTGGGCGGTGAAGTTGATTTGAAAGAAGAATTATATGACTGCAATAACTGGCCGAGCGGCGTTACTATTCGACGTTTCGACTTTTTTCGAAGAAACAGACAACAAGAATGTAAGTAATGATACCTATAAGATCATAGCTAACATCAATGTGCAATCCCTTGCTAACAAAATCGATCACTTTGTATACTTTATGAACAATAGAAATGTGAATATTGCTTGCATTACGGAACATTGGCTCTCACAGAATCTAGTAGAAAAAATAAATATTCAAGATTTCACTGTTGCTAGTTCATTTTGTCGAACATCATCTAGACATGGAGGAGCAGCAATAGTTGTGAGAGACGGTATCTTGTGCAAGGTAATTCGAGAATTGAAAGAACTCTCAATCGAAAGTGAAATTGAAGTGGCTGCTGCTGGTTTCGTACATCTGAAACTTGTAATAATTGCACTTTATAGACCGCCTTCTGGCGATGTTCAGCTGTTTTTGTCTACCCTCTCACGAATATTGGAGAACTGTTTTGATAGATACGAAAACCACAAAATTATCTTTTCCGGGGACTTCAATATAGATTTTAGCAAGTCGAGTAAAGAAAAGTCAGAACTCAGCGAATTATTTAAGATTTTCAATTTCCGACACATTTTTTATGAACCGTCCAGAGTGAGTAAGCAGTCTAGCTCATGTATCGACAATATGTTCGTGAATTTCTCCGAAATAGATAATAATAATAATAATAATAATAATAATAATAATAATAATAGATATTTATTCTCATAAACAGTAAAACCACATGTATAGAGGATACGTCAATAAATACATGGAGATTTAAAATCTTTAAGATATCCAATGAACAAGGAACGTTCAGATATTATGTTGCAAGGAATTCCTGGACAGTGTAGGGTTCTATATCTATCAGTAACCTGTGTAATCTAGATTTGAAGATGTTAAATCTATCTATAATCTGTATTTCTTTAGGTATTTTATTGAAAAATGTGATACTCATATATTCGACATTTTTTTCAGTAAGCGTGAGAGAGTGCATCGGAAAATGTAGTGGATTTGTACGTCTAGTATTGTTTGTATTTTCATGTTGTTTAAAATAAGTCTGCCTTCTCTGATGCAGGAACAGAAGACATCTGAAAATGTACAGACCGGCCAGTGTTAAGATATTATTCATACGGAACAAACCACGGCACGATTGTCTATAACTCAGACCATAGACTATTCGTATGGCAGACTTTTGCGTCACAAAAATCTGGTTAGTTGCCGAACATCCACCCCACGCAATTATGCCGTAATTTAAACGCGATTGAAAATTGGCGAAATAGAGGACTTCTAAGACGCCTTGGTCTACTTGTTGTCTCATCACCCGAAAGGAGTACACGACCGACGTTAATTTTTGCATGAGGTTTGTTAAGTGTTCCCCCCAGTTCAAAGAACTATCTAGAGTGATTCCTAGGAAATTGGTGCTCGTTGATATCTGGATGTTATGACCTAGCATATGCAATGAAGTTGGATAATGCATTTTTTTAGATGCAGAAAAAATCACGCAGTCGGTTTTAGTTGGATTAATTTTCAAATCATTTTCGTGGCACCCATCGGAAACCGCCTTTGCTACGATTTGTGCCGATGATATTGCTGAGTTGATATCCCCCTGGGATGAAATTATGTTTGTATCATCAGCGTACATGATGACTAAAGCGTCATTTTCTAGTACACATGGGAGGTCATTTATATAGATTAAAAAAAGTAGCGGTCCAAGTATACTCCCTTGTACCACTCCATTATGCAAAAGTGCGTCATAGGACAAATACTTCCTGCCGTCGACTTCAATCTGTACTCTCTGGACCCGGTCTTTCAAAAAATTACGTATAACCTCTAATTGTTTGTCCCTCACACCGTATTTTTCCAATTTTTTCAATAGAATTTCATGATTTACACTATCAAATGCCTTGGAGAGATCTAAAAAAATTCCAACAGGAACTTCACCATTCTCTAGTGCTTCAATTACCGAACGTATCAACTCGAATATGGCTGTTTCAGTGTTCTTGTTCTTAGAGTACCCATGTTGATTACCACGTAAAATTTGATATTTAGAAAGAAAGTGCATTAAACGCATTCCAAGTACTTTCTCGAAAATCTTAGAAAATGATGTTAGCAGACTGATCGGTCGATAATTATCTAAATCATTGGCATCGCCTTTTTTATAAAGAGGTTTGACTATAGCGATTTTCAGACTATTTGGGAAGATGCCATCTCTAAAACAACTATAGATTATGTGAGCCAATGGCTTTGCGATCAAATGAATCGATTTCTTGATGACAGTCATCGGAACATCATCATGTCCACATGCACGCGAGTTCTTAAGCGATTTGACCACATTCACAATTTCTTTTTCATCGATGTCGAACATATAAAAAGACTTCGGATTGGCACCACTGACATGCGTAGTATATCGATCAGTTGGAGCCACATATTGGTTACTAATACCAATGTTGGAAAAATGGTTGTTGAAAGAATTTGCGTGCGTTTGTCGATCTACATTATCGTTGAATTTCGACTTTTTGTTTCCTTTTCCTGTGAAACTATTGACCAATTGCCACATTGTTTTTGACTTATTGTCCGATGCAATGATTCTGTCACGGACATATTTTTGTTTGGCCCTACGAAGACAGTTCTCGTATCTAATTTTCTCTTTTTTATAAGCTACTGTATACTCTGGTCTGCATTTAGATATAGTGAAAAGTACATCTAACCTTTTTTTTGTCGTATGAATAAGCGGACATTTTTCATATGCATGTGAGATTTTAGACTCACCAACTTTTCTCATTACTACAGGAAAAGATCGGTCAAAAACATTCTTAAAGCGAGTGAAAAATTTCTCCCAAAGTTTTTCTGAATCACCCGTATTTACGCGTAGAATATCCTTCCATTTTTCCTTCGATAGTTCACTCAGAAACTGTTCCATGGTAGAGTCGTTTATCAGGCGAACTTGCCTCCGTGAAACCCCTGATGGATTTCCCCATTGAAATGAGAATCTTTGAGCGGTATGATCCGATAGGTGTGCGGAAATAACACTTGCACTACAATGTTCTAAGTTTGTTATCACATCATCAATACAAGTAGCCGATTTATTAGTAACGCGTGTAGGTTCGTTAATCATGAATTTCCCCCCGTAACTCTCCACCAACGAAACAAATCTCTGAGTGTCAGAATTCGATTGGAGTAAATTTATATTGAAGTCACCTGTTATAATAAATTTTTCTTTCCATAGTACCTCGAATAATTTATTCATTTTATCGAAGAAAACGTCAATTCGCATGCGGCCCAGTACATGGACGATAAACACAGACAATGACCACATTGCGATTATCTGATATTATATCGATCGCGGAGCATTCGAAACACTGGGAATACTCATTCTTGCCAGATCTAAACGTTCCTTGCCCTTAACATGCTCTTTACAGTAAATTGCGGAACCGCCGTGAATCAACGTTTATCTGCAAAATTTGGAAATCAAATTGTATCCTTGAATTGAATACATTTCTAATTGTTTTGGATTTTTCCAATGCTCTGTGACGGCAACAATGGTCGCGTTATTATTATGAGCGAGCAATTCCAGCCCATTCAGACTATTTCCTATTGACTGAAGATTTTGATGGATCAGTACAAAATCATCTAAAATTCTCTTCTTTTTCTTCTTGATAGATAAAGTAAAAAATTATTAATCCTACTACCTTCCGGCCAAATATCCGGGTGTTTCAATGCCTCAAATTCACCAGAGGGGACTCCTACCTTGAAAGAAGAATATTCATCCGGTCTCCTCGAATCCAATTTTTTGCAGTTGACTTCAGAGAAACCATTCGCCACCAAATGCTGAGTGAGGATTTCTTCGCCCAACGATGGGTGTAGGTTGCACACATGGATGTACTTAAATTTCGGAGCAGCCTCTATACTGATTTTTGATCCCCTGCCGCTGCCTAGAATGCTCTTATCCAATTTCTTAGATTTTTTCTTTCTTTCAACCATAGTGAAGTTTTCTTCGTCCACACAAATGTTGCTATTTAAGGTGCTATCTTCAGGAGAGATTAATGTATTGTTACTGTCAATTCTACCGGATTGGTCAATGGGTGCATTTTCAATTGTATTATTTTCCCTATTATTTTTCAAGCTGTCGCCTGGATTAACTGCTTTTTTGGATTTCTTATGTACATCAATTTTTCTCGATTCTTTTATAGAAGGAACTTTATCCAAATTTCCACAATTTCTATCTTGCGTGGTCAAATTAGAGGATAATCCTGTAGGTGCGGCAACATCGACTTTCAGACATTTTGGGTTATGTTTGTTCTCCAATAATTGAATTATTACGATTTTGTCTTGAATTGTTTTCTCCAATTCCTTAATTATTCGTTTAGAATAGTGTAATTCTGTTTCCAATACCTTAATTTCGTTTTTTAGTGTTGTCTCCGAAATATTCCAATTTAGGTTAGGTTCACTAACAAGAATTTCTGGAACATCCTGGGAATTCGGGTGGTCTTCTTTGACTTCCACAAGATCTCGAAGTTCTTGACTCACTGTTAGCCCTTTCGGTACTTTTTTATTGACAATTATATCAATTAAATGTTCTTTTTTTAGTTTCGTCAACTCGGTAACGATCTCTGCGTTCGGCGCCATTATGTCTTAGCCCTAATAAAAATTACACCTGGGATCCCAACTTGTCAGATCATCGGGCACAAATTCTATTATGTCCAGTTGATGCTATAAAAACTGAAAAAGAGGATAATTTCAAGATAGTGAGACACATAAATGAAAAAAATATTTCAGGATTTATAGAACAACTAAATTCTCAAAACTGGAGACTTCTTTATGACGATGACGCAAAAGTACAGTTCGACAGTTTTCATGAGGCACTGATATCCATCTTCGACGCATCTTTTCCTGAAAAAAAGGTAAAGATTAAAAAAAGAAAAAAATATAAATGCTCAAAGAGAATAAAAGAATTACAAAATAAGGTTGATGCAGCTCAAACCATCGCGTACGTATCAAAGAATGAATCTAGTATCAGATTGTATAAAGCCATGCGACACCTACTGAAAGAAGAGATAATTAAATCAATTAGGGCGAAAAATATAGAAAACATCAAAAATGCAGGTAACAAACAACGGGCAATGTGGGAATTAATAAAACAAGAAACAGGAAAGAACAATAAAACTGTACCAAATACGACTGTAGACGCTGATTGTCTGAATGACCATTTTTCGAAGGATGGGCAGAGAATTCAGGATTTGATAAAACCATCATTCCCAACATGGTTTCAGAAGCCGACGCTCAACTGTCACGGCAATGATAGATGTGCTCGATCAGATTATGGATGGATATAACAGTGGTGAGGATGTCGAACTATCTTGCATCGACCTCAGTAAAGCTTTTGATAGCGTCCCACATGAGATTCTGTTAAAAAAGCTCCAACATTACGGTATAAGAGGAAGGGTAAATGATATGTTTGAATCATACTTGTCCAATCGATCCCAAAAAGTCAAATGGGGAACCTCTTTCTCGAAAACCAAAAAAGTTCAGACTGGTGAACCACAAGGTTCCATATTGGGACCCATATTGTTCATTCTTTTCACGAACGATCTATATGTGAATGTAGAAGCCGATCAAATCTGCTGTTACGCAGACGACACAGCACTCCTCAACAAATCGAGGCATAACTTAGACACCAGGACATCGAAGTCACTTGAACAGGCTGGTATCATGCAAATGGACTACAAATAAATACCGAGAAAACCCAGAAGCTTACTTTTACCACCAGAAAGCACACTGATGCAACTCTCACTTATCTCGGGATAACATTTCATTCTTCGCTTGTCTGGAGTAAATACATCGATGAGCTGTGTGGAAGACTCTCGACGGCTATATTCTTGATAAAAAGGATGAAACAGATATCGAGTGTGGAAACAGCTAAACTCACCTATTATTCTGCCTTTCACAGTCCAATGCTATATTGAATCATTTTGTGGGGAAAAGGTGCCTATATCGAAAAGGTTCTCCTGAAACAAAAAAGAGCCATAAGAACTCTATATGGGATGGGAAGCACTGAGAGCTGTCGCGTAGTTTTCAAGAGGGAAAAAATCCTTACAGTTGTATCATGTTTCATACTTACCTGTGTGAAATATGTTCATCAAAACCGAAACAAATTTCCAACTAACTCTCAGTTTCATGATTACAACACACGCGAAAGACATAACTTTGCTCTTCCTCATGCGAGACTCAAGAAAACCCAGCAAGGTCCAAATTTTATATGTTTGAAATTATACAATAAATTTCCTGATTCCATCAAAAAATTGAATGAACTAAATTTTAACAAGAAAGTAAAGGAGCTGTTACTGCAGAACACGATCTATAGTTTGGATGAATTTTAAAATGTTTGTGTTTGTCTAAGATTTTTTTTGTGACAGTGACATATGATTTGTTATTTAATTTAGAGTTTTTTTAAACGACAAACCGTGTAATTTATTTGACGGTGACTATTTATGATGTACAATATACTGTAGGTACATTCATGAATAAATTATTATTAAGGTACCTATGTAGTAGGGGTAAAAGTACCGAGCATTCGCACTGTCTTACATTCAGATAAGACTGCGATGTTCGGTCCTTTATTATTACCTGGCGCGTCAACAATGCAACTTTCAAACCTTGGCAACCCCTATCAGGTCCAATTTTTTTGCAGGCAACCCTATATCAACGTGTTCACAATAAAACAGCGCTTATGCTGATATAATTTTTTTCCTATTATCACACCGGTGAAATTATCTCATTTCGACATACCTGTTTAAACCAGGCAACCAGTAGTTCGTCCAGGTAAATAACAGGCAACCCTATATTTGCAGATTCTACATGTTTCATCCTACAAGTCCAGTATGAAATTTTCTTATTATCATGATGTTGCAAAATGTCATGAAAAATCATTTTTGAAAAAAGAATTAAAAATACTCTGTCCAGGATTTTTTTAGGCAACCTATTTTTTATATATTATCTAACATCTGAAGTTTATTATGAAATAGGTTCTATTCTATTATCAGCTCGGTGAAGGTCGAGGTAGGTTCGGATCTTAGACTAACCTATTCATGGCAAACTATGGTGGAACTGGTAAAGCAAGATTCGGAGTTAATATCGAGCAGCAGCAGGATATTTTCTCTGTGTCTGAGGATTATTCATTAGCCCATTGTATCACTGAAGACCTGCGTATGTCCAGAGGTTTAGCATTCGTCTTCAGAAAATGTTTGGTAGTGTTCCTAGGCTCTTCAAACAACATCCTCGCCCTGGAAAAGCCATGACTTTAACTGACAATCAGAGTTGCGTCTTCTACCTGGTTACAAAACGTCCCACGATAGTTTGTCCCATAACAAACCAAGCTACAAAAATACGTGGGATGTCCTATTAAACTTAAGTGACGAGCTCTCCAAGCTGAAAGCGAAGAAGCTAGATGTGCCAAAGTTTGGTTATTGTCTAGACTAGACCACCTCAACTGGAGAACCGTCCGGAACATGCTAGATGTAATTTTCCAGAGGACGGGAATTGTTATACTGGTTTGCAGTTTCAACCCGAGTAGTAATTCAGCGAAGGAGCGGACTCTGTAATGCTATTTTGAGCAGCAAGGAGCTACAGAGAAAGAGACGCGTTCAGACAGGTGTTCGGGGACCGAACATCTCAGAGAGTAGGCAATATGCTTGATGTACGAATGTTCCTGGTCGAGAAGTAACCTAACCATGGTTCTTCCAACAGTTCAGCGTTCAAGGTTGGTCTTTGGGGGTAATTGTGGAGCGTTTCAGGTTAATTACGTGTTGGACACTGGAATAAAATATTCTAAAACATGTTGCAGAATGCGCTCCTATTCCAAAACGAATGCGAAGTTCGAAAACGAGCGACGAATGAGCGAGTTTTCGATAGCATGAGTGTTGGAATTGCCTTCTGCAACGAGTATTAGACGATATTTTTTCTATTTCAGACATTTTTTGTGAAATACTCTCGAAATTCAAATAAAAATTCAGGTTAGTGAATTTATATTGAATATAATATATAATGAAATTTTCATCTTGGCAGTTGGTGTGAATTACGAAATTTGACAGATAACGGGACAGTTTCACAAAACTTCAATTGTGCGATTATAAAACCTTACGTAAATTCGAACCAATCGAATCACTCGTTTTGAAATTTCAACGAATCGCGGTGGCTTCAATTGATTATACGGTACAAACAAAGTTTTGTGAAACCGACCCATAGGGTCGTAGACACGTGTTTCGGGCTTTAGGCCCTCATCAGTACGGTGAAAAGATGGTAAATCAAAACGCATATCGGAGTCAACACAAGGGAGCCAGCCGCACATTTGCGATTTCAGTCGGAAGACCCTGCATTCCAGGGCAACATCCAGCGTCACCATGGAGGCAGCCTTAGCCACCTGCGTGACATCCGAGTCCAGGAATATAAGTATAAGAGTGATTTATAACGAGGGATTTTTGAAATACATGAAAAAAATCTATTGGACATAACCCTCAAAGATGAAAATTAACCGAAGACACGTGATTCGATCACGAGCACTACTGTAAATACTGTAATGAACTCATTACGATACTGAAATAGCGAAAATATAGATTAGCTTGCTTCACATAACACTGGATGAGTGAGGATCTATTAAAGATGGTTGATGTTTCCAACTTTGAGATGGTAGTCTAATACTTTAAGGGGATAATGTTCATCATGAAAAAGTATCGGAATTAAAGGAAATGTCTATCGAGGGACCTATTGAAATGAGTGGTATCCTAGAAGAAACCACAAAAACATACTATATATATATTGGAAACCCCCCCCCCTAATTATCTTCAGGGTATCGAAAAGAGATCTCTATGAAAATATCAGCTACAAATAATAATATTTAGAGGTCGCTCATCGATTATTTCTATTTTCCCTACTAATAGCAGGAAAAAAATTTCTTTTTTCAATAAAAAATTCCTAGAGCAGAAACCAATAGACGGATTTCATTGTGTGATACATTTTCGTATAGACAATTAGATACTCTATAAAAATGACTCGTACGATATTTCGATAAAACGGCCCCTTCAAAAGTTATTCCATTCGATGCTAATATTGAGGTATTTTTGAAGAAAAAAATTATTCAAAAAATCGATTCTGTTTGTTTTCAAGAAATTCTATTTTTAATTATCTTCAGGGTATCGAAAAAAGGCGTCTATGAAGATATTAGCTTTGAATATTAATATTTAGAGGTCGCTCAGCGATGATTTCTATTTCCGCTGTTGAAAGCAGGAAAAATTTTTCTTTTTTCAATAAAAAAATTTTTCTTCACGAACCAATTGACGGATTCCACTGTGTGATACATTTTCGTGTAGGGAACTAGATGATCTTCGAAAATGTCTCATACGATATTTCGACAAAACCGCTCGTTAAAAAGTTATTCGAACTTTTTCTTCAAAAATACCCCTTTATTAATACCTTATATTGAAGTTTTTTGGAAAAAAAGTTCAAATAACTTTTGAACGAGTAGTTTTATCGAGATATCGTATTGAACATTTTCGTAAAGTATCTAGTTCCCTACACCAAAATGTATCATACAGTGGAATCTGTCTATTGGTGCGTGAACAAAAAAATTTTCATTGAAAAAAGATTTTTTTTCCTGCCATTAGCAGCGAAAATAGAAACTATCGATGAGCGATCCTTGTTCAAAACGCCATTCACAGAATGTATGAATATTCGGACGTTTTCGAGAAAATTGGGGTTACCAAGATAAGTGAATCACCCTGTACATCACGTCCTCATTTTCTATTCTTGATCCTGGGGACTATACTGAGAGACATAATGCAATGGCTAAAATTTACCATCAAGCCATAGCAAAAAAGAATGGACTGATGAAAAAGCCTTCGAATACCGACCAAACAATCTCCTTGAGAACTTTTGACGGATCGCCCTATCTCCCATAACAGGCCTGATATAGTTATGCTGGACAAGAAAGAGAAAACAGCAACAATTCTGGACATAACCATATCATCTGATGATAATATAAGCAAGGCGTATACACAGAAAATAACAAAATACCAAGATCTAGCTTTCGAAATGAAGGAAATATTTGGCCTCAGAACAGTTAAGTTTTTTCGGATCATCATATCAACCCATGGCCTTGTGGAGTGTCATCTTGTGGACAACACTATGGCACTTGGAATTGATAAATCTGTAGTCAGCAACGCGCAGAAGGAGGTCATCCTGGCTACAACCAGAATCGTGCGGAAAGTTCTGACGACGTCCTGATAATACCTTGGCTAAGTTAGCCCGGTTGATTCAGAGTACCAGCCCCCATTGTGGTGATAAGAAAAATATATGTATTTACAGACACCCACAAAGTGATATAAAGCAATTTATGGAACAACTTCATCAAGCCCTGACTTTGATCTTCCACCAATCACATCATGGATAAATTTGTGACTCCGATGCATAGGTTGAGTACGACCACATTATTGCGGTCACAATTTGTCGGTACCGCTTTCGAGGAAATCAAGGCTTTAGTATTGAAATGCTGTGGAGTAAAGGGGGAGGGCACTTCCCATATAGCTTTGTCATTTAAGACTGGGTTGGAATTTTCAAAACAGCTTTATTTAGTGCCATTGGAAGTACTAGGCTAACAAAAGAAATCGAAAAAAGTACTAAATTTAGTAGGATTATACAATTCCAACCCAGACTAAAATGGCAACTCGTACAGGAATAAAGTGCCAGCCACGGCATTCAACCAATGAAAACAGCCTCTTTCGAAATGGGTATAGTCCTGGGAGTCACCCGTACGGTTTTGATTCAAACCATATAATAACCATTAAATAAGTGGTCATTCACAATAGAAGGGGCAAGTGGAAGAAGGGGTTATGTTACTGTTGGACGTACTGTTCTTTGTTTTTTTTTATAATTTGAAGAGGAAAAGATTTCGTGTCTAGACAAGAGTTTTATTTTTTGACGACTTCCTTTTTCTTACATACTCGATTCTAACATGAATCATAGCAACAATAACTAATAACAATAAAATTGAAAGTCTGAAATAACACAACAACAACTATTAACAATGAGATGAAAGTTCGTAGTAACACTCCCTCCTAGTGATGAGCTATCATTACTTCTTTTCATGATTTCCTTCTAGATCAAGTAATTTGGTGAGAGGTCGTCTGTAGGTTCCGAAATTTGTTTTAACATCGACTACTCTAATGTTTCCGTCTGCACCGGGATATACTGCAGTGGTAATACCTTTAGGCCATGTGTTTCTCGAAAATTGTGAGTCCATAATGATGACTACATCGCCAACACCGATTTTTCTTTTAGAGGATGAAAATCACTTTGTTCTTTTTGTTATAATATTTTACTCTGGTCTCTGCTCTCTGACAGATTGAGTTTTAGGCTTCGGCTGGTCCACTGCGGGTGTCTTCGACTGAGATGTGGACGCTCACGTTATCGACATGTTTATTTATTTATTTATGATTCTCCTCCACGTTCTTCTTATCTTCGCAATCTACTTTTGTCGACTCTTCCAGGAGTTGTACATGTTTCTGCAGCAATTTTTCCCATATAAAACTCTGTTCACATTCTTCTAATGAGCCATAGTGGAGCTTTTCTTCGGAGTTTAACTTCTTTTGGACCTTTAAGTAGACAGCTTTTATCAAGTTCAAGCCGCATTCTTCGCAGGTAAACATCGTCGGAAGCATGCAAAAGTAGAAGACGTGCGACCATTTCTCTTGCAGAGATTTCTTGCACAGCGGGCTCTTTCTTCTGCTTTTCCAGAACAGATGTCTGGTTATGTTTGACTTATTCTTGTACTCGATACCGCACCGGTATCGAGGCAGTTTATGCTTCCACACGTGTTTGGACCACTTGTATTGTTTGTGACACATCTTCATGGATATGTAAAACTTATGATGTCTTTCTTCAAGGTGTACCATGGGCCTGAATGCTGATGGTATATCGTCACTCACAGACATGTAGCACCTTGGAAGACTCATATGAATCAATCTATCGATATTTCGTACCCATTTTTTCCATTTAAGATCCAACTCCGTAGTTAACTCGTCATCCCAGCCAATTTTCGTGAGCCAAATTTGTTGAAGTAATATTTTAGATGTGATGGTGAAGTTACTCAAATATCCAAATGGATCAAAAATACCCATAACAGCCTTGAGAACTTCCCTTTTTGTGACACTCTTCTGTGTCAAAGTCCTAATATCCTCGTTGCTCGATTTAATTGAAAAAGAGAACGTGTCTTCGTTAGGGTTCCAGAAAAAACCTAAGATTCTTTCGGTTGATAGAACTGCTTCTTTTTCGAGATTCATATTTTTTATGGTCACTTCTATATTCCTTCGGAATATTTCTCAGAACCACTTTGGAATTACTTGACCACTTTCTGATTGTGAATCCACCTCGTCTTTGAACTTCGATTACATCAGATGTCACCTTCTTTGCCTCCTCGGTGGTATCGAAACTATCATCAACATAATGTCTTTTAGTAATGGCTTCGAAAGCTTTTGGATAGGTTTGTTTGAATTCTGCATCGTTCTTCCGCATGAAGAATTGAGCTGAAGTTGATGATGAAACCGCACCGAATATCATGGCCACCATATCATTCTCTTTGGGATTTCTTTCATTAGTTCCTCTTCTTTTCCAGAGGAAAAGTTGTGCCTTTCTATCTTCTGGTCTGATTGAAATCCTGTGGAATATTTCTTGGATATCTGCTGTAACAGCAATGTTTCTCTGCCTGAATTTAAAAATTACTCCAAGCAAGGAGTTCAATAGATCAGGACCTTTCAGCAGAACATCGTTCAAACTAACACCGTTTGTTTTCGCCGCAGCATCAAAGAGGAATCGTATTTTGCCTGGTTTGTTTTTATTGGTCACGGCAAAATGTGGTAGATACCACTTACGTCCGCTTCTTTGTTGGACTTCATTGTAGGACAATTTTGTAGCGTAGCCTTTCCCACATACATATTCTTCAATTTTCTTTTCATATTCGATTCCAAATACTTCATTTCTAACCATCTTTCTTTCGATAGACTTGAGGCTAGTCAAAGCAGTGAATTTATTGTTCGGTAATTCCAAATCATCGTTTTTCCATAAGAGGCCAGTTTCCCATTTGTTTGGACCAATTCTTCCCGAGGTATTTTCCAAAATTGCTTCAGCTCGAAGTACGTCTGGGCTTTGTTCTTTAGTATAATATTTCACTCCTAAACAGTCAATTTTCAATGAATTTTTCACAAGTTCTTCCAATTCTTTATATTGATGCATAACAAAGAAGGAAATTTCTTCGTCTATTCGCTATTCGCCCCAAATAATTTTTGCCAATATTTCCATGTAAAACCCATCCTGATTTTGACCTGGACAGAATTGGCTCATTTTTTCCTCTCTCGTGAACTCCTGTGGCAATAATAAGGTCTATATTTTCTTGTCCAATAAGAATTCTTGGTTGTGCATTGTCTAAAGATGATAATTTTGGGTTCTGCAGGTATCTGAATTTTTCTGACACACTTTTCATATCAATAGACTGAACCGGAAGACAAAGATTTTTTACTGTTCTGACATTTTTCAGAAGATAATCAGTTCCTTCATTTTTTCCTCGTATTAGCATATTGACCCTTTTCGAATCCAACTCCTCGGAGGTCATAGAGTTTGTCCATTTTATGTTCAGTGCTTCACAAGGTCCGGTTGCACCAATTTCATCTGCTAACTCGACATAGATCATGGTAATGGTGGAATTTTCGTCGAAAAGTGCATAAGTAAGAAATTTTTCTTTAGGACCACTCAGTTCAACGAAGGCTATCCTTAAAAGAACTTCGTTCTTCTCTCTTCCCTTGATGTGGTGGTTGACTCGCTCTTCCAAAGATTAATTTGTTTCGGGTTATTTATGAAGTAAAGGATTGTTTTTAAAAAGGCAACCATTCACGTCACACTTCTTTTTACTTTTGTAGAATTTCGTATGATGGAAGGACGAAAGGCAAGTAAAACATACTTTGTTTCCTCTGGCCCAATTCCAACGATTGTCAACTTCAATTTTCCTGAAGGAATTGCATTTTTTCAAATTTATGTCCGTCTTTCTTGCAATATTTACATTTGAAAACTGTTTTCTCCTGTTGGGTAGTATAGAACAAACGTATTAGTTCCTTTTCTCTTGATCAGATACATGATAGCTTCACTAGTTTCGGCTAACCATTGGGAGAACTCAATTATAGAAATCTTCTGAGTTGTTTTTTCAGCTCCACAATTTTCCTTCCCCATTCCAAATTCAGGTTCGGAGTTAGTTTTCTCGTGATATCACACAGTATCTGAGGATTTGAAGAATACTCCTCACAATTGAGGCTTTGGATAGTTACTGTTAAATTTGGAATTTTATTTGAGAAATCTATAACGGTATCCAATTTTTCTTCTTTCATTTCAGGAATTTTTCCCACAGAGACAATGAGATCTTGAATTATAACTTCTGGTCTACCATATCTCATCTCAAGGGTCTCAATTATTCTATTTACTTCTTGGGTGAATGTTAGTAGGGCACCTAGATATTCTTTAGACTTACCTTTGAGGTTTTTTGTAATCGCACCATGTTTTCCGCTGTTGAAAATCCGCAAATCCTAGTAGTTTCCCTGAATTGATGAATTAAGTTCTTCCATTCCCCTGGTTCTCCGGAAAATACTGGAAGTTCTTTGCTGAAAGATTCTCGAGCCATAAATTGTTGTATCGTCAGCTTTTCCGCCATATTTTCAGGATTATCAGAAAATTTAGGTTTTTGAGAACTACATCTTCGTAATCTGGATTAGGATCTTACGTATTTACCCATTTCTCTACAAAAGGCGACTTGCTGGTCACATTTTTTATTTCTTCGTCGTATGAGAGATCGCCAGAGTTTTTATATTTCAGTTGTGCCATTTTCAATTCAGTTTCCATTTCCAATAATTTCTTTTCGATTTCTGGCAATTTCCGTTCTCTATCGAGTCCTATTTCTAATAGCTGACATTTTTGGGATTTTCTACTCGAAACTTTGCTGCTTTTTCGGGTTGTGACTGACTTGTCTTGAGAATTCTCGTCCATTTCTTTTTCGGACCTCATGAAAACCGCCTTTTTATTTTCATTTCTCTTGACGTTATATCTACTTGGAGGTTTACCCTTATTATCGTTGGCTTTTTCTTACAGGTAAGGACTTCGTGGCTCGTGGATAGGTTCTCCATAAAGCCGTTCTGTTTCCTCGAAGGACCACTAATGTTTAACGTCTGTTCTTTGGTTTTTTCATAATTTGAAGAGGAAAAGATTCCACTTATTGGGGGAACCAAGGGGCTGCAGGCGATTCATGCAATTGCACGAATCGAATTATTAGACTAGCTTCCATTGAAAAATTCCAGTTAACTTTACTACAATCGTACAATCTATTTTTCTCACCAATTTAGATTTGAAACATAACCCCTTCTTTAACTTGCCCCGTCAATTGTAAAAGTTTATATTCGATATTCTTAACTCAATATTATCTCCCTGTCCTTACCATAGATAAATAGGTACCAGAAATGATTCTGTCTCTGAAGAATTAGCAAGTTTCTTGCCTTTTTCTAGAAATTGGCAAGGCAGTCGAATGAACACGACATTGACCCTACTCGCTACAGTATACAAATTAGGCGATTCACCTTAGGCGCCCATTTTTCTCGTTTATTGAAGGTACTTATACTATTTGCCATGGGCGTCCGCAGGGGGGGGGGCAGGGGGGGCCATGGCCCCTCCTGAAATTTTGATCCTCCCTTTCGTTTTTCGCACGACACCCTCAATATAATTTATCTAATCCTAGGAGCAAGAAAAAAGTATTGGATTCACAACAATTTTCCTGTTTTCAATGGACTTACTATGTAATCGGCAGAGGTATTTAATGAATTGACAACTTCCTGAGGCGCGAGAGCACCTTTTCGATGAACAAAAATCATGGTAAGTTTCCGTTGACGATGAATTCCATGATTTTTGTTTACCCCACAAACGCTCAACCCTCCCCTAAGAAGTTATAAATTCATAAAAGTACCCATGCGTATCGGAATTCGCCTCAATCGTTACCAGATGATCGTTTTATGGACGGTTGTTTTTATCTTCGATGCAGAGTTCTTCAAGGAGCAAAGTGCAGCTACTCTTATATTTCAATCATTATTGTCCATTCTGCAATCAGGATATTTTTTTCTGAGAAGGGGGAAAATATATAATCTTTTCTTTTCATTTGTATTCCCATTCTAGAGGTACTCGTCGGGAACAGCCGATAGAAATGAAAACTAAGTAACTTGTGAATTGTATAGTAGAGCGTCGAGATATTAGATTATTATTTTCGAATAATTTTCAAATTATAAGGAATTATTAATGACCAATTTGAACTTTCTTGATCCTTGATCATAAACACTTATTTTTAAACCAAAAATCATTGGAAAATAATAATCAAAAAGTTCGACGATACAAAATTTACATGTTACTTAGATTTCACTTCTATCCGCACTCCCGAACGACTGCCCTTTTTTTGTTGAAAGTCACTTTGACCTATGTTGATATTTTCATGATAAATTCACCTTTGGAAAATATGGATGTTCTAAAATTTTTCAAAAAGAATTAAACTCCTCCAAAAAAATTCAGCTTCATACTGAATGTAGACAGAGAAACAATACAAGAAGAATATAGCAAACCAGCCCACTCTGTGGTATTACGATTCAGTATTTTGTTTTCAGAAATAAAAATATTTGTGTTGTGTCTCTTGTATTTTATAATTTGTTTTTGTATCATTTCGGATAATATTTCAGTTTCTTGTTTCAAAAGTTATTGCTTGATTCATTTAATGGTCCCCTATTTTTCATATATGATTTTTATGAATATCGTTTTATCGAGCTTTTATGTATTTTGGTTTTTATTTTGTTATTACTCGTCTTCATTCATTGGCAATTATAATATTAATTTTAGTCCTTTCTCCATATTATTTATATTTTATTTTCCTTATTTTCCTGTTAATATTTTTTCATAGAATATTATTTTTTCGAAAACAGTTGTTGTTGAAGTCAAAAAAAAAATGTTGAAGTAGAAAATTTTATCAATTTTACTTTGACCCCTTCCACTTAAGAACAATTTCTGCGAGCGCCTCTGCATGATTATAAAAAAAGAAATAGAAAGAAACGAAGCACTGATGTCGCCTGAGCCTCATTGTTTCCGAAAATTTTTATTTTGCCCCCCCTGAAAAAAAATCCTGCGGGCACCCATGCTATTTGCATACCTATCATAATAATAAAACTCAATAAAGTACACATTTTTTTAATCAATATGCATAAAACACATATGGTACATTTTTTCAAATATGAAAAATAAAGATTTAAAAAGTTTAAGTCAGCTCATTTATTCATAAATTATTGTAATTTGCTACATATGGAGTGATCACAAACTTAGCGTCCTGACTCTGAGATTGTTTGAGAACATTAGCAGCATGATGTAGTTGTACAGCACAATCAGGATGAACATTACCTGGTAGCGACAAACATTCTTGTTCAAATATAGTAGCTAAGGCAAGAAGTAGTTCCAAAAAACCAAGAGAAATTGCAGCTTTTCTCAATCTATTCAATTCCTAAAAAAAAATAAATAGATTTTCAATCTTTTCTAAATAAGCCAAATAATCATGAAGACGTACCTTGTAGAACTGCTGGGTTTTCTCAGGTAATTTTCTGGCATGTCTAAGTATTTTCTGGATATCAGATTGTAAACCTGAGGGTTTTATCCATACTACACCGTTCTGAGAATAGCTTCGTTTTTCTGCAGGACGGATAGGAAAGCATCCACATTGTTCAAATTGCTCAACACAGCCTAAATTATTGAGATTGCCCAACCAAGGAACTGAATCTGATCCAGGTACCAGCAGAGTTAACATAAGATTCGACTTCTTCTTGGTATCCGCCCATGAGTATATGAATCCAAACCAATTGTCTGCTGATAGTTGAATTCATAATATTATAAAATCGATATGGGTTATTGAAGCATAGCTCATAAATCCAGCAAAGCTCACTTCTCTTTACCTTTCTCTAATTTATAATCATTTCTTCTCAAAATATTATTACATGTATACATAAGAGAGACCAGTTTGAAGATAGCGGCCACTTCATTCGGACCTAGCAGCCGATTCACCTGTGGAGTCGGGTGTAACAGGTTATTTCGTAACTTCCGATTGATCGCCTCGTCCCACCCCCAACCTGGCTTCTTTCAAAACCTATCGAAGAAAACTGACTCTATAGATGAAACTTACGAAGATTGTTTATCACGTATCAATGAACAACCTTTTTTCAATTTTATAGTCTTCCGATGGGGTGGAAATGAGATTATATTCATGACCGGACGGACATTTTCCATCAAAACTTATCGGAAGTAATTGCACAAGTGCATCAAAATTACCGATAATTTTGCATGACAGCGTGTTGTTGCAGAATTATCAGGTCATTTTGATGCACGAGTGTAATTCGGGGGAATATTTCCCGAAATTGCTATGGATACCAGCAGTGCAATTATCGCAGGGATCTTTCGCTCTCTACAATGCAATTATCGCTGTAATTTTCGATAATTGCATTCTATCAACATGAAGTTTTTGACAGGAGGGAAATATTCGAATAAAATTTCCTCTATAAATGAAACTCATAGAAATAATTTATTATGGTATCAATGAGCAACTTAATTCATTTTTTGAAACATAGATAAATTCAAAATGGTAATAATCGAAATGAATACCATTTTCAATTCTTAAGCTCAAAGATCTTCTATCATGAGGCTGGAGAAATGAAATCAGATATAGTCACTGAGAGAAGAGATATACCAGTTTCAGCGTTATTAGCATAATCACAGTATTCCATATCATTCAAAGGCAAGTCTTCTGAGTGAAAAAATAAAAGTGGGGACGACTAGTCAAAAGACAAGTTACACATCTCTAGTCACATGCTAAAAAGAACTGCGTACATCCTCTCTCAGTGGCCCTGATTTAGAGCCACTGCTAAAACTTCTTTTTTGACGCTACTAGATGTCGCCAATTGTATTTTTTCACTCAGAAGGCTTTAAAAGTAAAAGTTTTTTATAAAGATTCTATCTCTGGGGGATATGGAATACTGATGATGCCAATAAGGCTGAAACCGGTATATTTCTGACAAAATCTGATTTCATTTCTTCAGCTTCATGTATGTTTCAAGAATGTTCTGGGTGTGGTCTCCGTAAAGGAAAATAATTTTTATTTCATCTGTTCTGTCTCTAAAATAAACTATATTCAATTTTATCTTCTAAGGATGGGGCGAGGGGATGTGAATGGGAATCCACCCCCGTACGGACAGTGAAAAGAGTTGTTCATTGAAACATAATCAAAAATTTCTGTGAGACATTCGTATTTCATTATTGAAAATCGATAGAAATGACCTATCTTCAGTGAAAGTGGGTGAAGGATAAACTAGTGAGAAAAGACTCAAAAATAAAAAAATTACGTGTGGCACTCGAGAACTGCCGCGGTAAAGCTATTGCATAGCATCTATTCAAAAATGAGAAGATAATATTGTTGATTTAAAATATTTATTTATCTTACAATACACGTAGGTTATTCAGGAATGTTTATCGAATTTCATGATATTTAAATTTTGTTTTTTTGTTTATTTTGTTATTTGATAATTGGATAAGATTTAATTTTTAAAATAATGGCTACACTTACAATGTTTATGTGTTAATTGTATATCGCGTACAGGCTTTAGCCTCTGCGATTCATGTTTATGTAAAATAAACTATTATTATTATTATTGAAACTATAGGTTTATGGTAACTGAAATAAGAATTCTAAATTCTAAGATTCTAAATATCTGGAAAATACCGCGTCAATAGTAGTCCCATATTTTGTTGTGGATTCTTGTAGATCATTATTCATTTTTAAATTCAATTTTTCCGAAAGAAAAGTTGTCAACCGCTCTGATTTTTCATCAGCGAAGGTAATGTTGGAATCGCCAGCCAAGATAAGTGGAAATTTATTACCATTTGTACCAAGTATTTTCGACCCTTCTTCAGTGTACTCCAGTAAAGTGCGATGAATAAAATGCTCTACCTCGTCCAATTTTGGATTCGGAGAAATGTAAATTGCTACCATGATTATATGTAGGCCATTTCTAAGTTTGCATAAGCATGCACAAATATCTCCAACAAATGAGCGTCTAACATTAACATCGTTAACTTCTTCAATATTTATTTCAATATTCGGAGTCATAATATCAGTAACATTATTACTATTTTGGTAAATAGCTTTTTAGAACAGAGTCTCGTTTGAATTGAACAATACAATTTAAATTAGGTATGTCAATCGGATTATCACTCGTCATGCATGTTTCGGTAAGAAGTAACACATTGGTTTGTCTCGTAACTGAATCTTGTAAATCGTATGTGTGACTATGTAGACTTTGGCAATTGAAAGTCATTATTGAAATGCCATTTTTATTACTAATGAAATCTAAGACACTAGGAGCTATCGTCTGAACACTATTTAAAGACAGTCTTTTGAATTCTCACAACAAAGATGCAGTCGATGCAGCTTTCCTTCGATTATGATAAAACTTTAATGCAGAATTATCATTTTTGTCGTAATATACAATTTTTCAATATTAGTCACCCGAGAGAGTGCAACATAGACGAGTTCCTGAGAATGTGATTAACTATACTCATATACTATTTCGTCAAAAGTTCCACCTTGCCACTTATGTATAGTTACAGCAAGAGCTGAAGTTGATGGAAAATGTTTGCGTTTGGGTATACATTTTCTATCCGATGTTAATGAAATATTTGCCGTTCGTTATTCAATGGGAACAGCGAGATTGCCGACTCCATTTTGCACGTCTAGAGTGGCTGCACGCATCCATCTAGTCGGAGTCGCAAGCATCCAAACACCGTGCCGAAGTCTGCCGAACTGAACCGACGATACACGGCAGTGTTAGGTTTTTTCGTTACGGAATTTCTACATTCGGTCGCCGCGCTCAAAGCCTGAGATAAAAGCTATGCAATAGCTCGAAAAATCCAATCGAAATATAGAGAAAAACTACTTTTTAACAAACCGCCAAGATTGATCTTATCTTAGCATATGTACAAAATGAGTGAACTCTGATAAGTTCGCGAAATAAATACCCAGCGGCGTATCAAACAACAGGTTGAATTGAAAATCAAACTTCAGCCCAATGATGATGGATGGTCCAACAACAAGCGAGGTTACACTACAGTCAAACCCATACATTGTCAGATTGTCATCCACAAGTGACGAAGACCTCCCTGAATTTGAGGGAAATGAATCAAGATCCGCTAAATGGCAAGACGTCAGAGCCTGAACAACCAAAAGAAAAAAGACATCTAGTAATGCATCTCCAGTAACAACAGAAAACAGATTCAATGCCTTATCTGGCCTCAATGAAGAAACTAATGACACCGATAACAATAAAAGCAAGTCACCGAAACCACCGCCAATATTCGTATACGGGGTCATAAACTATGAGGAAATGGACAACAAACTGAAAACGATTATAGAAGATACCTCACAAAATGCCTAGCTGACGACACAATCAAAATAAATTGTACCACACCAGACGCATACAGACAACTCATAAAATATATGAGAGAAAATAAAGTAGTGCATCATACATATCAGCCTAAAGAGCTGCGATCCTACAGGATAGTTATCAAGTACCTACACCACACGACAGACACCGAACAAATCTGTGAGAGTTCGAGAAGTACAGACCTGTTCACGAGTTGCTCTTCAATTTAATTTCATTAACTGAAGTGTATCGAGTAAATCAATTGTGTTTTACACAAGTAAGTCCTTAGACTTCTGTTTACATATTGAAGTTGAGTTTTTACGTTTATTGGTGACGAGGAGTTCATGTTTTCCATGAATCATTTCGAGTTGTCATCAATTTCATTCCATATATTTACCATATAATTCTTCCGCTTATACGCTTGCTGGAGGATTTCCCATAACTGGTTGACCTTGGTGGGTCCCCCCTCTTGCAAGACGCCCCGCTTCCGTATTCACCGCTGCAGTGGGTCCACGTTGCTTGTTGCTGGCGGTTGCTGAATTTTCGTTTTCAACTTCGAAAACTCCGCGTATTCCCGACCGCTTTCAATCCCCTTCCTAGGTTCCTCACGATCGTGGCCTTATATACATCTGTGAAAAGCCTTC
The DNA here is from genome assembly GCA_038502775.1 of Hippodamia convergens. Classification (NCBI taxonomy): domain Eukaryota; kingdom Metazoa; phylum Arthropoda; class Insecta; order Coleoptera; family Coccinellidae; genus Hippodamia; species Hippodamia convergens. The sequence goes on from CM076607.1 coordinate 80,393,723, forward strand.
TTTAGCGGCCCATTGAAGTGAAGAGTCTAACTGTCACTCCTATTCCTGCTCCCTCACTATCCCTCATAATGCCGCGAAATTGTACTACATGCAGAAAACAGATAGGAACATCTCAGATGTCCATTGCTTGCGTAAGGTGTCAGAAAGATTTTCATGCAGAGTGTTTGGCTCTCTCTGTCGTCGAGATTGACTTTCTGAATGAAGGCGCAGAGAAGTGGGCTTGCCATTTATGTGGTTCACAGGAGAGAAGATTACGTAGTAATTCTTCCTCTTCACGTCACGCTCTCCTACCATCTCCTCAGCCATCTCAATCTTTATCTGACGGTGACATGCCAATTACCGCTCAACATTTCAATGCCCTCATGGACAGTATTCAAAAAATTGCTGCAAGTGTTGAACGTATCGAGAAAAGACAGGACGACCTGTTCAATCAATTAGCAGATTGCACCGCGGCAATCCATGAGCACAGTAGTATACTTTCTAAGCATCAGAACGCGATCGATGGCTGTCAGTTTGCATAGGGCCAACTCGACACTTCGCGATGAAGTTGCTGCTGTTACCTCGAGATTGGATGCTTCTTCTGCTTGTCCTTCGGAACGTAATGATGTGACTGAGATTTTAAGCCGCGTGGAAAAATCTCATAACCTAATAATAACTAATGTCCCTGAAAAGGCAGACATTGCGCTGGATACAGCCAGTGTACATAATATCGTCGAGCACATTCGGAAGGGCGCTGGTCAATTTCTTCTAAAGTCAAGTCGTCTGCCATCTAAAGACAGTAGCAAGCCTAGGTGGATTCGAGCAGTTTTTTCATCACCTGAATGTGTGAGGGATATATTGAGGAATAAATCTAAACTGAGGGGTCATCCAGATTTTCGCCATGTTACCATATATGATGATAAGACGAGAGAGCAAGTATCTTTTCTCAACGCGCTTCGTACTGAGCTGAGACGACGTCAAGCAGCTGGTGAAACCAACCTGACCATAAAGTATCTACAGGGTGTCCCAACTATAGTGACTTCGTCAAAATTTTCTAATAAAACATCAAAAAACTAGGTGATTTCTTGATCTGGCCGGTACTTTACACTAACATTCAATCACTGTCATCCAAGTTTTCAGAATTTTTATCGGTAGTTCAAATACAAAAACCTGATATAGTGCTGATAACAGAGACCTGGCTACAACCGAATATTCCAGACACCATGTTCGATATCCCTAACTACACCCTATATCGGGATGATAGTGTAACTACTCCTGGTTACAGAGGAGTTTGTATATACCTGAGCCAGAATATCACATCATCATTCAAAGTGAGGGAGACTCGTAAGAAGTGGTCCAGTATTAACAATATATTTCTCGAAATATCAGCAAAATTTTGTACTTCATCGGTTGTATTTATCGACCTCGTCCCTGCTCTGATGACCTTCAGTTGGCGGCTTTCTTGTCTGAGAGCTCTAGGAAATATGAAACTTTCTTTATAGCAGGCGACTTCAATTGTCCTGATCTGAAGTGGCCCCTACTTCACCATCCATCACCAAACTCTCCATCCCTACCATATGCTGATCTTATCATCAATAACGGTCTCCAACAGCTTATTCTTCAACCCACTAGATACAGAGAGGGCCAGGTTCCTTCTTTGCTTGACCTTTTCATCTGTTCCGATGCCAACATCGTCTCGGACATTGATTATTTACCTCCTATTGGACGATCAGACCACGTAGTTTTATCAACTCAAATTCAGCTCAATACATTTGTTAATTATTGTAAACAGATAAGGCTGAGGAGCAGAATTGACTACCCACAGGTTCGAGAGATCCTTTCAAACTACGACTGGCATTCGGTTCTCTCTTCTCAGACATCCATAGAGGATGTTTGGGGGGTGTTCACTAATATAATTGATGACGCTGTGACTGCCTGTACTACTATCTCAGAGAAAAGACTCAACCCTTTGAAACCATGGATTAACCGATCCATATTGATTATGATTCGTAAAAAGAAGTCACTATGGCAACGATATTTACGCAGCGGATCAATTGAAGACTATCGCAACCATCGAGTGTTTTCAAACATCGTCTCATCAACAATCCATCAATCTGAGAAACAATTCGATTATGATTTGGTCTCGTCTAAAAACAAGAAAAGGTTCTACAAGTATCTTCGTTCGTCCATGAATGGTAAAGTGGCAGTGCCATTCATACGAAACTCTTCTGGTGAAGCCTGCGATACTCTTATTGAAGTTGCTGACGTGATGGCTGCGACGTTCGCATCTGCTTTCGTATCGGAGTCTGATAATTTCATGTACGATCCGGTATTTCCGCGTAGTGAAGATGAAGTGGGGGATATTGAGGTGAATGAAGAGCTCGTTCTCACTTATATTTCAAAGATCAAAAGGGGCTCCGCTCCGGGTCCCGATGGGATTACGTCGCAGTTGTTGCGTTCCTGTGCCGGGGCCTTGGCTGTTCCACCCTCCATCATTTTCTCACATTCTATCCACTCGTCCTCGCTCCCTCAAGATTGGTTGACCGCCTCTGTTACACCTATCTTCAAAAAGGGCGATAACCTTTCCTCTCAGAATTATCGACCAGTGAGCTTAACATCCAGTGTCTGCAAGATCCTCGAGAGGATAATAAGCGATAGGTTGATAGAGTTTGCCCTACAACATGACATCATTCCGAAGGAGGGTTTCTTCCGGGTCGGTCAACTATCACAAATCTACTCCCTTGTGTCAACGACTGGACTAGGTGGGTTGACTCTGGCAGTCCAATAGATGTAGTTTACCTTGATTTCGCACGTGCATTTGATCGTGTTCCCCACTGTCGTCTTCTGAGGAAGCTTGAGTATTTGGGGGTGAGAGGACCGCTGCTCTCATGGATAAAATCATTTTTGACCCTGCGAACTTTTCGAGTTAGAGTTGGTGACTGCTTTTCCTCTTCCACCAAGAGGGTCGTAAGCGGAGTTCCACAGGGTCCGGTGCTTGGTCCTGTTCTTTTTGTACTTTATACTTCTGATCTTCCTTGCCTTTTCCAATCCAACTGTGCAATGTTTGCAGACGACACAAAAATATATAACCGTCCACTATCCAACAAAGGTCACCTCCAAGAAGATCTCACTCGTCTGTCTGTGTGGTGTCGGGAGTGGATGCTGCCCCTCAATGTCGAGAAGTGTTGTGTGCTTCATATCGGTAAAGGAAATCCCAGGACTCCCTACTTCATTGATCAGCAGCGGCTAGCCTCTGTCTCCCAGCATTGCGACCTGGGTGTTATCGTCACTGACAACTTGAGTTGGTCTTCTCATATTTCGGTGGCGGTGTCCAAGGCCAAGCAGATGACCTACCGGCTTTCCAAAACATTTTCGGGGTGCGATATAGCTACAGGCAGGACCCTTTATACCACCTACGTGCGTCCTATCTTGGAGTATGCCGGCCCTGTTTGGTGGGCTAATCTAAGAGCAGATCAAGAACTGTTGGAGTCCGTTCAGAGATGGAACACCCGCATTCCATTTGGTAGAATTCGTCCAAACTATCAATCAAGATTGCAAATGTTCAATTTGCCTTCGTTTTTGGACCGCAGAACAAGAGGCGACTTGATTGTCACATATAGAGCACTTCACTCTCTTTTTGGTACGGACATGTCATTTCTCTTTCCTCTCAATCGGGGCCGACTTCTGAGGGGACACTCCTTCAAGCTCGCCAAGGAGAACTTTAGAACAACGCAAAGAAGCAACTTTCTTCCTAACAGAGTGTTCGAAACGTGGAACCGACTCCCCAGTGAGGTTGTGAATTCAGGGAACAGTAAACACATTCAAGAACTCCTTAGATAGGTGGTCTGACCAGCAACAGGAATCAGTTTCGGTTGTGTAATATTTTGACTGTGTGGTGATATGAATATTTCCTTTTTTCTTCTTTTCTTGTATAGCTTCTCGAAAGTTCTCTCAGTTTCATTTTGTAATTTTTTATCATTTTTGAGTTTATAGGTTTACCTCTACTCTTGTCAATTTCTAATAATAATAATAATAAATAAAACTGGAATTAGCAAAGAGCGAACATACCATGATCTGCTAGATTTATTCGTTACTAGCGGTATCTCCTCTCCGTATATGGACATATAACCAAGTTATGATCTCTCACCAGATCATTCCCCAATTATAGGCACAGGCATTAGCTTAATAATCCACAGGCAAACACCTCCCAGACCACACAACGGTAGAACAGACTGGGAAGAGTACAGAAACATACTTGAAAAGGAAATAAATCTACATGTAAGTCTCAAAAGCCCAAACTAAATAGAAGAGGTGTTGAAGGAATTCAACAGGCATCTTGTACAAACAGTGGAACAGATAACCCCCGTCATAACTGGGAATATGAAAAATTTCAATATCTCTCCAGAAATCAAGAAACTCATTTCACAAAAAAGAAAAGCTAGAGCTAGATGGCACCAAACACATCCACCAGCAGACAAGAATATACTGAACAGGACATCAAACCGCCTAAAAGCAAAAATCAATGAGTCGAAGGAAAAATCTTTCAACAACTACATTTCAAAAATTAATAGGTACGATAACTCACTATGGAAGAATAAGAAACGACCAAAATTGCATACTCCTCCCATATATGACGAACGAACATCTTTCTCACAATGGGCCAGAAGTAACGAAGAAAAAGCACAAGTATTTGCCGAACATCTTGCCAAAGTATTTTTGCCCAACGACAACCACATCAACATTGAAATAGACAGAAAAATAAAAGATTTGCCGCAGAACACACAACCAATCCGACCTTTCAAAACATTTGAAGTGCAAGACCAAATTAGGCAACTGAACCCAAGAAAAGTAGCCGGAATAGACAGGATCACCCCGAAAAAGCTCAAGGAACTACCAGAAAAAGGAATCATTCTCTTGAAATATATCTTCAATGCTATTCTGAGAAACAACAATTGGCCTGAACAATTCAAAACTGCTGAAGTTATTCCAGTCCTGAAAGTAGGTAAAAACCCAAACAGCGTGACTTCCTATCGCCCAATCAGTTTGCTGACCGTTTCATCAAAAGTACTCGAACGACTTGTGCTACAAAGAATCAACACAGATCCAAACACAGAAGAATGGCTGCCACCTCATCAATGCGGCTTTCGCGGGCACCACTCAACAATTCAACATAAAATAAGCCATACCGTGAACCAAGCCCTGGAACGAAAATTATAGTGTACTTCGGAACTTCTGTAAAAGGTGAAGAAGTTCCTTCGTCTAACATACTTCAAACTTATAAAATCCTATTTGAGTGAAAGACAGTTTAGAGTCAGGATGGATGACAAAAGCACCTCTAACTTCCCAATACAATCAGGGGTACCACGAGGAAGCGTTCTCGGACCACTTCTGTATCTACTATATACAGCTGACTCACGTACCAACACAAGCACTGTAACTGGTACCACAACAACAAAATACCTAGGGATGGATCTAGATAAAAAAACCTCAACTAGAAAGAACACGTAATTAAAAAGAGAAAATAAATTGATCTTGAACTCAAGGAATTAAATTGGCTCATAGGAAGAAAATCTGAACTATCACTCGAAAATAAACTCCTGATATATAAGACCATTGTAAAACTCATCTGGACATACGGAATAGAAGTCTGGGGATGCACCAGCTAATCCAACACAGCAATATTACAGAGAAGCCAATCTAAGATACTCCGTATGATTGCAAACGCACCCTAGTATGTGACAAACCAAACGTTGCACGAGGACCTAAAGATACCATACGTAAAGGATGTTATAAAAGAAAAAAGCGATAGCCATCACAAAAAACTGGAAGTTCATACAAATTCCTTACTTCAACCTTTTACAGAACCATTAACAAATAGGAGACTACGACTCAAATGGCCAACAGATCTGATGGAGATTTGAAGAAGACTCTTCTTACCACGCCACTAAGAGCCCCAATGGTCTGAAGCCAGCACACTTGCTAATAGAATATATTATGTTCTGTAATTTTGTTGTAATAAAAAAATTTTAAAACATCTGTAGAGACAATTATCTTCGATAGGTTTTGATGAGAGATGTCCGGTCATGGGGTGGTATCCCATTTACACACCTGAGCCCCATCCGAAGACGATAAAATTGAAAAGAGTTGTCCATTGATAAATAATGAACGATTTCTGTGAGTTTTATCTATAGAGGCAATTTTATTCGATCGTGTCACCTGATTTTTCGGGCATTCCGAAAAAACAAGTGACATTAATCGATTGCTGCGATAGCCTCAACCAACCAATTTATTTATTCGATAGGTTTCGATGTAGTCTAAGAGCTGGGGCTACCTCATCAGGTGCAGCCCGTGCCCGGGCTTATTCATCAAATGTCTGGTTTTCATTTATACGTTTCATTTTCAATATAAATTAGCCATGTACCTGATGAGGTAGACAGCTCTTAGACCACATCGAAATGTCTGCCATTGCAAAACTGGGGCATGAGGAGAGGGGGGGAGCGCAGTTAAAGATGTGAATTGTGGTTGCAAAAAATAAAGTACATGGATTCTGTTTACGGAAAATCTTTGGTTTTATTTATAAGAACATGTAACAAAAATTCGTACAAATTTTGCAAGGGAGTAACTCGCCGGCAGACAGCGCTAAAGATTGAAAAAATTAAATAAAAAAATTCTGAGGTACATGAATTACAATAATAGCATTTCAAAATTCAGACATTCAGAAAGTTATTTACAAAATGGTAGGCAGAAAAAATAGGGGCTAAGGCTACAAATAAAAGGTATAAAGTAATGAGTTTCATTGATATATTTAATAAATATCGATATAGTTATTTATGATACAAGTGCAGAAAGCATTGATATTCTTATACGAGTTAAAAATTGAAAAACGGGACACAAAATGGCAAGTTTTTGAATAAACGAGTGTTTGAATGAGCCTTCTGTACGAGTATCATACATTAACATGAATTTCCGAAAAGTTTTCGGAAATTCAGCGGTCGAGTTACAATCTAAGACCAAGAATCCTCTGAAGATGCCTACCTCAGTTGTGGGCGAAACGTTAGGTGAAATAATTCCTAATAGACCACGGCCAATAAGCCCGGAAGACTCTCTTAATTGGGCCTATTCTGTTTGCGTATTGCTATGAATCTTGCTGTTATAGTCTTATTGCTGCCTTCCTAATTTACAACAATATGGCTATGATATTACGTATTCTGTTCCAAGCGTTATTGCAATGTTGGTTATGAATTTTGTTATAGCAATATTGTTATCAGGGTCTTCAAGAATCGGCCATTTAAGATCTCACACACTGTATTTTATGCAACGATAGCAATATCTTTATCTTAGCAATATTGTTATGAACAAACAGAATCGTACTGATTGTCAATATATCCGGTCGTAAAAGCCTGAAACTATTCATCATACATTATTTTCTCTAATTCGTTGAATTTTTATCGAAATTAATGAAATATTTTCGTAAATATCGTTCAGTGATTTTTGGCATGAAAATTATTGATTGGTAGAACTGTTTACTCTCTCATAAATTTGACAGATAATAAATAAATCCGTGACAGGAGGCCAATATGTCATCAATAAATATTACCACGAGAATTGTGCCAGAATTAAATATTCTCACATGATTTTGTTCTACGCGATGTGGCGGAATGAACGGATTCGACACAGAATTAGAGAATGTGATTAAAAATGTTGCAGCGAGCGCAATTTTCGAGTTCGTCTGCCAAGGAATTAGTCCCCGTTTTTTGTCTGCCATTTTGTAAATAACTTCTTGAATGTCTGAACTTTAAAATACAATAATTTTAATTCATGTAGCTTATTATTTTTTTCATTAATTTTTGCAATCTTTAGCGCTGCCTGCCGGCGAGTTAGCCCCTCGCAAAATGTCTGCCAATTTTTGTTACACTTTCTTACAATTGGACGAGTTTGCCCCAAATTTGCAATAGCAAACATTCAAATTTATGTTCGGCTACACTGAGTCTATTATTTTCAATATGAATTAGCCATGTATCTGATGGGGTCATTTTCATGTAGCCAGCTCTCCGTCTAATGGGAGAAGTCCGGTCGGGGGTTGAATCTCATTTCCTCTCCTCAGCCCCATCCGAAGACGATAAAATTGAAAAAAGTTTTTCATTCATGGGTCCGATTAAAGTGGTCGTTATCTTCACACCCTAATTGAAAGTAGGTACAATTTTCAAATGAAGGCAAATATTATGGTGCATTGGGGATGCTCGGTTATTTTTGTCTGGTCATTTTACGTTAGTGAGTATTTTGATCTCTTAATTTTGTTGTCATTTTTGTTTTTTCGCAAGTATCATAAAAAAGCCAAATGAATTCATCGTGTCATTAGCAAACTAAACAATTTGGAGGAAAACTATTTCTGAAAAATAGGAAACTGTGCACTCTGAATTGAGCTATTTCTTATGAGGACCTATAGTTTGCTTTTGAAGAAAAAAACTATTGAATAAAATAATACCTACATAATGAAACCAGTGCAGCCATATTTTCAACCTTCAATGCTCCATGTAATAGAACACAAAAAGAAGGTGTCTTTCCCTCATCAATTGCATCATCATCAATAGTTAAATCTATTTCTGTCTCCATTGATAGGGGGTCCTTGATATTATTGATGGCATGAAGTATAAGATGTCTACTGATCGTCATTGGAGAACCAACATCAGGAACAGGAATGAACCCAAGGACTTCTATGGTATTAGACACAGTATATGTTTGGCAATCAAAATCGGTAACTTTGGTATAATGCTAGAAAAACAGAAATCAACATTTTATGTGATTATGGAATGAAAAATTTTTACTCACAACAGGAGCAGGATAAAGTATAATCTTAGATTTCAAATTTCCACATTTCAAGGTACCATTGAAGGATGTGTAAATATTCTCAGCTAATTTTTGGAACAAGGACAAAACACTTGATTCGCCTAATCGATCAGGAACAGATATAGATCCTTCATACCCACTTAAATCAATGAGCTTTTTATATAATGGTTTAGCTGGAAAAAGAATGCAGTTTCATGAGATGATGCTTAGATATCTAGTGTCTTAGGTTGCCTGTCAGCCCCTCATTGTAACAAGGAGTTTTCAAATAATATACCTCATAAAATATAGTGTACTATTTTTATCTGAGAGAATAAGAAGTGGAAAATGAACATTGAATGTACAGATGGTCAGTTTTCGATAATTTAGTAGTACATCTCCTAAATAAAAAGAGATAAAAGAAAAGTAATATTCATGTCATGTTCTCTTTTTTCAAGACACATGAATTGCTGAATACAAAAAGGAGCTAAGATGTCTAGTTTCCGTGCCACAGGGTGATTTCGACATTTGGCCAATTATTATAATTCGCTATAAAGTTATAGCACGGCCTCCTATATCCCCTGGCCTGGGCATTGCCAAGAGCGGCAACGCTGCAGAGGGGCATATCCACTCGACGTATCGTGGAAGAAGACCGATCTAGTAGTATATGAGTCCCGCGTTTTTGTTGCGTCCGCTTACTTTAGGGTTTATTATTCCGGTAATCTATGTCAAAAAATACGTGAATTATTGTTATCTATTGTGATTTTCCGACTACCGTATATGGAAAAAGTGTTAGTGATATTGATTTGCCTTGAAATAACGGATTATTGGTTTTTTTGTAAGTATCCGTGAGTATCTAACCTATAAATTCAACTTTAACTTGAGGTCATCTGCTTGAATAATGGTTAAAACGTGTTGTATTCCATCCTGTAAAAGCAACTATCCGTCTACAAAAATGAAGGATATTTTAGTTGTTTCAAATTTCCGAAAGATGAACAGCTTAAGCTTTTATGGATGAGGGCCATACCGCGAAATTTCGTTCCTACTAATAATAGTTTTGTTTGCGAGAAACATTTTGACTCAGATGATATTATTAAGTTCGATAAACATTTGCAAACAGATGAAACCATTAAATTAATTTCTTTGAGATTTCCAAAATTGAAAGAAGGCGCCATTCCAAAAATTTTTCCAAATTTACCCTCATATTTCACTAAACCAACGCAATTAAAAAGGACCGATCCTCAGTGTAGAAGGGAAGCAATTGTGACTAGAATTAATAATGAGGCAGAAGCTTTTTTAAGTTCCGATTTGATCAAAGATTTTGAAGACTTATTTGAAAATTATTCTGCTAAAAGAGATATCTCAGGATGGGAAATTAAAAAACTCGATAACGCGATATATTTTTATATTCTAAATTATGAAAAATTATTAACCGTTGAAAGTTCAATAAAAATTAATAAAAGTCTCCAGATCAAAATATTTCATAAGAATGTCCAAATTTCCGCGAATGATCTTAAATGGATACTTCCTTCTGATTTGATTCTCAGCAGATGGTCTCAAGTTACGAATTTGCTTTCTCGTTATAAAAATGTTTCTAATGAAAATACCAGTAAATCTGCATCAGATTTATTGAGAGACGCCTTGACTTCATTAGAAGCATTTTTATCACGTAAAAATAATGAAAATTTTGACCAACTCAGGCAACTCGAAATCATTATCGATGAATTGAGGCAGATAAGTAGAAATAAAATTAGGTACTCATCAAGTACAATCATAATGTCTTTCATTTTATATTCGCAGTCAGCCTCTTGTTATGATTTAATGAGAAAGTTTTTTATTCTTCCAAATAAGAGGTACTTGAGATCAATTTCATTTTTATTTGAGTTAATTTTATTAGGAGTTATATTTGAGTTAACATTTTTTGGCGAGAGATGGCCCTACACCTCCCCGTGGTTCTTGCTGGACAATGAATTGAATAAAACATCAACCAATTCGGTTTGATTTCAATTTTGTTTTTCATTTATATTCAATTTATTGACTGAGTAGGGCATACTTCTACCCTTTTTTCAGATTTTCATCAGAAAACACATTCATCAACATCAGGAAATGAAATGATACGTTCGAAATATCGTATCTCTCACGCTAAGCACGGGAACAGTATACCTCCCTAACATCGTCTTTTGCGGCGTTGCCGCTTGAGGCGCCGGGCCAGGGGATATAGGAGGCCGTGGTTATAGTTATATACTGGGGAAGTCCCCAGTATTATGACACTACGCTCTAGAAATAAAAATCATCATTGGGGTAGTTTTTTCAGTACTTTTTACCGTAGCTATAGAAATTTCAGAATTATTTATAATGACATACTTATTCCGAGTTTATACATCGCAAATTCCAAGAAAACATTTTTCGATTAACAAAATCAAAGAAAAAATTGTTTTGATAAGAAATCTCAAGATGACATGATTAAATAATTAAAATGTAATATCGACCGAAGTCTACCAAAAGTATCGGGGTTATTTAAGGGCGAAATTTCATTCAAACCAATAATTCTAGGCCCAGGTAGAAGCATGCAACTCTCACTTTCACCTCCATGAAAGTCAAGTCCGTACTCTGACACAGCCAACTACCCAACTTGAATATTTTTCGAATGAATAGATGGGTGAGGGGGAACCAATTTAATAGCAAACTCGTTCGCTGTATCTTTTAGATTTTTATTTGTGGGATCAGATGAGACATTTTGTTCAAATAAAATCCTATCATATTCACTTGATAACATTCATGATGCAGCAACCAGATAAGAAACTACCCAAATCGCATTCGCCGTATGATGGCATCTTTATTTCGTCGGTTTGCATTCAAGCCGAACGTAGATATTTCGAACAATTGCTGCAAACTTAAGATTTGTTATTTTCATTCATCATATTTTTCATCATCAATGGTTGAGTAGGTTGATTCATTCTTCGAAAATCTAAACATAGTTCTGGATAGTGAAATAATTTCTTGCAGGAATTTGGACATAAATGAAATTAAATTTCCTATTAATTCGTCGCCAATGTTTCGAATGCTATGTGATTCTTTTTCAAATATTCAAATAACATTTGTAATATAAATAAAATAAATAGCCTAGGAAGCGACTTGTCACTCACCTGCAATTTGCATTGAATTAAATTTCGCCAGTTTAAATAAAATCGTGGTCGTATTGATTCTACCATGTCGAAGAAAAAACAATTCTTTCCGATGTTTTGAATATGCTATGAACAATGTGTTATTGATATGATAGAGGGGAAATAGCTCTTCCGCAAGTCAAAATGAGCACTACACAGATATTCAATTTCCACAATTGCAATCTAAAATTTCTGTATCTTTGTCGAATGGTCACAATAAGACAATCATCACAAAATTAGACATAATGAATACCAGTTGTGAAAGTGGAAAATAGATTTTATTTAAAATTATGAAGAATACGCTCGAACTATAAAATACCATAAAATACCAAATAGCGGAAATGATTTAATTTTGACACACCTATGGGGGGAAGGTGTCCTTAACAACATACCAAAAACACTACAGAAAATACCAAAGGTATATTATGTGAAAAAAACTGAGGGGTCTGGATGAAGTTAGGGGTGGGGGGGCGCTAAAGATCCATTTTTCAGTTTTTTGTTAATACTAAAGTAAAAAAATACTGACTCTGAAGAAAAAATGTTCTTGTACTAAATTCATCTACATAAAATTTTCTATAAACAAGGTTCTATTAACTCTTTTCTAGGATCAATGGAGATATGGAGTTGTGAAATGGAAATCAGTAGCACTATTAAAATCAATAATTATAAAGTTCCTATTAGCCCTCTGACAACTGTCCAACGAACTGCCATGTTAAAAAAGAACGACAGCGATGTAGAAGTGCTTTAAGTATAATTAATTAACTCCCCAGCAAAAACGTTACATCGCCTGACACTTTTGTGGAGTTACACTTTCAACATGAAATAAAATCTTCATTGTGATGTCGCATATGCCTCCAAAATCTAGTAATTTTGTGATATCGCTTTGTTAACGAAATGTGGAAGAAAAATTCTCAACATTTTGACGATGAATAAAAATATCTCAAATGTGATTCCCATGCGATGCAAATATTCGTTCGTATTGTGACTCATAGCCAAAGAGTGTTGAGTGAGGATTTCTTCGATCTTTAACGGTGGAGAAACTACCGCATCTGGGTTTTATTGCCCCTAATTACATTCGGCCGCGATATTTTTCCCTGGAGAACCCGGTTTGGACTATGGATAATTCCCAGTGGTGAGAAGAAAGGGGGTGGGTTCGCGTCTGACAGATTCAACGTAAAACAATTTTTAGACTAGGGTTTTTTCTTCTGGATACATCATCATTTTGTGACAAGTGTTCGATTCGACAAGTTCGCTGTTCGTTCGATCCGATATTTACATTTTTTGGTTTTCTGCAATTTGAGTGCATTCATTGGTGAGTAAATTCTTTTAGTTATCGTGGTAAACGAAATATTTTCATATTTCATTCTAGCTACCTATAATTATCGTATAATGAAGTTTTTATATGTGTGTTGGCGCAGAACTTTTTGATTTTGAAAGAAAATGTTTTGTTCTTAGAATTGTCTTGATTTTTGCCGTTGAATATTTTTTTATTTCATTTGGTTCAAGAGATATTTCAAAAATATTATGCTATACAGGATTGGCAGAATTGGTGATGATTTCTCAATGCGAAATTCACAATAAAACAGTTGAAGCATTCGAATCGAATGAAATTAAAGTTTTGTTATTCAGAAAGTAGGTGAGTATACTTGAAAGAAACTACTCCTTCTAGTGTTCCTTTGGTCTAATTTTTGAGAAATTATATGATATCGGTACAGATTTCTTAGTAATTCATATTTTTATATATCGCCACATTTGGAAAGCCCAGATTTGAACTAATTACACATTTCTTCAGTGAAACTAATATCAAATTCAATCTCATTTGAAATTTTTATGTCTTATAATTTCATCAACTGAATTCTAACCTTATATGAAATTCAACCTTTTTCAGTACAAAACATATGAAGCAGTTGGGGGTAACAGCAGCAAGGATTTCATGGTGAGATGTCTCGAAAGGAATCTCACCGATGAAACGGCCCAACTTTGTTCACGGACATGCCAAGGGTCTAATTACAAAATAGCTGAAAGTCTCGTTATGAAGATTTTTTTCAGTGAGTATTTGATTTGAGGTGTAGCCGAGTTACTGTCAAACACAACCTTTGCAGTTATTCGAATATTTCTTGTAAATTTGTTGTCCAGAAATTTTTCAATGATTTTGACACCTATACGAATGAAAATGAAAAACGTTCGCAGTTATATGTTTGTCTTCTCAACAATTGGAATAAATTGAACTAATAAATTGAATAGTTGAACAAAATTGTTAACCTTGGTCAAGTTAGAAATTACGTTCCTTAATCACTAATCGAAGGATGGAGAAGAGAAATGTGCAATACTTCTATAATCTAATATTATTTCTTAAATAATCGAACTCGTTACTATCTTGCTCATAAAAAAAGAATCATTTTAACTTATACTTTCATTCCTTTCAGATGTGATGAAGACCTTTTGTTGTATTCTAATGTATTCTATCTTGACGTTACTAATTATTATATTTTTTGTTGGAATACATTTTTTTAATATTCTCCTGCAATCAATGATTTAATCACCTGCATTAAAAAAGGTATAATATTAATGAACGCAATGAGTACAAAAAAAATATGTCTCAAATGCAATGAGAAATGGCTTCCTATTCGAAGATATCTTTTAGTATCACATCAAAATTGTTATGCGACGTCGGAAAGAAATAGAGAAAAGCGGTCTCAAAATTAACTAGCATTAGCGTCACGAAATGGAGTATCATTTGTGACCAGTTTTACGATCGCATATTCAACTACTCATTCTTCCGAAATGCGTATTTGATGTGGAGGAAATTTGGATGCAAATGCGAGCGCGTGGAGAGGTAAACAGTACATCGCAAAGAGTTACATTTGCATCGCCGTGTTTGCTGGGTCCACACTCCTTGGCTCCGTTCATCCAAGGCGAAATGCGAAAAAGAAAAAAAAACATCTAGGATGTTTTGCCAGCACAGGACAACTCTCTATCTCACCCAGTGCACCGTTGTGGTAGATGGCAATTTCCTCTCTACCGCATTGAGTGAAAAAAGTCCCCCGATCAAAGATTATAGAGTTAGAAAGATTAGAAACGAGAAACTACAATTTTTTAGAGCCATCTTTACACCCATGAGTGAAATTTAAGAATTTTGCACGTGCGATGAGCGAGGCTGGCAAGTAAGGTGCCATTTCTTGTTTAATTTTTAGTTTCGAAGTGTTTGGTTTATTGCGTCCTATGTTTTTTGTGTTATGACTGTTATTTTTATTGTTCGAGTTGCACGGTGAAGAACTGTTTCAATAATAGAAGATTTTATCCTGAACTAGCATTTTTTACATTACCAAAGAAAATGGAAATGTTAGTACCGAAACATGACTCCTGTAACTGTGTTATTCATTCCTTTTATTTTTAGTGCTCTGAAATGGACACTGTGTGCAGCGATCATTTTTCTTATGAGCAAATAAGGCATAATTACCCACGTAAGTTGCAGCATCCAGGAAGCATTCCTTTCGTGAAGAGACCACGGTCAAACGAAAGTGCACAAATGCAAATGAATTGGTTTCTGAAGGTAGGTACTGCAATAATAGTCCACTGCATTTAGGTCAAAATAGGCCCAAACTACGGACCAATTCATACAAAAGCAAATGAAGATTTTTCGGGTAGGTCTCGGTGTCCCAAATGATGTCCCAAAAGTCCCCTAGGCGGGAGTGACCGCATAACATTTGGCAACGCTGTAAAGTGCTAAAATCCTGCCCCAATGTGAATTTTCGTGAATATCTCGGTCCCTATCGAACCAACGACAAAAATACATCAGAGCAAAAAAAAAAAACTGATGAAATTTCCTAGAAAAATGTTTTTTTCATATAACCAACGGTTTCGTCAAAATCTTACCTTCAATTTGAACGTATATGATATTCTAGAACAGAGGTACTCTGTTCCACACCACCTTTGAGGATGACTACAGGGCGCGATTTTTTCAAAGTGGTACTCCCTAATAGGCCTAATCCACGACTTCTTTGTTTTTTGGAAAAGTGTTCGAACGCTTATTTTCTTCTCCTTCGTCTTCTCCTTCTATGAATGCATGTATATTTTCTTCAATGACATCCGTGGAGTCAATCCCAGAGTTTTGGATTCCTGCATCGGTCACATTTTATTTTTCTGAGGAATCTTCAAATGGTTCGGCATTCAGGCAGGATTTTCCATGGCAATTGCCACAAACCGGTGAGCAACGAAGTCCCAAACTCCGACAGCCACACATTGGCCCACAACCTTTCGTACAGTTGCCAAATATCATTTTTAAAAGACAATCAGGCGCAGGAAGTTGGGATGTCGTTTTTGGTTACAATATATTGTCTTTTAACATCCATCCCCACTCCTCAGGATTCAAATTGTTACCAAGCCATGGTTGTACTTGACAGTACACCCGAAACAGATGTTCACAGATGTTGTTGTGTTGCGTCGAGAGTTGGGGGTAAAAGATTCAATCTCAGCTCACAGCTCTAATGAAGCAAGAATACCGGTATTTATTGATGCGGCAACGAGGCTGACGAGGAGAAAGAGAAAATAGCAAAAAAGGGACAAGCGTAAAATAATTTCATGTTTCAACCCTCATTTTCAAAGAAAATATTATAGCACTTGCCGAAAAAAGAGGAGATGATTGGGCAAAATCTTTTAAAAACCGTGTAACGTTTGACACAGATATAGTTGCACCTCGAGCTGAATATCATCAAATTTGTTTCAACAAATTTAACTTGCCAGTCTCCGAGAAAATGAAGGTATTGTTATCATCTCAAAGGAAAACAGGATATCTTGAATCAAGCTTGGTACAATAGGAAAGATTCTGAGGCAGAATTATCGGTACTTCTGCAGAACTTCTGCGCCAGGACGAACTGAAATTTGCAAAACTAGTTTCTATCCAATATCCAATATCTGCTCTGTTCAATAAAGGAAAGACCGCAGCTTTGAAAATGGTTAAGGAACTCTTGCTTGATTAGAGCTGTGAGCAAAAGCAGACCAGTGAGACCGTGTATTGGCTGCAAGTATCGGCACTTCCTTGCATCCAATGGTGTGATGTGGTTGATGGAAAAACACTTGCTTTCTAACTAAGTTTTATTTAACATAACTAGATTTCACCTTTTTCGGACCATTTCCGAGAAACACGCAGACTGAATGACCAGAAGTGATTACAATGACAATGTTAAGTAATTAGTTCATATCTAATTCAATCGTTTTAATTTGCTGTGTTAGCGGACTCCTCATATTATATTTATTATTGATTTCTCAAGTGGAAGTAGGCAATGTGGTCACCGGTGTTCCACTTTCGAAATATGAGCTAATCAGGGGTCTGAAGTCCATCACATCTTCCCCGCTCATTGAAAAAATTTGAAAATGAATGAAACATTTTAAAATTTTTTTTTCCTAACAGATACAATAAAACCTTATCTAATAATCCTAGAATACACTCATCTACTCATATACTTATAAACTTAACTAAGGGTTATATATTTATTTAATCATCCATAATAGTGCTTAATTCTATTGGCATGAACAGTTTCTAATTTATTGTCCTTTTTTATGGTTATATTGGGACCAACGATTTTACATACTTCGTACGGTCCTTTGAAAATAGCATCAGCTTTATTATTCGAAGAATTTCGTAACATTATCAGATCTCCAGTCTTATAATCAACTGGGATGGTCTTTTCATCAAATTTAATTTTTCGTTTTACTTTTTGTGAAATAAGGTTTGTCCTAGCATCAGCATTGGCGGTTTCTAATCGGAATTTCAATTCTTTGCTATAATCGTTGAAGTTATACAAAGGGCTTGTTACTAAACTTTGTATGTTTGAAGGAAGGTTGCATGTTTTACCAAATACCAGTTCAAAGGGAGCATATTGTGTTTCGCTATGTATAGTAGTGTTGAAATAAAAACACCAATAGGGTATCCAAGAGCTCCAGCTATTTCGGTATTGTGCAACTTGTATTCGGAGAAAAGCTGTTAGATTTTTGTGTGTATTTTCTAAAGCTCCTAAAAATTCGTGGTGATAGGCTGTGGAGTTGAGTTGCTTTATTTGTAATAATTTGCATATTTCCGAAAATGTTGAGTTTAAAAATTCTTTACCTTGGTCTGTAGCAATTTCCCGAGGAATTCCGTAGCGTAAGATGAAATTTTCTACGAACGTTCTAGCTACTGTTGCCGCTTTTTTATTTGGTAATGCATAGGCTTCTACGAATTTACTGAGTTCGCACTGCAATGTTAATATACAGGGTCTTTCACGAGGAACCTCACCCATATTTATACGGGAAACTACTGAACGTATTTTCATGAAATTCAGCACTTATAAGTATTTCACGATGCTGATGAAATCTAAAATATTTTCAAGGCATGAGCACTTCCGGTTTTTCCGGAAATGACGTCAACTTCCGTTTTTCAAATTAGAACACCATTTTTTTATTGCAGAAATAGATTCCTTAGAAAATTTCAAGTTATTTTGATGTAACATTTTTCAGTTTTGGTTGGAAAATTCTCTCTGAGCGGGAAAATTCGAAAAAAAAATCGAAAATAGAGCTCCGCTGAAACAAGAATAACTTCGAGGTTTTTGAATGGAAAATTTTCATTTTTGGGATTTTTCAAGATGTAAGATTGATGTATACACATTAAAAATCGAAATCGCGATTCATGATACAGGGGGTGAACAAATCGCTTTCAAAGTTAGGGGTGACAAAATCGTGAAAAATCAATTTTTTCAAATTAGAACCCCATTTTTTTATGGCAGATATTGAATCTACGTTGAAAAATAATGTGAGTGTATGCATCACACCCTTGCCCTAAAGTGGATATTTTCTGAGTTATTCACAAAAAACTGTTTTTCGTCTTGAATTTTCAGCTATTTCTTTTCCCTTCACGCCAAAAAGATGAGATACCATTAACAGAACCATGATAAACTTGAGAAATGTCGGATCTTTCGTTAAGAAAACTATACACAGAGAAAAAAGTGTAGTAGAAGATGAGAACAACGAAATTACAGTTCTTGCATATTTTCGTGTGAATCCTCAAAATTCTCTCAAAGATGCCGAGATTGATCTGGGATTATCTCAATCGAGTGTTTGGAGAATATTAAAAAAAACATAAAATGCACCCATATAAATTCAATAGGGCACAGCATTTGAAGGAAACTGATTTCGTCAGGAGAACAGAGTTTTGCGAAGCTATGATGATTCGATTTCAAGAGAATGAAAACTTTTTGGACTCTATAATTTGGACAGATGAATCTAAATTCACAAAGAATGATTCTTTCAATAGGCATAACAGTCATTATTGGGATGAAGAGAACAACCACCACTTCAGACAATGGAACTTTCAAGAGACCTGGAGTTTCAATGTTTTTTGCGCCATCAAAAATAATGCAATTCTCGATGTTCACATTTATGATGGGACTTTAACTGGTAAGATAGAACACTACACATGTTTGCATTATTTAAAGAATGTTCTCCCTTAGGAGATAGATATTCTGACATATTGACTCAAATAATTGAGCCGCTAGTACAGAACAACAATGACTTATGGTATCAACAAGATGGCGCGCCTTCACACAATTCACTCAATGTGTCAAATATCCTCTACAGGCTATTTGAAAATCAATGGTTGGCGAACAATGGTCCACATCTTTGGCCACCACGTTCTCCCGATTTAACTCCTTTAGACTATTATGTTTGGGGTAGGATAAAAAATATTGTCTACTCAACTCCCCTGACTGATAAAGAGGACTGCATAGAACGAGTCAGAAATGCGTTCAGGTTTGTTTAGATTTTTAGATTCATAGTTTTGAAACTCAATTTGGTTTTTAAACACTTTTGCAGATCTCTTTCTCCCGATGAAATAAGAAGAGCAACGCACGAATCATTCCTGAGACGTATAAATAAATGTCTAGAAATTAACGGTCAAAACTTTGAGCATCTTCTCTAGTTATAACTGCGAGAGTTTGCCATGGTTCACCTAATAGTAACTTGAAGTCGGTTTCAAGAAGGGGTGAAAAATCTACAGCATGGTTCAAATAACAGTTCCTGAAAATTTCATCTTTTTGGCGTGAAGGGAAAAGAAATAGCTGAAAATTCAAGACGAAAAACAGTTTTTTGTGAATAACTCAGAAAATATCTATTTTAGGGCAAGGGTGTGATGCATACACTCACATTATTTTTTAACGTAGATTCAATATCTGCCATAAAAAAATGGGGTTCTAATTTGAAAAAATTGATTTTTCACGATTTTGTCATCCCTAACTTTGAAAGCGATTTTTTCACCCCCTGTATCATGAATCGCGATTTCGATTTTTAAAGTGGATACATCAATCTTACATCTTGAAAAATCCCAAAAATGAAAATTTTCCATCCAAAAACCTCGAAGTTATTCTTGTTTCAGCGGAGCTCTATTTTCGATTTTTTTTTCGAATTTTCCCGCTCAGAAAGAATTTTCCAACCAAAACTGAAAAATGTTACATCAAAATAACTTAAAATTTTCTAAGGAATCTATTTCTGCAATAAAAAAATGGTGTTCTAATTTGAAAAACGGAAGTTGACATCATTTCCGGAAAAACCGGAGGTGCTCAGGCCTTGAAAATATTTTAGATTTTATCAGCATCGTGAAATACTTATAAGTGCTGAATTTCATGAAAATACGTTCAGTAGTTTCCCGTATAAATATGGGTGAGGTTCCTCGTGAAAGACCCTGTATATCTGTTTCCGATAGAATCTGCTTCTAGAGGTCCGACAATATCAAGAAAGATCTTCGACATCGCTGATGATGCTGTCGTTGTAACAGTCATTGGTTGTTCTCTCAAATTAGTGTATTTATATCGCTGACAGGAATCACACTTTTTGATAAATTAAAATCATTTACCTCTAACTCTTGACGCAGCACAACAACATCTCTGAACATCTGTTTCGGGTGTACTGTCAAGTACAACCATGGCTTGGTAACAATTTGAATTCTGAGGAGTGGGGATGGATGTTAAAAGACAATATATTGTAACCAAAAATGACATTCCAACTTCCTGCGCCTAATTGTCTTTTAAAAATGATATTTTGCAACTGTACGAAAGGTTGTGGAGTTTGGGACTTCGTTGCTCACCGGTTTCTGGCAATTGCCATGGAAAATCCTGCCTCAATGCCGAACCATTTGAAGATTCCTCAGAAAATTGAAATGTGACCGATGCAGGAATCCAAAACTCTGAGATTGACTCCACGGATGTCATTGAAGAAAATATACATGCATTCATAGAAGGAGAAGACGAAGGCGAAGAAAATAAGCGTTCGAACACCTTTCCAAAAAACAAAGAAGTCGTGGATTAGGCCTATTAGGGGATACCACTTTGAAAAAAACGCGCCCTGTAGTCATCCTCAAAGGTGGTGTGGAACAGAGTACCTTCATTATCCAGAATATCACATACGTTCAAATTGAAGGCAAGATTGTGATGAAACCGTTGGTTATATCAAAAAACGATCCGAAACCTTTTTTCTAGGAAATTTCATCAGCTTTCTTTTTGCTCTGATGAGATATTCACAAAAATTCACATTGGGGCAGGATTTTAGCCCTTTACAGCGTTGCCAAATGTTATGCGGTCACTCCCGCCTAGGGGACTTTTGGGACATCATTTGGGACACCGCTACCAACCCGAAAAGCCTCCATTTGCTTTTGTATTTATTCCTCTCTGTTGGAAAATGAATTGGCTAGGGAATGATTAATATTAAGGGAAAAAAAATTAAAAAAAAAAAAAAATTTTTAAATGAAAGAAAAATACCAAAGTTGGATCGCAACACTTGTGGAGCTCATGCTAGAGTTTAATATCACTTAGGATCTTTTACTATCTTGTCAAACTGCCAGGCACAAACCCTAGGTTTAATTGGTAGTTTTTTTTTTAGAAGTATATGAAATATTCTCTGTATAAATTGTAAGTTATTATTATTATAGTATGAATTGGTCCGAAGCAAAAGTCTTATTTCAGTGGACTATAAACTCTGTCGGTAAGTCTAACTGCTGCACCACCAATCAGGAGTGCTTCTATTGCAAATTCTAGTAAATACTCAAATAATATATATATATATATATATAATAAAAGGATAATTGACTGTTTCTATTTATAGTAAAAATGTATTATTTGGGACTGCAGTCGAATGAGAAATCTCTTTTTTCTTTAAACTCAAGCTTTCAGCTTTATTCAAAGAACTAATGGTCTCTGATGGATCTGATGATTAGAACTTCAAATATCGATCTTGAATTTTATCTCACTTTCGTAAGTTTTATATATATGTATATATAATAATTGTAAATTTCCTTACTGATTCATACTGATTGTAGTGTCTCCTGATGAAGGCTTAAATAAAGCTGAAAGCTTGAGTCTAAAGAAAAAAGAGATTTCTCATTCGACTGCAGTCCCAAATAATACATTTTTACTATATATATATATATATATATATATATATATATATATATATATATATATATATATATATATAAGACAAGCAAACATAAACAAACATCTGAAAATTAATAGCGTGTATTTCCACCTCGCTTTCTCATCACTTCTACCATACAACGTGGCATACTTTCAATGCAGTTCCGAATTGCTTTTGGGGGAATATTTTCCCATTCTTCAAGAAGGGCTGTTCGTAAATCGGACAAGGTGTTGGGCTGCCGATTTCGAACACGTCTACCTAGCATATCCCATACATGTTCAATTGGATTTAAATCTGGACTTCTGGCTGGCCACACCAATCGTTGAATATTCGCCTAAGAAATCCGGTTTGTAACGTAAACTTCGGCCATCGTCATTTAATGCAACAGCTCGTGCAACATCTTCTGGTCTCATTTTGCAAACAGAAAACTTGTGAAGAATACCCTTTATTCTGCAATGACAATATAGGGACACTTTGTTAAACTATGTTTTCAATGAATAGTTTAAGGCTTTCACGACCGGATATACTGGTATGAAAAGAGTCTTCCGGGCTTATTGGCCGTGGTCCATTAGGAATAATTTTCACCAAACGGACTTAATGGACCACGGCCAATAAGCCCTGAAGACTCTTTTCATACCACTATGTTTTCAATGTTGCTACGCAACCAAAGCCTACTGGATAAGATAAGATATTGTAATGATTCAAATTGTTATATTTACACTTTATTGAAAATGTGTATCTTTTTTTTTAAGCAGATACTGACGGAAATCGAAAAACATTTTGTTAAGGAAGGGTCACACTTCAAATTAAAACTTAATGATATCAAATTTTTCGCCTCAAATTCAGCACAGGGTGTTTAGAGGGAGGGTATAAAACAAGGTTTTGTTTCTCCCTGTATAACGGATGAACTAAAGGTATTTTTGCAAAATAAATCTCAGGTTAGTATTACAAGACCCAATACCATACCTGGTGAAAATTTCAACAAAATCGGAGCACTACGAAAAAAGATACAGGGTGTTGAATTCAACAAAAGTTTTGCCTGTCCGGAATTTATTGACGGGGAGTGTAGTTGATCTTTCTCAAGTTTTTAGTCAACATACCATTTCCAAGCTGAACCTGCACCTGAAGCATCGCTCGAAGCACATGATGACTGCTGTGCATTGCAAAAGGCTGATGAGGCATCAGGATCTCACAAAAAATATCAAGTATGAATAACGACTACTATTTTCAATAAAATATTTACTAATCAATAACAATTGGGTCGTCATTATATCCGGAACAACACCCAGTCTGTCTTCTCCTGTATTTAATAAAACTTGAAACTGTTGTTGTTCCATATTTTTTTCTCTCGAACTTGCACCGGTAACGGTGGCCGATAACCGATACGTCACAGAAGATCATATATATATATGCACTTAGGAAATTAGTGTTGCCAACAAAAAATCGACAAATCTATGAATCGTCGAGTTTAGTAAACTATAGTTATTTTTTCTATGAACAACGCATAACCACTTTAATCCATGGTGGCAGTTAACCATTAGTCAAGTAATCAATGAGTTAAACCACGAATGAACAAACAGCCCTTAACCGGCTCCAAAGGGAACTTACGTTATCTGCGGTCCAAAACGATCACGTCGAAGGGCTAACATGACTTCATATGATAATATCCTACAATGACCAAAGTCTCTAGAATACAACTGGTTATTGTTGGTAATAACCAATGACGACCAGGTTATGCGCTTGAAATCGGTTATGGTTTCAGCGCCTTCTAGTTAGTCATGAGTGAACTCAATAGAAAATCGTAGTCAGTTTTGGGCACTAGAGATATAGGGTTGTTTCCTATCTTTATATTCTATAATCTTTTCCTCCGAGTATTCGGAATATGTCCTCAACTATGTTCGTTTGAAAGATACTGAATGTGTTATGTATTTTATCAAAATTTTTCAATCGACATAACGCTTGAACGCATTGATGTATTTTCATGAAAATTTCAAGAAATGAGTATAGGACAGTGACTAATATTCGTCATAATGAGGTATGCATAGCGCAAGCCCGGACTTAGAAAATTATACTTTTTAGTCTACATCTTGTAAAACTGTACAGGGTGGACATATTTCGATGTTTTAGCACTACAACTTTTGAACCAGAGGAGATAGACAAAATCTGATACCCCATTTTCGATCTCTTTTTCGTAATAATAAATTACGAAATATTATCATGCGCACGCATCTGATTCGCCACTCAGTACTCAATACATTGAGAACTACAGTTCCGAATTTAGTGTAGTGGCAAGCGGCCCGTTCAGAACCCAGCTCCAAATGATAAAAATTCTCATTCTCGAATTATTCATCTTAGAATTTTTTCCGAATAACCTAAAAAAGTGGTAGCAGAATCAAGAACTCGAAAACATATGGAGGTGCGTTTCAAAATTGAGTACGACTCAGTTCTCAACATGGTTTCTCAGTGAATGTTTGGTACGAAATTAACAATAACAGATTAATTGGACCATATATTCTCTCACATCGGCTGGATGGGATGACCTATTTACAAATTTCAATAGAGTATTTGCCAGTGGTCTTTAGTAACGGAAGCAATATTCCGAGAGGAATGTACTTCCGGCCTGATGGGGCTCCGGCACATTTCAAGTTTCAAGCATGAAATTGTAAGGTCATCTGAATGGGGTTCATGCAAATCATTGGTTTGGTAGGGGGGATCTTCTGACTCTCAAGAGCTCAGATTATTTCCTATGAGGATACTTGAAAATTAAATTTTACTCTGAAGAAATCGAAGATCGGGAGCAACGGAGTAATCGAATAAAGGCTTCATGTGATGAGATATAGAGTTGACCAGAAATAATGAAGATAGCTGTAGCACAACTAATAACAAGAGATAGAAATGTTTAGAAGAAAGTTTTCGCATTTTCAAAAATTTATTATAAAGGTGAGTACAAACATGCTCCGAATAGCGTACCGAACCGCGTCGCGTACACCGACGCGATCAACAGAAGTCGCCAATATTATTATTAAATAAAATCAAAAGATTAGGCGAAGCCCATAAACTCAAAATAAAATAAGGAAAAAAAATAACAATACTTCTAAGGATCAGATATAGAGTACAAAAAAATTGTTTATCGTCACGAGTGACACTATTGGATTCGACGGCACCAGCCATCGAAGCACTCTTAAAAGCATTCACTGACACCGAGTTCACAACAGATGAAGGCAGGCAATTCTACACATCAAACACGCGATTGGTAATAAAGTTCAGTCTCTGTGACGTTCTGAAATTCTCCTTCGCCAACTTGATGATCCAAGACGATCCAAGATCAACACCAAACACATTATGGAGCGCACGATAAGCTATGATGAGATCGCCACGTGTCCTTCTGTCCGCAAATGATGGTAAACTCATAAAGGAAACCCTCTCCTCGTAACCAGGACGCGTGACACCATACGGTCGAGTTGCTCGACGTTGGATACCCTCAAGCATTTCAAAATCTCTGACTAGCACTGGCCACCAGACACGACCGGCAAATTCGAAGATGAGGCGGACATAAAGCTTATACAGGGCTGCACACGTGGATGGATCACATCTTCCAATGATCAGGTCCTCAGTTTGACCACATTTATCGAATCAGGTTTCGATAACAAATTAAAAACAGGTTCAGCTTTCATAGATTTATCGTCTGCCTACGAAACGGTATGGAAAGATGGTTTAATCTATAAACTTTATACACATCTTCAATGTGGAAAGATGATTCGTCTATTAGAGAATATGTTGTCGGAAAGAAGATTTCGTGTTTTTGTTGATGATAATAGTAGTAACTTCAAAACTTTGAACAATGGTCGTCCACAAGGATCTGTTTTAGCACCCCTTCTATTCAATTTATATTTATGCGATATTCCTTGTACTTCATCTGAAAAATTCATTTACGCCGACGATATTGCACTCGCTTTCCGTCATTCTGATTTTCAAAGTATTGAGGAAAATTTAACTTCTGATCTGAAAATTTTGAAAAATTATCTTTTCGAATGGAGTTTGTTTACAAATCCGAATAAAACCGAGGTTTCGTTATTTCATTTGAATAACCATCAAAAATTTAGAAAATTAAATGTCCTTTTCGGGAACTTTTCTTTGAAACATAATTTTACTCCTAAATACTTAGGTGTTAAATTAGATTCCTCTCTGAATTACAAAGCACATTTGGATGACTTACGAATGAAGCTGAAAACGAGAAATAACATTCTACAGAAACTTGCTGGTATGTCATGGGGTGCTGACCCGACTACTCTTCGCACAGCAGCCCTTGCCCTGGTTTTTTCCACCGCTGAATATTGTTGCCCTGTTTGGCTAAATAGTGTTCAGAAAATCGATGCACAGCTGAATTTATCAATGAGAATAATTACTGGAACCATCCGATCTACACCTATCCAATGGCTACCAGTGCTATCAAATATAATTCCTCCCCATATTCGAAGACAGTCTGCAACTTGGAATTCTTGGAATAAATTCAATTCATTTCCGGATTCTTTTCCGATACTTTCCTACGTTCCAGAAAATAGAATTCCAAGACTGAAATCCCGTAAACCTATTTGGTCGAATAACTTTCTGAATTCGAACTTCAGCTACAAGGAAATCTGGAAATCCGAATGGGATGCATGTTCTTTATCTAATAAAGATCTAATATCTGATCCATCGAATAAAGTTCCTGGTTTTAACCTTCCCAGGAGAATATGGTCCCTTCTTAATCGAATTAGAACAGGTCATGGTCGTACCAATAGCATGCTTTTCGAGTGGAATTCAGTTAATAGTCCTAATTGTGAATGTGGTGAATCAGAGGAAACAGTTGAACACCTAATTAATAATTGTTCGATTTATAAATTCCAAGATTGCATTAGAGCCATACACGATATATCAAACTCATGTTTGCAATGGGTTGAAAATTTTAGATCAATTTGATGAAGTATAAATTAAATTCTCTTGCTGTTCTGTCTTTTTTTATTTTCAGGTTGGAGTTTGTGTTTGGAAATCCTTCCTCCGAAGAGCCGTTCCGATAATCGTGATGTCCTTCTATATAGAATACTCAGATACAACAATTTTATTTTATTTTTTTTACGGGGAGACAAGTTTTTTCGGCTGAGGTTTTTTCCCCTGGCTCTATAGTATCATATGATACTAGTGATGATAGTATCGTATGATACGAAGAATGTTATGGTACCCCGTTCCTTTTTTTACCTCAGCTTAGGTTTTTTTTGTTTCAACATTTATTGTATTATTTTAGCTCTCTTATTCAAAAAAATATATATATTAGGATGTTCCAAAAAAATCGACATTTTTTGTAAACACCCCCCCCCCCTAATTATCTTCAGGGTATCGAAAAGAAACCTCTATGAAAATATCAGCTCCAAATAATAATATTTAGAGGTCGCTCATCCATTAGTTCTATTTTCCCTACTAATAGCAGGGGAAAAATTTCTTTTTTCAATAAAAAATTCCTAGAACGCAAACCAATAGACGGATTTCTTTGTGTGACACATTTTCGTGTAGGCAATCAGATACACTACAAATATGTTCCTTACGATATTTCGATAAGACGGCCTCTTCAAAAGTTATTCGATTCGATTCGATGCTAATTTTTGAAGATGTAATGTGATGGTTTTTTTCCTTCTGGAAATATCTCAGTGTATATAATCAGTGTGGGTAAGAGGACAACTATTGCAGGAAAGAAAATTCAATTATCTGCCAACGTTTCGCCAAATTTATTGGCCTTCTCAAGGCTAAAACAAATGCACAATATCGGTATCAAATATTCAAGCAAGCAACATCACATCAGAAAGAAACAACTCACCTATAACTGTTTAAAAATTTTTGAAAAAATCTGATCTACACAAACATTTCACATTGTAGAGTCGAAATTCATCATCAACATAATACATCAAATCGACAGGCTCAGAAATACAACAATGAATGAACAGAAGAGGTGACATATACATATGTCACCGCGATAAGCAGGGAATCCAAAACACGTACGTGAAACGGAACTAACCGGAGAAAATTTTTTCAAAGTACCGTCGCGTGTCTATCAGGGGGGATTTTTATTTTATCAATTATATTATTATAAATTGCAGACAAGTCTCTGGTATCAGTCCTACTGTTGATGGAATTAGAAGTCTTCTGAATAAAAATCATTTCCTTCAGCAATCTCTTCGATAGACTACTTTCCCTATCTAACACAACTGGGTGGTCATAATCAAACTGATGATTCAACGAAATCGAATGTGAAATTAGCGCATATTTTGTTGTTTATTTTCATTTTTCTTTGCTAAATTACAGTCAGACTTATGACCCCTCATTCTGTTCCGTAATGTCTGTTTTGTCTGACCGATGTACTGAGCGCTACAATCTAGGCAGGAAACCCCATATACGCAATAAGGGGTCGACAAAGTTGGTGTTCTGTCCTTGAGCTTCGAGAATAAACTTCTGCCTGATTTTGGGTAATATTTCACTGCTCTCACGTTCGCAGAAAGTAAAACACGAAACAGTTTATCGGTTAATGATGGAATGTAAGGCAGTTTTAAAATTCCATCATCTCCCGCAACATCAGTCGAACTGACCTGTCCGCTGCCGTTCTGCCGCTGCCTATATATCATCATCATCATCATCATCATTCAGCTCTCTGCGTCCACTGCTGGACATAAGCTTCCCCCATTTCTGCCCATTCTTTCCTGTCCTGAGCTCTCTGCATCCAGTTGCCTGCACACCTCTTCAGATCGTCCGTCCAACGTGTGGGAGGTCTTCCCCTGCTTCTTTTATCCAAGCGCGGTCTCCACTCGAGCAGCCTCTTCGTCCATCTCGCGTCCGTCATTCGTGCCACATGTCCAGCCCACTTCCACTTGAGTTTGCGAATTTGGACAACTACATCTGTGACGCCAGTTCTTCTTCAAAGATCTTTCTTATATGATCTCGCAATGATACCCCGAGCATGGACCTTTCCATCTTGCGCTGTGTTACCATAAGTTTGTTAGCACTTGCTGTGGTTAGTGTTAAGGTTTCAGCTCCATATGTCATGACCGGCAACACGCATTGATTAAACACCTTCCTCTTCAAACATAGCGGAACGTCACTTTTAAACACGTCCGAAAGCTTTCCATAGGCTGCCCACGATAGTGTAACTCTTCTTTTCATTTCGCACGTTTGATTGTCTCTTGAGATTTGGATCTCATAACCTAGATAATTATATTTGTTCACCCAAGCTACTTCCTCATCACCAATGAAAATTTGCTCACTGGGAACTAAATTTGTCATATATTTCGTTTTTGAGATATTCATTTTTAGTCCTATGTCAGCACACGCCTTCTGTAGTTCCCGTAACATGTCTTGAATGTCCCCAAGATTATCTGCCAGCAAAACCAAATCATCCGCAAAACGTAGATTCGTTAATTTTCGACCGTCTATATTTAAGCCCCTGCTTTCCCAATTAAGTCTTTTGAAAGCATACTCCAAGACTGTTATAAAGAGTTTTTGCGATATCGTGTCTCCTTGTCTGACACCTCTGCCAATTTGAATGCGTTTGGTATTTTCATGGAGCTTTACCATTATTGTAGCATTTTTGTAGATATTGTAAATTAGCTTTGAGTATCTGTAATCAACCCGACATTCCTGTAATGCACTGAGGACCGCCTTAGGTTCTACCGTGTCGAAGGCCTTTAGAAAGTCTACAAAAGCAAGGACTAGTGGTCTATTGTATTCGATGCTTTTTTCAATCACCGTTTTTATGCTCTGCAAATGATCATTTGTTCCAAATTTAGCACGGAAGCCCGCCTGCTCTTGAGGCTGATAGAAATCCAGTTTTTTCTCAAGTCTTGCTGTTATTATTTTTGTGAACAGTTTATAGAGGTGGCTCAGAAGGCTTATCGGTCTGTAGTTTTCGAGTTCTGCTATATCGCCTTTCTTATGGAGTAGTATTACAATAGCATTGTGCCATTTGTCTGGTATTGTACTATTGTATAAGCACAGGTTAAATAGCACTCTGATTTTTTTTAGTAAACGCGGACCACCGATTTTTATTGTGTCTACAACTACATTGTCTTCTCCGGGAGCTTTGTTATTCTTTGTTCTCCTTAGCGCGAGCTTTATTTCGTCTATTGTGATACATGGCAATTCTTCTGAACCTTGGTTCACAACCCCTTTTTTGACTGTCACTATATCCGGTTCTGTGCTAGAGTTTAATGTATCTTCGTTTTGGCTTGTGTACAGCGTCTGGTAAAAGTCCTCAACTATTTTTAGGATTTCTTCTCTGTTAGTTGTTGTTATACCTTGTTTGGTCTTTAGTTTGATTATATGTTTTTTCCCGATTCCAAGTTTTCTTCTCATAACCTTCATACTTTTATTATCTTCGATCGTTTGTTGGATGCGATCCGTATTGAATGCTCTAATGTCACGTCTTATGGCTTTCGCCACCTTTTTATTCGCTTCTTTCAGCTCGTTGTTAGCAACTATTCCCTTACTTCTGAGATCTCTTCTTTCTTGGATCATTTGCCTTGTATTGTGGCTCAATTTTTCTTCTTTTTGTGTTTTTGGGCAGTATTCATCTTGGCTTTCCAGTATGGCACTGGTTAACATGTCATTGAGTGTGTTGACATCTTCGTTCGAATTCACGTCGCAGCCTGCCAATCTATCATCTATAGTGCGCTGGAATCCCTCTATATCTGCTGGTCTCTTCCAAGGTTTACTTGTTCTCTTCTTGACCATTCTGTGGCGTTCTTTATCGATATCAATAACTACTTTAGCCCGCACGAGTCTATGGTCGCTTCCAGTGGAGAACCTATTCAATACCGTCACATCCTTAACGATGCGTTTTTTGTCCGTTATAATATAATCTATCTCGTTTTTTATGCGACCATCTGGGCTTTGCCATGTCCATCTTCTATTCAATCTTTTCTTGTAGAAGCTGTTCATCTGAAATAGGTTATTCTGTAGCAAATAGTCTAGCATTATTTCACCTCGCTCGTTTCTACCTGGTTGTCCAAAGTTGCCTAAAGGGGTTTCCGCGGTGTCCTGCTTCATTCCTATTTTAGCATTGAAATCTCCACATATAATCGTTTATTGTGTTTGTTTGTCTGTGAGAGCCGTTGTTATATCATCATAGAGGCTGTCTACCTCTTCGTCATCACAGCTAGTCGTAGGTGCGTATATCTGTATGATCTTGATGTTGTATCTCGAGGTCAGCTTCAGAACAAGGCAAATCACTCTGGTAGAAATTTGCTTTAAGGAAACTATGTTTTCTTTGTGGCGCTTATGTATTAGGAATCCCGTTCCTCCAATTGACTTGTCCTCTTCACCCGCATAGTATAAGTTGTGTCCTGATTGTAGTGTGATGAGTTGTTCACCGCGCCTTCTGACCTCGCTGAGGCCTATAACATCCCACTTAATATTTTCAACTTCGCACTCAAGTTCGGTGAGCCGTTCCTGCGACAAAAGGGATCGTGTGTTGAACGTTGCTATGTGCAGTGTCCGGTTCGTACTGTTGTGCACCTTTCTATTTCTCAGATGTTTGTCCCCCCCAGAATCCATGGGACAGACTGATTGATTATCAGTGCGAGATTCCGGAGATATTCTCCTACTCGCCTGGGGTAATTTAGTTTTAGCAACTGACATTTCCATAGGGGGTATTTAGCCGTAGAACACCTCGCTGGCAAGACGTGTTGGTGAGTGTGTAGTTCAGCCGCCAAATCTGGAACAGACGCTGTCGGTAAGCCGCCCACTTTGGGTCAGACGCTGTCTGAAAGATTTCTAGTTTTGGTCAACCCCGAGTATTTGATTTCCTCGGTACCACCCATATCTGGGAAGCATCCCCCTATCCGCCACCTGGGGAGGCGCCCGATAGGGGACTAGCAACCCCCACGGGGCCTATATATATATATATATATATATATATATATATATATATATATATATATATATATATATATATATATATATATATATATATATATATATATATATATATATATATATATATATATATATATATGTATAGTAGTTGCAAAAATATGGTCGGACCAGATTCTCAGTAACAATCACACCGAGATCACAATGGCTGCTGCAGGTTAATATCACTTAAAACGGGCCTAGAGGATGAAAGGGCCTTACCATCTCGAACCTTAAATGATCGATCAGTTAGAAATGCCTCAATCCAACATAGTAGATGGCAACGAATTCCAAGATTTTATTTAAGTTTTTCGAAGAGAAGTTTGTGTGACACACGATCGAATGCATGAGAGAAGTCTAGATATACGACATCAATTAGACAGGATCTGACTAGAGATATAGACCAGGAATTGACAGCTTCAAGTAGGTTAGTGATCACAGAACGTCCTGGCAGGAAACCATGTTGACAGTCTGGAATAAGCGAGTTGGAGAGGGGAAAATGAAGCACTTTGTCAAGAATGATTTTTTCACAAACTTTCGCTACGATTGGGACCAAACTGATGGGACGATAGCAGCACGATTGTCCCCCCTCATGAAGATTGGTGTAACTAATGCACTGCGCCAGATGGAAGGCAGACGAGAAGTTTCGAATGAACATGCATATATTTGAGAAAGGGGATGAGAAAGCGGCGTTGCACATTCTTTCAGCAATTTTGCAGAGAAGCCATCAGCGCCTGGGGAAGAGTTAGCGTTTAGAGCAGCGAGGTGAGCCTCAACAATGGACGGCGTGAAACAAATGTCTGAGATCTCAGCCAAGCCGAGAAAATCGAGCACCCCAGGGGAATTAGAGTTTCCAGCGTTGAAAGAAAAGACGAGAGAGTCGGCTAATGCATTAGCAGACTCTTCAGGACTAGAGCACTGTTGATTGCTGCCATTATACACAAGCGGGATGTCAACTTTGGAAGTGTGGGTTTCCCTCACATATTTGAAAAATTTTTTAGGGTCATTAGATAGCGTTCTTGATTAGAGAAGAGAGGGAATTGGAGAAACGTCGGTGGTCATTGTAGGCGCTCAGCTGTTTATGACGTGTATAGCGCTGCCATATTGATTTTTACATGGCTTGAATGGTACCTGAATAATATTCTTTCCATATGAGCACTCGTCTATCAAGTTCTGCAGGGTAGATGAGAACAGAAACCAATACTCTTCGACATCACCGGTTTACCCCAGAACTGTGTTTCAGTCGACTTCCCCAAGCTTGCGACTGAGAAGAGAATAGTTTGTAATCTTCACAGTTTTCTGCATTCTTTTGGATGTCACGGGAAATTTTAAATCAAGAGTGGACATCAAAATGATGTGATCACATTTGCCTATGGGTGGATACTGTGCGATTTTCGACACAAGGTCAGCATCATTGGTCAAGACTAGATCCAAGAGGGAAGGAGTTTGCGTGTTACGAAATCGCGTCGGAAAATCAACTAGCTGGTACAAATTGCTGTCATGAATGGCATCTACGTAAGCTCTAGATGGAGAACTACAAAATCTGGATGATATTGGCCAGTCAACATCGGGCATATTAAAGTCGCCAGCTACAAACAGGTTTAGTTTGGCATGGGAAAGATCACTGAGGTGTGCCGCTACAGCCGCGTCAGATAGACAGGGACGTGGTCTATAAATGCATCCAATGGTAAAAACGCTGGATTTTCCCTGCAGAACATCAATAAATATGTTATCCACTCCCGGTGAATCGAGGTTGGAGGAGTCAGAAACTTACTGGCCTGATGTTAAAGTGCTGTCCTGCCTGTATATGGAACAGCCCGGTATAGCAACAAGCGAGTCAGGGATATCAGAGTGAAGCCAAGATTCAGCGACAAGGATAAATGTAGGATAATAGACCTTGGTGAAAGCTAATCGTTCGGAGTGCTTGGACATAAGAGATTGCATGTTTGTATAGAAAATAGTCCGCTCATGAGGGTCGTTCAGTTTTTCGAGTTTCTATGATTTGATGTACTTGATGATAATTGTTGGTTAGCCGGAGACGTACTTGATGTCTATATTGGTTTCACCTACACTAATCCTTCGTTTGATTTCAGTGCGAAAATCATTAAGCTCCCTAACTTGCATAGGTGATTTGTCATCACATATGCTGATTCTGCTCCAGTCGGGAACACCCGCAGTAGCTCTCCCATTCTTGAGTATTTTTGAAACTACCAGTGGGTTGTTGAAGGACACCTTGATCATCCTAGGTCTACTTCCAGCTGGATTTCCTAGTCTGGCCATAGAAATGCGTTGGGAATTGGCGTTAGGAGTTATGTAGTCGAGTACCTGAGAGATAGTGGTTTCATCTGACTCAGTACCAGCTTCGGGAATCCCACGAATCAAGATATTATGAATCTACGTAAACGTTCGAGCATTTGCACGGATCCACAGCGTTTACACTGCTGGGTGCCAATTTTGAGGATACAATCTCCGAAATTTTAGAGCTGGCAGATTCCACAGCGTCCTTGAGGTCCTTGTGAGATCTAGTCAGGTTCTGAATTTGAGAAGTGCAAGTTTTAATTTTTGAATCATGCCTGTTGATCGAATAGGCATGATTGTCAAGGAAGCCCTCATGACGTTTCATATCTACCGAATGCTTTTCCAGAATAGCTCTACATTGATAAATCGGTTCGAAGTGCCACCTGGGCGGACTTTATTTCAGACATATTGTTGCACATTTCGGATAGCTTAGCCATAATTACAGCGAGTGCAGGCAGAGAAGAAGGCTGCTGGTTAGTCATTGCGGTTGATGTGTCAGACGATTGAGGAGTTACGGAAACTGATCCACTTCGAAGCGAGCGGCCCTCCCTCACACAATAATTAAATACCTAACTGGCATCGATTGAGCTCAATTCGCCAGGTAAAAAATTGAGACAGCAGTTTGCTTAGAGCAAATATGACATTTACTCATTTTTTGTATTTTTCGGAATCGATTTTACAAATAGGGAATCTGGACCTGGATTATGACAAACTTCACTCTCTTGGGCCAATAAGAGGTGCTTACGCCAGAGCAGGTAGGCCACGGAAAGGTAAAAAGTGAACAAGTGAAGGATTGAGGGGATTCGCGCAGGATATGGGTGGGTGCACTTGATTTATATTGAATTTTTGTTTGTTTTTAATATTAGCAAGGGGCTGAACTAGAATCACTCATGTGTTTTCAGCCTCCTTTTTGCCTATGGTGAATGGTTTACTTACTCTGAGTTACAGGAACGTCCATTAAATTTAATGCTGCCTCAATTCTCCATTAAACGGAGTATCCATGGCTACCGTCTATGGATATTCCGTTTAAGGGAGAATTAAGGCGGCATTAAATTTTAATGGACGTTCCTACAACTCAGTGTATATGTCTTGTTTGTGTAATTTTCAATATGGCAAATAAATGATTATTATTATTATTATTATATAAGAATATTCTACAGACAGGAAATTTCAGAATGAGGAATGTTCACATTTTTCAATTTCTACATATTCCTATTCTCCGTAGAAAATGAAAATATTGTGTCCAAAAATTATTTGAATACTTCAACTGACCCTGACGTGGTTCCTATGTAGGATTTAACCGCTTGATGATCGCGGTCTCTTTCCTTGTTGATTTTGTTCCTCTCCCGACTTCCTATAACTCCGAGGCCTTCCCTTTCTGTAGCGAGTCTTTCTTACGGGCCCAAGAAAGTGAAGTTTGTCTATTTGTATTTCCCTTAGCACTGTTTAGTAAAAATGCCTCGAAATTGTTCTTTCTGTTCAAAAAGTATCACATCCAATCATCTATCTCTACCATGCTCTAAATGCAATAGGCCTTTTCACGCTGAATGCGTAAATTTAAACCAATCCGAAGTAGATTATTTAAGAAACAGGAACGAAAAATGGAACTGCCAAGTGTGTATGTCAACCGAGCGTTCTCTCCGCAGTAACTCGTGCAATAGTCGCTCGCAACCCCCTGTTTCTTCTTCACCGCCTCCGCCTTTGAATGTTGATACCGATAATGCAACCATCATGCAGCAGCTCGGCTTGCTTATGGATCAACTGAATAATTTGAATACCACCATGACTCGCATGGAAAAAAGGCAAGATGATATACTAAGTCAGCTCGCAATTTGCAACTCCAAAATAAATGAACATTCCAGTATCCTGGCGGATCATGACACTAACATTCAGTCTTGCCGGAGGGAGGTGTCACATCTCCAGGGCGCTTACACGGAGCTCTCTGCGGGTCTGTCTCGTGTCTCTGATTCCTTGGAAGCGCTGAGGACAGAGCATAGCACACCCGATAATGAAGCCGTTTCTGCTATTCACGTACAGGAAATTGTTCAACGCGTCAAGAGATCTCACAACCTGATAATACAAAATCTGCCGGAAGTGGACACTGAATCCCTTGAGAATTCAAGGGTACACGATTTGGTTGAGAAGATCAGTAAGTCTTCGAGCAAGTTTATTGTGAGAACTGAACGTTTGCCTTCTTCTGTGAAGTCCCGTCCTCGTCTATTGAAGGTAGCCTTCAGTGATCCGGAGGTGGTGTCCAGTATTCTACGAAACAAGGCAGTTCTTAAAAGTATGAAGGAATACAGTAGGTTGGTGATCCGAGATGATAAGACCAAAGGCCAGATTGATGAGTTGAAGACCTTGAGGGAGGAACTTGCTAGGCGAAGGGATTCGGGGGAAACGGGTTTGACCATTAAGTACGTGAAGGGTGTGCCACGAATTATCAACTCTCCTACTATTTCCCAAAATGAAACTCTAAAAAAAAACTAACAACAGAGTTGGTGCAGTGGCCTATACTATACACAAACGTCCAATCACTTCCTTCCAAGTTCAATGAATTTCTCGCTTTTGTCCAGTTACATAGACCCTACATTATATTTATCACAGAGTCTTGGCTTCACCCTGCTCTTACGGATAGTTTGTACCACATCAACTCATACACATTGTATCGTGACGATAATAAGCAGGCGATTGGACACAGAGGAGTATGTGTATATGTTAGTGATAATATAACTGCTAATTTTTCAATTACTTCCATCCATAATGATTGGGATGGAATAGACAATGTCTTCTTGAAAATATCAACAGCTAATTCGTCTATATTGATTGGGTGTGTGTATCGTCCACGACCATGTTCTGCTGACATAGAATTCACTGGTTTCTTATCAAGCTGCGCTGCCTCTGAAGATAACATCTTCATCACAGGAGATTTCAATTGTCCCGATATAAAGTGGCCTCTTATAAGTCTTCCCTCACCGAAGTCTCCATCTTTTCCTTATGCAGAGGTTGTGATGAACACTTGTCTACAACAACTAGTTGACCGGCCTACAAGATTTCGAATAGGGCAAACACCGTCTCTTTTGGATCTCTTTATAGCCTCTGATGAGAACATCATATCGAATATAGATTATCTTCCACCCTTTGGCAGATCCGACCACCTTGTGCTTTCGACCAGTCTTCAACTACAATTTCAGGTTCATTCAAGCAGATGCAACAAGACAGTGAGGATTATAGATTACGAGAAGTTATCTCGTGTTCTCGGCGCTAATACTTGGGAATCCCTCAAGAAATTGGGTGATGTTGACTCAATGTGGACTGGGTTTTTGAGGATTGTTGAGAGTGCCTTGGGTGATTGTACTAACTACAAGATAATTAGGCAGAATCCAGTAAAACCGTGGATCAACAAGTATATTTTGGAAATGATTCGCCGCAAGAAGTCCCTATGGCAGAGGTTTTTACGCTCTCGGACTGAAACAGATTACGACACACACCGCAGGTATTCGAACTCATTATCGTCAATCATCTCAAGTTCAAAAATGGATTACGTAAGGCGTCTTGCCACCTCGAAAAATAAGAGAAAATTCTATAAATATCTTCGTTCTACTATGAACACTAAAGTGAGTGTTCCTATTGTTAAAGATTCTACTGGTAAATTGTGTGCATCACAAATTGAGTCCGCTGATATTTTGTCAGAAACTTTTGCATCTTACTTCGTTGCTGAACCTGATGGGCAAATTCCCTCGCCATCCACACTTCGTGTCAGACAGAACCTCCAGAACATATCCATCGATGAGGAAACAATTCTCAAATATCTGCTCAAATCTAAGAAGGGATCTTCCCCGGGCCTTGATGGTATCTCAACTGAGCTGCTATCACGTTGCGCGAACGAGCTGACTAAACCACTCTTCATATTGTTTTCCGAATCACTTGCAACTTCCACACTGCCAGGAGATTGGCTCAGGGCATCGGTCACACCTGTTTTCAAGAAGGGTGACAAATCTTCCCCTTCAAATTATCGTCCCATAAGCTTGCTGCCCACAATTTCAAAAATTTTAGAGAGAATTATCAGTGACCAACTTCTTGATTTCGCTCGTTCTCAGAATGTTTTACCTGATGAACAACACGGATTTGTGTCAGGTCGCTCCACCCTGACCAACCTCATTTCTGCTATTGATGATTGGACCAGGGCCTGGGATCAAGGTTTGAACACCGACGTGGTTTATTTGGATTTCTCCCGTGCCTTTGACAAAGTACCGCACAATCGACTGCTGAGTAAGTTGGAGCATTTTGGTGTTCGCGGAAACTTGCTGAGCTGGATAAGAGCCTTTCTCACAAATCGTTCTTTCCGCGTCAGAGTGGGTAGTACATACTCCTCGGAAGATAAGAAAGTTACCAGTGGAGTCCCACAGGGATCAGTTTTGGGGCCAGTGCTCTTCATACTGTACACTGCCGATCTCCCGTCCTCAATTCGATCCACCTGCCTGTTCTATGCTGATGATGCCAAAATATACAGTTGCCCTCAGCTCAATCCGGGAGTCCTACAGCGGGATTTAGACTTGCTGGGTGAGTGGTGTGATGATTGGCTCCTTCCCCTGAATCTTGAGAAGTGTTGTGTGATGCACATTGGCCATGGAAATTCTGACATCACTTACACCTTGGGTGGACGAGTGATTCAGACGGTCACACGCCATTCGGATCTTGGTCTTCTGGTTGCCGATGACCTAACCTGGACTGACCACATTGCGTCTTTGTCAGCCAAAGCCAGAAAAGTCACTTGGCTGCTCCAGAAGAACTTCAACAGATGTGACATCAAAACTGCAAAACTGCTGTATGAGACATATGTCCGACCGATCATGGAGTATGCCGGCCCTGCTTGGTGGGTTGTCCGGAGGGGTGATGCGGCACTGTTGGAATCGATCCAAAGATGGAATACCAGAATCCCTTACGGTTGGTTACGCCCCTGCTACGAGGAAAGACTCCAATTGTTTGGGTTGACCACTTTTGCAGAGCGCCGTGGGAGAGGTGATATCATCGTGACGTACCGGGCCATCAACGGTCATTTCGGCGAATCAATCGGAGACATGTTCGTGAGGAACCAGAACCATCTCCGAGGACACAGTTTCAAGCTGGCGAAGGAGAAGTTCAAGACAACTCAGCGCCAGTTCTTCCTCTCTAACAGGGTCTTTGACGTCTGGAATGGTTTGCCGCCCTCGGTGGTAAACGCTCCCTCCGTAAATGCTTTCAAAAACCGTTTCGACAGTTGTGGAAGCTTTAACTCTGTTGATGTGCTGTGAGTGCGGTTACGGTTCAGTGTTTTTATGTGAATATATATTGGTTGTTTATATGAGAATTCTTTTTATTTTGTACTGAGTTTATAGGCTCTGCCTCAACTCTTATTTTCATTAATAATAATAATAAATAGCGCCCGAGATATCGAGTTATAAACATGAGTTTCCGAGACTGGAGATGGATCCGTGTGACGTCACTTTACATTCAACGAATAGCGAGGTTCAGTACGTAGCCGGGTCCAATATAAGGGCCTCTCGTCTCACGGAGTTCGATGCGCGAATGTAGTATGACGTCACATTGCCGCGAGGAATTGAATATTCACGGGGTTGTAAAATCCGAACTACTAGGTCTTTTCGACTGAAACAAAAACTAGTGATTTCATATACATATAGGATATACTGTGACGAAGTTTCGATCGATTTTGCATACCTATGAACATTCCTCATTACGTGGCGGTGCGAACCAAACGAGCCGCCAACCAGACGCCGAACAGGTGGTGGGGAATACAGAGCAATGGTCGTGCGTATTATAATAAGGAAACCAGAAACGCAACGATGAAAAAAAAAACAGTAACACAATCAAATCTCACTCCTGCAAAGAAGAATTTTTGAAAATTAGGGGTAGAATCTACCATCTTGGATGTACCAGCACAATCACACAAAAACTCAGACGAGAAACAATCAGTTTTCTCACCTAAAAAGTTAATCACCCGAGGAGCCACTAGTGAATACGGGTTAACATCTTGAAGCACAGTTCAGAACAGAATATGTTAGACCGTGATCGCGGCGAGGTGCGATACGCTGTTGCACCCCGTCGTCCACACTTGGGTACGCGACGTGGTGCGGGACGATGTTCGGAGCATGTTTGTACGCACCTTTATTCTTATTCTTATTTTTTGTCAAATTATTTTCAGTTTTCTAGATTACTTGAGTTCATTTTTTGATGAGTATACTTCAATGTTAAATTTTTTTCGTGATTTTGGTTTTCCAATTTGTTTCCCATAAAATCTTTGATCATATTCAATCTTTGGATCAGATGAATAATTTGAAATTGGGAATATATTATTTAAAGCTTGGTTTTGAATTCAGGATTTTTTCTCAATCCCAGAAAGCTCTTTTAGTTTGTATGAAAAAAGACCTCTAAATTTATATATTCGGGTAAAATGAGATGGAGCACCTCCTGAAAACATGTGTGTGCCATTATTGCCAATGCCAATAGGCTTGTTATGTGAATTTTAGGAGGACATTCGCTTTTCGAAAATTTCATATATAGGGCGATTACGAAGATGTTGATTAAAAAGTATAATCTTCTTAGTACGGATCTACGCTGTGCATACCTTATTATGAGCGAATATTAGTTACTGCCCTATACCCATTTCTTGAAATTTTCATGAAAATCCATGAGGATCTTCAAGAGTTATGCCGATTGAAAAATGTGATGAAATACATAAAACATCCTGTATCATTTGAACGAATATAGTTAGGACATATTCCGAATACTGATTCAGAATCCCCTAAATGCTCTGCATCTGTACTGAAAGCCTGTACAATCATTCGTGAAACACCCTGTATTTGTCAGAAATCCTATAAGAAATTATTTCACAATTAAAAATATCGATATTTTTCTGAATAACGCGACTCTTAAATAATTTGAAAGTGACTGGAAAGATATTTTCGACTTTTACAATATACAAAAATGAACTATGAATGCATTGCAGAATAGAATTTTTCATTTCGTTAATATTAAAAATTTCTCCAAAGTGGTTTGAAGAACTTATTTCTCATATTGGGGCGCAAACTCACATTTCAGATAGCAGGGATCGCTTGATGGCCTAATGCAGACAATATGTAGTTTTGCAGGGAAACTGAAGGGTACGGGAAATGCGTTCTTTGAAGTCCTTTGATTAATGGTAGCCAAAGATGTTTTCAAAGAAAGAGGTCCAACTCCAACGCTACCATCAGTGATCAGTACAATCTGAAATTCAATAAGTATGAGATGAAGCATAAATTAAATCTTAATATATAAAACTAAGTCAGGCATTTCGTTGGTTACACCATTTATAACTCAAGATTGGATGAACTGTTTGTTATGAAAATTTTTTCGTTGGATTCTTCTACGGCGGGGTTAACATAAAATGCAAAAACTCTGAAAAATTTGATGAAAAAAAAATAGGAAATTATTTCCCTTCTTGCGAATAACGCCAGTAGGTGTCGCTACGGTTACTCGCGTTTTCGTGAAAGTATTATATTTGATATTAATTCGGTGAACTACATTTTTAAAGCATCTGAGTCCATGTGTTATTACACCTATTTTTCTTCCGAACACTACGGAAAATTTCATGACGAAATGTTTTGAACAAATCCCCATTCCATCGCCATCAGCAATGTAAACAATTACTGTGTATTTTGAGTTAAATAAACGTCTTTGGTATACTGCTATTGCGATGCATTGAGGTTTGCTGTAGAAATTACGGGATCGAGCTGTCAAAATGGCAAGGTGAAATTGCCATTATTGCCTCCTCCACTCGAACCATTGCATTCTCTGCTCCGTGGAGAAACATCCGAATCAAGACATTTTCTATCGAACACACAAAAATACAATGGGTGTTTCCAAATGACTTCATTTGGAGCAGATGTAATTCAAGATTCATAATTGGATTCAATCCAACATTCAAGGTAAGAATATTATATTAACATTAATGATTTCAAATCACTTATTTTGTCTTCGCTTTCTGCTATTTAGTTCCAAGGCCAGATTCACCATCGAATTGGATCATTTCAACCACTTGAAGATTCACAACATTAATTCCTCCAAATTTTCTTTATAAGCACTATGGATGATGAACTTGACCAACGTCAATCAATTAATGCAGATGTGAGAAGAATAATTCTTCAAGATCTGCAGCAACTTCATGAACATCATGCATTGGTTCGATTGTTTGAAACATATGCCAAGTGACGATCACAAGGTTGTGATTAGAGCGATACAGAACAACAGAACAGAGCAGAACAACCTGTTGGAGCACATGAACGCCAATTCAACGCCCCTACAATAGACAATTGTGATTGTACACACCGTTCATACGATGCTCTACAATACCCGCTAATGTTTTGGAGAGGTGATTATGAATATCACTTCAATATCAAGATGATAAATCCATTGAATGAGTGTGTGATATATGTATCTAATTATGACTTGTGCGCAATATTTCTGAGTTGAAAATGGTAAAATAATCGTCTTTGTACATATGTTATATTTTATTAGTTAGTCTTAATTAGGTATTCGCTAAATGTATTTCGGGAGTATTATAAACTGCAAATGAGGTATTGAAATATAAACCATTCATAATTCAAAGTGGTTTTATTGTACACGACAATAATCTGGCGACGAGGATTATGGTGAATAACTTGGTAGTGATGATTCTTTTTTTCGTGTAATATTATGTTGAATGCTGATAATGCGGCAAAATCGCAACCGAGCGTTAGAGGAAAAAGTCCGACCAGTGAAGTGAGAGTGAGTT
The DNA here is from genome assembly GCA_038502775.1 of Hippodamia convergens. NCBI lineage: Eukaryota > Metazoa > Arthropoda > Insecta > Coleoptera > Coccinellidae > Hippodamia > Hippodamia convergens. Next base: position 80,437,160 of record CM076607.1, read on the forward strand.
GGGTATACAAACTGAACAAAGAAGAACTTATTGAAACATTAAAAACATTCGACGTGTTAGTGAGTGAAACTGAAACTGTTGAAAAACTGAGAAAACTACTTGTGGAAAAACTACGTGAAGAAAACAAAACGTTAGAGAACAAAAACCCTCATCAGTGCGAAATGTCTGACCTTAATAAAATGAGTTTTACATTAAACAAGGACAATTGGGAAGTTTTCGTGGAACGATTGGAGTTAATTTTCGAATGTCAATCGATTCCGCCGGAAAGACAAAGTGCGGAACTATTAACAAGAGTGTGCCAAGAGACATTTATATTATTTCGTAATTTAACTTCACCAAAAAAGGCTAAAGAATTTTCGTACACCGAATTAGTAAAAATCATGAATTCGCATTTACATCCAAAACCTTCGGAAATATCTGAAAGAAATAAATTCTACGCTACGAAACAATTACCATCTGAAACAATAAATTCATTTTTAACAAAATTGAAAGAAAGATCTTTTCACTGCAATTTCAAAGATCTTGATATAGCCCTTCGTGATCAATTCGTATTTGGTCTTATTAATCACGAAACAAAAGTGGAATTATTTCGTCAAGAAAATCTAACATTTCAAAGTGCGGTGAAGATAGCAGAAGATCGAGAAGCAGCTATAAAAAATTCCTTATCTACGTAGCCGACAGATCAAGTGACTGAAGATTCAGTTTTTTACATAAAAAAACTGGTTCAAAATATTCTGACCGTCAACGTCAACAATACCAAGGCAGAGGCAACGGCGGCGCAGAATTCAAATCTTCACAACCTAAGTACGCAGCCTCCAGTAGAAGGGACAAACAACACATCAGGTACGACAACAGGAATCACGGAAGCAGTAGTTCTAGGCGAGATGACAGAAGCCGTAGTTCGAATGTATCGAAAAACTCGCAGGTACAAATAACCTCAAATATCCGTAAATGTTATTGTTGTGGTGGACCTAACCATTTTGCTAAAGAATGTAAATTTAAACCGATTTCAAGCGAATAACCTGGTCCTCATTGGTAATTACCAACTAGGACCAACTGCATTCAAGCGACTTCGGTCATTGTAGGTTATAATCATTTTACAAGGAATATCCCTGAAGACTATAACCGTAGATAACCGCAGGCAGGACCGTAGATAACCGCGGTCATTACTGGTTATTCGCTTGAAATCGGTTTTAGATGGAAAACTTGTAACTATTGTAATTTAAAGGGTCATATTGAGAAGGCATGTTTAAAAAAGCAAAATGAAGTTAATTTAGTGAATGAAAAATTGGTAGACGATGAAGAATGAATTAATTCAGATTTAGATTTTTATTACATGCAACAAAAAGAAGTAATTACTGATATGGAATTTCAAGTAAATAATATTGTAGTAGAACCTCTTACTCTGAAAATAAACATAGAAAATAATCAACTGGAATTAGAAGTAGATACAGGTTCGCATGTGACTGTGCTTTCAGAAATGACTGTTGCTAATTATTTTCCGAGTAAGAAAATCGATAAAGCAGATATTTTGTTATCAAGCTATGACAAGACAAAATTGAATGTAATTGGAATGTTGACAGATCTTCATGTGCATTTCGAAGGAGTTGAAGCAAATTTGAAAGCGTATGTTCTATCAGGAAAAGGTAAAAATTTAATTGGTAGACAATGGCTCGAAGCTTTAGGTATGTGGCCGATAATTTTGAAACCTAATTTAAAGTTGAATTGTTTGAATAATCACGATAGTATAATGTCTCATTTCAAGTCGAAATATCCCCAATTATTTGATAATAGTCCGGGTAAATACAAAGGCAAATCAATCAAATTGACTTTCAAAAAAGATTTTAAACCGATTCAATGTAAACCATATCATGTTCCCTTCGCTTTAAACAGTAAAGTAGACGCTGAGATTGATCGCTTAGTAAAAATAGGTAACCTTGAACAAGTTAAGGTAAGTGAATGGGCTACACCGGTAGTTCCTGTGATTAAAGGACAAGGGGTTAGGTTGTGCGGTAATTTTAAATTGACAGTAAACCCACAAATTATAGTGAAAAGACATCCATTACCTTTAAAAGAAAAAGTTTTTCAGACATTACAGGTTGGAGACAAGTGGTCTCAGATTGATTTAAAACATGCATTTATGCAGTTCGAAGTAGCAGAAGACAGTAGAGATCCACTAACGATAATAACTCAAAAAGGACTGTTTAGGTATAAAAAATTGCCAGGAGTCGCTTCTAGTCCAGCAGAATGTCAGGATATTGTTTCTGAGATTTTGAAAGGTATTCCGAATATTGAAATTTATATCGATAATATTTATTGCACCGGAAAAACTGATGCAGAACATCTTGATACTTTAGAGAAACTATTTTTCAAGTTGAACGAAGCAGGGCTTAAGGTTAATGAATCAAAATGTGAATTATTTAAAAGTGAAATAGAAATTTTGGGATATAAATTAGACAAAAATGGTTTAGCACCATCTCCTAGCAAAGTAGTTTCAATCATGAATATGCCATGTCCAAAAAGTAAAAAAGAACTACAAGCTTTCTTAGGATTAGTGAATCTTTATGAGTCATTTTTGTATAAGCGAGCAGATGAGCTAAAAGTTCTTTATGATGTTTTAAAATCAAAAATTTTTTATTGGAATACTAGTTGTGACAAAGCTATTGATTGGGTTAAAAAAGAGTTAGCATCGGATAAAATTTTGGTACCATATCAGCAAGATATTCCTTTGGTGTTAGCTACTGACGCTAGTTACACAGGGTTGTCCGCTATATTATCTCACAGGTTTCCCGATGGAAAAGAAAAACCTATTGCGTTCGCATCTAAACCAATACCTCAAAATGAGTTACACAGATCTATACTTGACAAAGAGGCAGCAGCTATAATTTTTGGATTTAGAAAATTTTATCATTATATTGTTTGTAATTTGTAATGAAATCATTTTGAAAACAGATAATCAACCTTTAAAATATATATTTGGTAGTTCAAAAAAGATGAATGTTACTGTTCAAAATCGATTGTTAAGATGGGTATATTTTTTATCGGGTTTTAAATATAAAATTGAATTAATTTCATCAGCTTAAAATAGTAATTGTGACGCTCTATCTAGATTAGCAGTAAGAGATAAAATTGCCGTGTTTGATTCAGAGTTAGATGTTATAAATTTTGTGGAAAATGAAAGTAACTTGATAGATTTGAATTTAGTGAAACAAGAAACAAAAAAAGATAAGGTACTTTGTAATATTAAAAGAAAGTTAATGTTTGGTTGGTCAGAAAATTCAGTAAGAATGTCTTTGGAAGAAAAATTGTATTTTGATAAAAGATCTGAAATCAGTATTGAAAATGAATGTCTCGTTCGGGGTTCTAGGATTATAATACCGAAAGTATTACGGAATGCATTACTTAAATCTCTACACCAATCTCATTTCGGCATAGTAAGAATTAAACAAGTAGCTCGATCATTTTTTTGGTGGCCAGGATTGGATGATGATATTGAAAATTTGGCAAAAAGCTGTGAATTGTATGTGAAAAATAGAAAACCAAATAACAAAATTAATACTTATCAATGGCCATTTCCACCCAACCCATGGTCAAGGTTGCATACTGACTTTTTAGGACCTATTCAAGGTTGTATGTTTTTGATCATAGTTGATGCACATAGCAAATGGCCTGAAGCTATCAATATGAAAAATAACACTTCAGCAAGTAAAGTTATTGACGTTTTTGATACAATCTTTTCAAGGTTTGGATTATGTGATCATTTAGTTTCAGATAACGGACCTCAATTCGTTAGTGAAGAATTTAACGAATTCTTAAAATCTTTAGGTATACGTCATACATATTCTCCACCTTATCACCCAGCAACTAACGGATCAGCTGAAAATTTTGTTGGAACGTTTAAGAATAAAATTTTGAAAATTACACAAGAAGGTAAACCATTAAATTTTGCAGTTAATTCGTTTTTATTTGACTATCGAACAACGAAACATTCTACAACAGGAATGTCGCCCTCAGATATTATTTTCAAAGAGACATAAAAACAAGGTTTCATCTTTTGAGGGAAAATTTCAGTAATGAAAATTCTTATAAGCAATTCGCTATCTCAGATAAGAACAAGGTTAATAAAATAGATTTCAAGATAGGAGACGAGGTGATGGTAGATGTTTACCATAATAATAAACGCTTTAGAGAACAGGCAAAAATAATTGAAAAATTATCTCCAGTTACATTTAATATAATGTTGTGTGATAGCAAAAGAATTATTAAAAGGCACGTAAATCAAATGTTGAAAATTTTAAAAAGAGATCAAGATGAAGTTAATATAGGAACAGAGGATAAGATAAGTATTAGGAGGTCGGAAAGGTTAAAAAAATTGAAAGTTTGAGCTGAGCAAGTATAATTTAATATTATTTTATTTCTCTAATGGGAAAATCGGAATTGGTTTTGTTTGAGAAAATAATATTATATTTTTCATTGATTGATTATTTAGACTATATTGTTGAAGAAAAAAAAATTGTAATTTTTGATTGTGTATTGAGGTTTATGGTTGAAAATAATTACATGAAATTTGTATAGTTGTACTTTGAATTAATTCCATTCAAATTCTTGTAATCACCAAATTTATTATTCAAATCAATATATTGTTAAAATTTTAGATATTGTTAGTTAATACACTGTGATTTATATGGGGGAGATTGTGATATATGTATCTAATTATGACTTGTGCGCAATATTTCTGAGTTGAAAATGGTAAAATAATCGTCTTTGTACATATGTTATATTTTATTAGTTAGTCTTAATTAGGTATTCGCTAAATGTATTTCGGGAGTATTATAAACTGCAAATGAGGTATTGAAATATAAACCATTCATAATTCAAAGTGGTTTTATTGTACACGACAGTGAGTACTTATATTAAAATTTGAAATGTCAAATTTTTACAAATTTGAATATTTTGATTTTAGGCCAAGAAACCGCCAAGAAAGTTTGACGAATTATTATTCATTTCGTTTAATGGTTCGTCAAAATGCTGACAACTGATATTGAAAGAGTCTTCCGGGCTTGTTGGCCGTGGTCTATTAGGAATAATTTCACCTAACGTTTCGCCCACAACTTCGGTAGGCATCTTCAGAGCATGTTCCGCTAGTGCGGATTTTTCCATCTGATTCAGTCGACAGCATCGTTCGTGTTCCTTAATTATTGTATTGATACTTCGCTTTGTTGTACCAATATAGACTTTGCCGCAGTCACAAGGTATCCTGTAAATACCGGCTTGAGAAAGTGGGTCGACTTAGTCTTTGGTAGTTCTGATCATTTGCACAAGTTTTTGTGTCGGCTTATAAACGGTCTCGAGTATCAATACAAGAATTAAGGAACACGAACGATGCTGTCGACTGAATCAGACGGAAAAATCCGCACTAGCGGAACATGCTCTGACAGATGGACACAATATAGATTTCACAAAAGCGGAGATTATTTCCAATATCAAAAGTTACTATCCCAGGCTGAACATGGAAGCCATTGAAATTTATAAACACAAAAATAACATAAACCGCAAAGAAGAGACTCCTTTTTTACATAGCGCCTGGTTACCGACCTTAAAAAAAACAAAGATCAAGCCAATACGAAAGCGGGAGCGATGGGTCAATCAGCATCGCGCACGTAGACGCGCCACTTTTTCCCGCCATAAACCGGGGTGCGGATGACGCTTCCAGTTCGAACACGTCAGTGTCAGAAATTCAGCGTTCGAGGTACAATCTTAGACCAAGAATCCTCTGAAGATGCCTACCAAAGTTGTAGGCGAAACGTTAGGTGAAATTATTCCTAATGGACCACGGCCAATAAGCCCGGAAGACTCTTTCAATATCAGTATATCCGGTCGTGAAAGCCTCAAACTATTTATGCTGATAACTATTTGCTGAGATTTCGTCGATTGTTACAGCAGTATTGTGAGGACCTGTATTGTGAAATTGAAACAGAGCGCCCCACTTATATCAGACTGAATCAATCTAAACTACGTTCAGAAGAATATATTCATTTTCGAGATGCAATCGCCACCGAAGCAAATGCAATCTACCTAAATAGGTAGATTGACAATTTTACCAGAAACGCATATTGGCAGCCCGCGTCATAAGCATGAATATTCACAAGATGCAATGGCATACGTTCGAAATTATGGTCGTCCTGATTTGTTCATTGCATTTACCTGCAATCCAAAATGGGAAGAAATCACCCATCTGCTTCTTCCTGGACCAACATCAGTTTATCGACAGGACATCACTGCAGGCATAGAGATAGACCGGTGTGAACCTAGCAGACCAAATCGAGCAGACCGTTTGTCGGAAACTCCCGAACGCGGTGTCCAGTGGCGCACGGATTTGCAGTGAAATGAATGGTGTAACAAGGCTGATTCGCATATATAATGAACAAGGGGATGTCAAAGTTTATTGAATTTCTATAAAAAAAAGTTGGATGATCCCCCCCAATGTTGAATGAAGTTGGCAAATTTTCAAAGCAGTTGGAAAAATTTCAAAGCGGTTGGAAAAATTCCAAAGCAGTTGGAAAAAATTTCAAAGCAGTTGGCAAAATTTCAAAGCAGTTGAAATACATAATTCCGAGAGAGTTATGAAATACGAAGGAATCTGAATTAGAAAAAACTAGTTTGCAATCAGTACTTGGCAATATATGTATAGCCGGCAATAAATGATATTTAACCTAATATTTTTACCATCACGTGTTGGTAGAGATGCGGCCTCAAGAAGTAGGTACCTAGTTGTAAATTTTTCAGTTACGTCGCATGGACTGTGTCATAAAAAAAAAACATCTGGTATCATAAATTTAAGCTGTTACTTCGGATGTAACAAGTGCGACGGTCTATTTGGCGTTTCTGGAGAACTAGACTTATTTTAATCTGAAAATGGGGATTATGATATTGTTCGACATTATCTTCCGAGCTAGAATATTCTTGCAGCCTGACAACTTTCAGGAGATGAAAAAAGAAATTTCAAAAATTTTTGTTCTACCTTTTTGTTTTCTATTTCGATAGAGTTTTCAATTGTGAATACATTCGTATTCAAATCGTTGCATTTGTCATGAAAATTTCCAAAATATCGAGAAAAAACTGAAGGAAAAAGGTAGATAAGAGTATTCGGTATTATGTTTGTTTTTCTTAATCTGGATATCTTATCCACAAACCGTTTTCACATTTTCGAAGTCGAAGACTGTGGAAATATTGTATATTTCTGAAATTTTGAAAAACTCGCCACAGGGTGTTCCAAATGTTGGGTGAAAAATTGGGATCAAGATTGGCCCATAACTTTCGTTTTTCAAATTAGAACCCTATTTTTTATGATTGCGTCGGATTGTGCGAAGAAAAATTAAGATAATGTTCAAACATATTAATGCTCCTAAAATTAATAATTCTTGAGGTATTGAGGATTTCCTGATTTCATGTCTTACGTAGCGTCAAATTCATAGAATCTGTTTCATATCAACAATGATCTTGGTCATAGAAGATAAATTATTCCAATAACACACTAGTGACACATCTCTTTTCTGAATTCATTTATCATTGTTGATATGGAACAGATTATATGAATTTGGCGCTACGTACGACATAAAATCAAAATATCTAAATAACTCAAGAATTCTTAAATTTAGGAGCATCAACATGATAGAACATTATCATAATTATTCTTCGCACACTCCAACGCAATCATCAAAAAATAGAGTTCCAATTTGAAAAAAGGAAGTTATGGGTCAATCTTGATCCCAATTTTTGACCCAACATTTGGAACTACAATCTTCGACTTCAAAAATGTGAAAACGGTTTGTGCTCAAGATATTCAGAATAGGAATAACAAATATGATACCGAATACCTTTATCTCTTGTTTTTTCTTCAGTTTCTTCTCGATATTTTGGAAACTATTTTGACGAATGCAACTATACGAGAACGAAAGTATTCAGGATTGCAGACTCTATCCAATTCGAAAACTAAAAAAGAGAAAAAATTTTGAAATTTTTTTTTTCACTCCCTGTATAACTGAAAGTGGTCAGTCCCCAATAATATTTTAACTCGGTATTCTGTAGATAATGTCAAACAATAACCTAATCCCAATTTTCAGATTTCAAATAGGTCCACTTCTCCAGAAACGCCTAATAGGCCGTCTCTTCGTACATTGTGTTATAGTTTTGCGAATAAACAATATGTGTCAATAAATTTGAATAATGAACCAAAAAAGATTCAAAGTGAAGTTAGAGTTATGTAGTGCCTAATAAAAATTACAAAAAAAAATTTATGAACAGAAAATGCACGAAGGACAAGTGCGAGAGAAAATTATGGGTATAGTGACCACAGTATTTTCTGTTCAACTGCAGCAACCTTAATGAGTTAAGGTCAACACACCTAGGAAACCCTACACCCAATATTTCCATGGTGAGAGGAACCCCTCCCTGCCGACTCGCGACATTTCAAACGAAATATATTTTCTGAAAATTTTGTTCCTTTCATTCTGTGAAATGGACCGATGTTGGGCATGAGCAGTTTATTTTTTATGAATCTCATCAAAGTGGACAGTAATTAACTTTGATTTTTCATCTACCCAACACTCAATAATGTATATTTCTTTATTTTATTTTTCATCTACCCAACACTCAATCATGTATATTTCTTTATTTTATGGAATCTGCTTTTTTCGTGAAAAATATCTTGTTTAATGATGCTTGAAAATTTGAGATACACCAAAGAATGAAACTGAACTAAATTAAAGAATGAAACAAAAAGTGTGTCTCAAAGTTTGAAACATACTTCAAGGTGTTCCTCACAAAAAAAAAACGATTCCATAAAATAAAGACACTCATATAATTGAATATTGAGAAATTGCAAAATTAACATTAATTTCTCATAACTTTGATTTCCAATATTTACCCCATCCACGGAATAAAAAGAATAGGTTTTTCAGAAAAAATATTTTCTCTGAAGAAAATGAGACATGCCCTCGCTTCCAGATTCCATGAAATGAAGAAAAGCTTCAAAACTGAAGAATCAAACAAGTAGTGTTTCTCAAAGTTTCAAGCAACATCAAGATACTCTTCATGAAAAAACAAACTGCATAAAATCTACTTAATTGAATGTTCGGTTCATGGAAAAAAACTTAATAACTCCTCACTCTGTTGAAATTCATCATTTTGAATTTTTTTTTACCGAAACAAATATATTACCAAAATATGTATAACAGTTTCCTGTTAATTCAATGTTCAGTTGGAAAATTTTCGATAGATTTCCCCCCCCCAAAAATTTGGCTTCGGCCCGTCCCTGTTTCGAGCACTTTTCGGTTCGTTACTTCAAAATTAGAAACGTCAGAAGACAGTGTTTCGTATCAGGTCCATCCTAATTCCTTCAACTCAAATGTTACTGATGAGATATTACCAATATGGTTTCGATTTTTCACAGTTACCCAATATGACAATTGACAATATTCGGAGTATTTCTATGTATTTATGTATATGTATATGCAAGTGGTGAATAATAATCAACCATATTGATCTCAAACAAATATGCACATAATTTACCAACTCTATTGACAAATAAAAAACGAATCTAACTAAAATCAAATAAATTAAAATTAGGAATTAGGATAAAGGAAAATTAGGAAAAGCGAATAACCAGTGTTTTTCAAAAACGAAAAATTCTTTGCCTTAACGGAAGCCACATCGAGAACATTTTTGAAACATAGATGAATTCAAAATAGTAATCATCGAAATGAATACCATTTTCAATTGATGAGAGATATACCGGTTTCGGCCTTGTTTGGCCTCATCAGTATCCCATACACATCAGGGACAAAACCTTCATAAAAAACTTCGATATTTGAAGCAATCAGTTGTGAAGTACTGAGTAAAATATTACAAAGTAGCAACATCCAACTGCGTCAAAATGAAGTTTCACATCTCCAATCAAATGCTAAAAAAGAAATCTGTACTTCTTCTTTCACTGAGTGAGATTTTAGCCGTGGATCTATTCAGGGCCCGCTTGGTAGTTTCTCAAAGTGATGGGAAAAGCCCAATTCTTTTTGCGACTGTGAAGCCAAGTAATTTCAAGAAAAAGAAAAATTCTTTGCCTTTACGGAGGCCACATCCAGAGAATTTTTTAATCATAGATTAATTCAAAATGGTAATCATCGAAATGAATACCATTTTCAATTCCCACCCTCAGTGATCTTTTATCATGAGGTTGGAGAAATGATATTAGATTTTTGTCACTGAGATGATTGAAGATGTGAAACTTCATTTTTTTTTTGTGTGAGGTTATGGCAACGAACAATACTAAGGTCCAGGATGTTATTTTCAGTGGTATAAATCAAAAGATTCTGTAGTTTATATGATTTATTATCTAAATTACAAGAAACTTAAAAAGTGCTTCCATTACAGAACATCAAAATCTCTACTTCTCGACTGCTGCTTCTAATGTCCTGCGCGTGTCGCAATTATTGACAGTGAACACAGAAATTAGAATCGCTATTCTTCTTTAACATTCCCTCCCAATTCTACATTTATAGTAAATAAAATCATAGCCTTAACTACTAAATTTCTACAACATTCAATTTATCTCTAAGATAACTGAATTGAACATTTGGCAATGCTTTAGTAAACATGTCGGCTACTTGTTCTTTACTTGGACTCTAGTGATACTACTTGCAGTGGCGTAGCAGAGGGCCCCGCAGACCCCGCAGTGCGGGGGGGCCCGGCACTAAGGGGGCCCCCGAGCCAAACGAAAAGGTTTGAATGGGGCCCCAGTAACTATTGAACTTGCCGAGTCGCGTTATTTTTCTGATGATATAACGAACAAAACCTAAACAATGATGGTACAGTTTTATATTATCGAAAAATAGAGAAATATTCCTGGATTATATTCGAAACACATATAAGGTTAACAGTAATTCGATTCGACATATCCCTCAGTCATACCCTGTGCTACCGTATTTTGAAGAGTTTTTTATAGCGTCAAGCTTTTCGGTATTTCTCTTTGAACGTCGCCACATGATCCTTTTATTAGGGACTCGGCGGCTTATTTGACATGTTGTTCTTCAGGCGGCTTGCGTCTTGTCTGTTATTGCAGAAATTATTGTCAATTCTCCAATCAGGATATTTTTATGAAGAAGAGAAAATATTATGAAATCTTTTTATTTCCATTTCCATTCTAGTTGTGAGAGATACGTGTTTGAATACGAAACCACGTTGTGAGTTTGTTTACAATCAACGACAAAGTTTTCAATGTTTTGAATCTTTTAGTGCCTTTGGTTTCAGGATTACAATTTCATTCAAGGTTAGTTCTAGAATTAATTGCGTAGCTTATTTATCCGTTAAGAAACGTCTCTCGTATTTTTTCGTTTTCAATATTAAAAAAAAAAAAGTTATTGAATACGCCAATTAGAAACGGCAGTTCGAATGTCTTAAAATTTTTCAGAAATAAGAAAAAATGTCAGATCGAAGAAGAAAATATTTGAGTGGAGCTTGCAAAAGAAAACTCCAGAGAGAAAATTAAAATGCATTTTCTACGCGACGAAAGCTTTTTTCGATATTTTAATAAGCCAATGCCTGAGTCACAATCAATTATTCAGCACAGTGGCGTATCAGAGGTCCCCGGCACTAAAGGGGCCCCCAAGTCAAACGAAAAGCTTCACATGGGGCCCCAATAATTTCATTCTATTGGACTTGCGGATTCGCTATATTTTTCTGGGATGTAATGAACAAAACTAAAACAATGGATATACAATTATTATTACTCCCGAAAAATGAGTGTGTCACACTCAGGCAGTCCAGTGAGAACATCTCCTGAAATATAACTCCTGAAGATGCCAGACACTCGAACTGGCGAAACGTCGAGAACTAATCAACGACGACAGCCGAAATGCCCGAAAGAACAGGTTACATTGAACGATGGCAGCGAAAGCCTCAACCAATTCACTATGTTTTTTTGTTTACAAATTTTTGTTAGTCAATATATTGTATACATACCTATATATGAATTTTTTATTACATTTTCTTAAATTTTTTTCTTTGAAAAACGTCAGGGGAAACTTATCAGAAATAACGTAAAATTATGGAGGGTGCCCCCGACTAAAATCTTGCGGGGGGCCCCCGAAATTTGCGCTAAGCCACTGGATACTTGATTATTATTAACACATTCTCGAATAAAGTGGTGTTTCACATCTATATGCTTGGTTCTTCGAGTCTGAAGTGTTGAAGCCATTTTTATACAAGGTTGATTATCCTCAAATACCTTTACAGGATATATTTCAAAATTTTAAATTTCTTTCAATACTTGGCTTACAAAGAGCACTTCAGTTAGACAAGATGACAATGCTACATATTCGGCTTCAGCGCTTGATAATGTTACAATAGACTGTTTGTGAGTTTTCCAAAATATTACACTATCATACAAGCTCAAAATAAATCCTGAGATACTTTTTCTATCACAAATGTCATTTGCAAAATCTGCATCTACATAAGCTGATAAAATATTACAATTATCTCTTCAATTTGATCTTTCAAATTACAAACCATAGTTGTTAGTATACTTCAAATATTTAAGTTCCTTTTTTGAAATTTTTCCAATGTTCCAATCCATAACAATTTTGAAATCTACTCAAAAATGTCACTGAGAATCATATATCAGGACGACTACAAAGCATAATATACATTAACGATCCTATCAATTCTCTATATGGTAATTTACAAAAATCATTTTCATTCATATCAGAATTTGTCAACTTAAATTTTGGCTGAATTGGAATGTTTGATGTCTTACAATCGTCCATATTAAAATATTTCAAAATTTGTTCAATCATATCTGTCTGATGTATGTAAATACAATTATCACATTTAATTATGTTCAATCCCAAAAATTTTTGACATTTGCTGTTCGTTAAATCACTCATTTCAAACTCATCCTGTAGTTCTCTTTTCATTTCACTTAACTCAGTTAAAGATTTAGATACAACTATCAAATCATCTACATGTATCAACAAGAATAAATTGTTACGATAGTACAAACAAGGTTCAGATTTACACCTTTCAAAACCTGATTCAATTAAGAAATTATTGAAGTGATCATTCTAACATCTCGGTGATTGTTTTAAACCATGCAATGCTCGGTTCTGTTTGCACACAACTTGGCTGGCATCAACCCTTTCTAAGCCTAGTGCAATTTGCATGTACACAGGTTCTTTTAGAAAACCATTCAAGAATGCACACTTAACATCCATCTGATGCAAATGCATATCGAATTGCACACAGAGTGATAGTAGAATTCGGACACTTAGCATTCTTGCAACTGGTGCATATATTTCTTCTTGGATTTCTGATTGTTTGAATCCTCGTGCAACCAAACGACCTTTCTTTATTAATTTTCCATTTACTTCCTTCTCTTTGAGATCCATTTTGAACCAATTATTTCCTCTCCTTCTGGTATTGGTACAATTTCCCATGTATTATTCTTTTCTAAAGATTTTAACTCTTCGTTGATAGCCTCTTTCCATCCTCTGCCTTTAGATATTGCTTCTTCATAATCTTTCGACGCGTTAGAAAAATTTCCAGCTACCAAAGCAGTTAAATGAGACATGTCATAGTCTTCATATCTTGAGCATATTAATTTTTCTTTTTCTTTGATGTTTTTCTGTTTGTATATGTCTTAAAGGTTCTTCTATAACTTCTTCAAGAGTTTCTTCATCATATATATATATATATATATATATATATATATATATATATATTACGGGATATAAACTACAACACAATATAATAAAAAATTATACAATGTTATAGCCTAAGGTACAGCTAAGTGCCGTCTTCCCGTTTCCCTCTTCCAGACCTCCCTATCCCATGCATCTTCCTGTTGTAAGTTCCGAGCTGTCATTATTTCCTTCATGAACCCTATCCAAGATCTTCTTGGTCTGCCCCTCCTTCTGCGGCCAACAGGAGTCCACTCAAATAATCTTTTTGGCCATCGATCTTCAGGCATTCTTATAACATGTCCAAACCATCTCAAACCTTGTCTCTCAACTCTATCTAACACCGTGTCATCAGCTTTCATGATTTGCCTTATTTCAAAGTTGGTTCTCCTCTCCAGTCTTGATATACCAGCACTTCTTCGCAAATAATCCATCTCTACTGCTAACACACTGCGCTTCATATCAGCACCCATAACCCAGTGTTCAGCGCCATAACGAAGCGTTGACTCTACAAAAGCTTGGCCAATTCGTTTTTTAGTCTTATGGGAAATATGTTTGTCCCACCATAGACTATTCAGGCATCCTATAATCCTTTTGCCATTTCTTATTCTCTTTCTTATTTCTTCTCTTCCTATGCCGTCTTTGGTCACTGTAACTCCAAGATACTTAAAACTATCCACCTGTTTGATAGCAACTTCATCACTAATTAGAACTTGAAATCTTGCTTCGGTGTTCACAGCTAGATATTCTGTTTTTTCTAAACTTACATGTAAACCCCAGTTTTCATATTCATTGTGGAGTCTCTTCAGCATGAATTCTAAATCGAAAGAGTCTTGTGCCAGCACCACCTGATCATCTGCGAAGTTCAACGAGAAAAGATGTTCGTTTCCAATTGGAATTCCCATGCCTTGACAATTTCGCTTCCAACGTTTAAGAGCTACTTCAACATAGGCATTGAATAAAAGCGGTGATAGACTACATCCTTGCCTTAAGCCTTTAGTTGTTAGTATCGGCTCCGACAGCTCTCTTCCAATTCTGACACGAGATATATTTTCTTTATAAAATTCCTGAATCATAGAGACAAGAGACCCGTCAGTATTGAGAACATTAAGAGCCTCCCACAAACGGGCCCTAGGGATGGAGTCATAGGCCTTCTCCAGGTCAACAAATGCAAGGTGCACCTCCTGATCAACCGATATTTTCTTTTCCATTATTTGCTGAAGAACAAATAAATTATCATTACAGGATCGTCCTGGAATGAATCCACTCTGATCTTCACCAATTGTATGACCAATATTATTTCTGAGTCTATTATGCAGGATTCTTCCAAAGAGCCGACTGATTGATCCATTGACACTAAGACCTCTATAGCACCCAGGGTTGTTTCTATCGCCCTTCTTGAACAATGGCACAATGTGGGAAACCTTGATTTCCTTTGGTAATTTACACATCTGACAACAATGATTAAAAAGATTTGTGAGACGGCAAATCAGACCATTTCCCCCATATTTAAGAAGTTCAGCAGGTATATTTCCTGGCCCAGGTGATCTGCCATTTTTCATTGATTTTAAATTCTCCTCAACTTCTTGACTCGACAAGATTATACTATTATGTACTTCATGGTCATACGTGGTGTCTTGTTGATGTTCGACTCTGTTTTCCACGAGCAATTCCTCATAGAATTGTTTCCATCTGTCCACTGGTATTTTATGGGATATGTGATCTGAACGGTTTGTTTTCATCCGTCTAATCATACGCCATATTTCGGTGCTTCTGGATCCTCCTATCAAACTCTCCACCTCACTGCACTTACGTCCCCACAATTGTTCCTTTTCATGCTTGATGATCCGTCTTACTTCTCTGTTTTTGTTCTTATATTCGCGCCAGTTGTCATCTGATTGGTTAGATAGCCATCTTTGATAGTGATTTTTCTTCTCTTCTATCACTGCTTTCACTTCTTCTGTGAGCCATATAGGCTGACCATATTTTCTTGTTGTACTCTTTTCTCCCAATGCTTCTCCAGCTGCTCTCTTGATGATATTTTTAATATTATCGTATTCTAGTTCAATATCATCGTCTTCTTCTATGTCATTCAAGGCCAATTCCAGTCTCCTCTGATAAAGATATTTGATACTTTCTTCGTTTAACAGCTCCAACTTATACTTTTTATAATCTTCATCATCATGTATGTAAATATTGACATCTTCATTTAATTTGTTGAATACTACATTCCTTGCAGTCACAATTTTTCTTTTTGCTGCATCCCACAAACGATATCCATTATCAGTATATCCTACAAAAATTAATTTTTTACTTCTAGAATCTAACTTACTGTTTCTAAATTCCTTAGGTATATGCATATAAGCATCACAACCAAATACCCTCATTTTATCCATATTTGGTACTGTATTATACCATATTCCAGCTGGAGTCTTTTCAGATGTAATTGTGAAGGTTTCTATTCGATTGATTAAATAAATAGCTGTCCCAACAGCTTCTTCCCAAAATTCTTTGGATAGTTCATGCGCTCAGCAACACCATTCTGCTGAGGTGTATGACTAACTGTATACTTTATGTGAATTCCTTTTTCCAAACAGAAGTTTTTCATTTCCTTCGAGATATACTCTCCACCATTATCACATGTGAATCTTTCCATTCATCTTCCAAATTTGTTTTCAATCATGGCAATATAACATTTAAATTTGTCAAGACTTCATATTTGTTCATCAGGAAATAGCATACTGAAAAATGAGAAAAATAATCAATAACCGTGACAAAATATCTTTTATCAGTGTGAGATGTGGGATTAATTGGTCCACAAACATCAGTTGAAACAATTTCCAATAAGAATTTTGCCTTCTTGTCTTCCAAAATTTGTTTGTCCATCCTCTGAGATTGTTTTCCTTGCAGGCATACTTCACAGACAAATTTACTCGGGTATTTTGATGAATGACCCATTCTTCGATGCCATAAATTTTGATCAATATTATTTGTCAAATTTGCTTCATAACCTTCAAGATTGAATTTAAGTATGTATAAATTTCCACCTAGTTTTCCTTCAACCAAAGTTCCCCTTGATGAATTTATTTTAACAATTCCATTTTTGAAATTGACTTCAAAACCTCTTTCCTCAATTCTTCTTACAGACAATAGGTTGTGTGTAAGTTTTGAGCACACTAGTACATTTTGTAGTATAATAGTCTTTCCTTCTTGAGTTATAACCTTCAAGTCACCTTCTTTTCTGGCTTCCACTGTTTCCCCTAGTTTAGCAACTTGAATACTATGGTATACCTTCTTCACATTTATTACATGCTTTTCCAGTGCTTGTCATATTAAGTGGTTTGATGCACCACTGTCGATAATGAACATTATCATTCCATCATTTTTACTTGTATTCTCATAATTTTCACTCGAGGTGAGGAAAGCAATCTCATCTTTTTTTGTTAAATGACATTCATTTTTATTTTTATTTTTAGGTCATTCTGACCTCTTATGACCTTTCAAACCACAATTATAACACTTGAATGGAAAAGTATCTGCTTTGTTATTGTTGGTTTTACTATTCCTATTTCTGTAACCAGTTTTCTTTTTCCAACCTAGAAATGTTTGTGGAGAATCACTATTATTGTTTGATTCTTTCTTCTGTCTTCCTTCTTCATTCAGAAGTTTGTTTTTGACTAGATCTAAAGTAATTCCTGCAGGATTTTGAGTAAATATAATGTCGATTGCTGTGACTACCGGTTGATATGATTCTGGCATTGCAGATAATAGTTGTGTTATTACTTCTGTGGTTCCTATTGTACCACCACAACTTTTTATTTCCATTATAGTTTTCTCAAAATCTATTATGAAATCATTCAATGATTGTTTTTCCGAGAACTTCATATTCCTCAATTTGCTCTGGCATCGCACCAAGTTGCTTATTCCTTTTCGGGAGTATGTTCCTTGCAACTCTGACATGTTTCCCTGGCATATTTCTTGCTTTTTATCATGTCCAGTATATTGTCAGCAAGACACTGCACTATTATGTCCCTTGCTTTTGTGTCCTTCTTCTTAAATTCTGCAAGTCTCACTTGGGGGTTCCATTTCCAGGGCTTCCAAAACTTCATAATGCTCCATTAATAATCTCATTCGAAATTCCCAGTTCGAAAATGAGTTTCCATCGAACGGTTTCACATTTATCAGAGCACTAGGAGTGGCCATCTTGGTGTTCCAGAACTTTCCCTCGTGGAGTCGTATGGGCAAATTTCCCTTTGAAGATTGTTTTCCACTTTTGATTTATTACTGGCTTACTGGGCCTAATAACCTGTTATTTTCCGTAGTATAAATCAAAAGATTCTGTAGATTATATGATTTATTATCTAAATTACGAGAAACTTAAAAAGTGCTTCCATTACAGAATATCAAAATCTCTACTTCTCGACTGCTGCTTCTAATGTCCTGCGCGTGTCGCAATTATTGACAGTGAACACAGAAATTAGAATTGCTATTCTTCTTTAACACAAGAAGCTCCGCAAAAAGTCTGTAAACACTGCAAGAAAAAAGTGAAACAGTGTCTAGATTGTGAGCTTCAGTGGCGTAACTGGGCGTGGGCGACCGCCCACGACCTCGAGCCCTCAAGAGCCTTGCGGCCAAATGATCTCCTTTCCCTCTAAGGTCAATCATTTTATCTACAGATGAATCTATATGAAGACTTTTTTCTTTGTTGACGACGATTTCTATTTCGTACCTCTCAGCTTACTTATCAACTTTCTATAGCGCAATATATTTGCAGAAATTCAAACAAACCTAAATCGTGCCAGGAATACCTACATACATCAGTTTACTCTGGTCGCCACCTGAGGGTGACAAGAGCGTATCTCCACCGCCCTAAATCAAAAAGAATATTTTATTACTATGAAAGCAGTAATGAATCTGTACAAGGTATCCTAAATTGCTTTATTTTGACTGTTTTTGGTAAATCTGGTCTATAACTTTTCAACTTCAAATTGAGGCTAATCACATTCAAATTGAACAATTTCAAATTGGGAATAAGCAACTTCAAATTGGTAAACACAATCGAATTGGGAATAAACACATTCAAAATGGGACTGAATAATCTCATATTGGGAAATGACATGTCTTTTTTTCATAGAGAATTGTCATTATTCCGAAGACTTTCATGTAAAAATTCGCTTCAATCTTTGAAAGTTCGAAGTGTTATTTCTTTTTCAATTGTGAGGTTGCAAGTTTTTGAATGGATTTGGCCTTTGACCAATTTGTGCACAAATTTTACACATTGGTCTTTCTTCTACTATGTATTAAAATTTTTTTCTGATTGATTTTCGATCCAGAGACTGGAAGAGAAAACCTTAAATAAAATTCAGAAAATTGCAGACTAGTGATTCTCGAATTTTAAACGAAATCTTTCATAAATTCTTATACACCTCTGCATTTTTTTCTCATTTCTATTCTCAGTTACTTCAGAATAATTCTCTCGAAATATGAAATAAAACGACTTCTTTCAATATGGAGTAGTTTAGTGTCAATATGAATTTGGTAAATTCCAATTTGATTGTGTTTACCATTTTGAAGTTGCTTAATCCCATTTTGAAATTGTTTAATCCCAATTTGAATGTGATTAGTCTCAATTTGAAGTCGAAAAGGTATAGATAGGGAAAATTTTCCTGGGCTCGATTTTAACGAAAACACTATAAATGGAAACCGTTTCATGATATCTTCATTTTTTGTAGGATATAACTGAATTTTGGAATTCGATCGATTTCGAAAGTGTGACAACGAAAATATGTGACAACGACTGAAATTTTTATAGGCTATTTTCACAGGAAATAATACACTATATTCATTTTTCTGTCTCGTCTACTAAGGGTGGAAAAAAACTTTTTCCTTTTAAAAACGACCGCATTTTCTTCATTTTATATCATAAAAAAATAGAGAGGAAAAATTCAAAAAAGAGTCTTAGTTCCAGTAAAAAAGTGCTTGTAGAAAGTTTCAATCGTTTCAGATATTTTGGAAAAAAAGTTATGGTACATCTTCGAAATCGATAAAATATCAAAATTTTGTTATATCTTCGAATCAAATAAAAATATGGTGAAGAGGTTTCCACTACTGGTGTTTAAACGAAATTCGAGAGCAAGACTCCTCTCAACGTTTTTACCTGTCTAGTACCAGAAACAGTCAAAATCAAGCAATTGTACAAATGTACAATCAGGAAAGACTTTCTGCTTTGGCAACCCTCTCTATCGAAACAGATTTAACATACCAGCTGGACTATGATTATAATGAAGCAGTTAAGTGAGGCTAGAAGCCGACAATTTTTATTTGATTTTTACTTCATAATTCGTTACATATATGTTATTAAATGTTAGACAATTGGTTTCTTATGAAAACCTTTTTTCATGAAGGGGCCTCGCAAATTTTATCTCGCCCACATATAATTGAGGTCTTGTTACGCCACTGGTGAGCTTTTTACATCAAGCTTCCATCCAAGCCGTGCAATTCAGGCTTAAATCATTGACTCCAAAACTATCGTGATTTGTTGTGAAGCACATGTCGAAAGGAGGGTATCCCTGCACAAAAACTATACGAAATGGATGAGAAAAGACTTAAAAGTGCCATTAGGGAAGTTTTATCGAAGCAAGAATGAGCAAAATAGAAGAATCAGTGCAAATCATGTCAGACTGCTTTGATGAATACAAACAGAAAAATGAAGGAATGATACAGGAATTACAGGTGGTTAAATGGTGGATAATGAAAAACTAAAAAAAAAGTCCAAAACCTCGAAGTTAAAATGAATAAACAGAAACAACAAGAGATATACAACAATCTGATACTGGTCGGTATTCCAAAACAAGGAAAAAATGAATGCAGGGAGGTTGCTTTAAAGCAGTGTTTCTTAACCTCGGGTCGCGACCCAAATTCGGGTTGCGTGAGGTTTTGGGTTGGGTCGCGGAAATCCCCCAAACGCCTTTGAAGAAGTGGTAAAACTGCGCTTTTTATCTTCGAATATTTTCATTTTGTATTGATTGATCGATCGATGTCACTAAACTATTATATTCACATTTATTACTACTCTCAGAAGGACTAAAGCCTGTGGTACTGCCATCTATTGTCCGTTCCACTCGCGACTTGTTAGTTCTGTTTAAATGTGCGAAAGGGCGCGGGTGGACATCGCCACCCGTCGGTATCGTCTCTCTTCTCGGACAGTTTGCTCGCGAGTTTGTTTACTATTACACGCTCGTTCTTCATACTTTACATTCTACTACAATATACTCTTAGTTGACAACTACAGATAAACAGTGCTACAAAATTATGTTAATCAATTGTGGATGATTAAAAATGTAACTCACGATTGCTGTTACCGAAAGAAGGTAAAATATTTTTTCCAATAAATGACTTTGTAAGCCTACAATAATTATTGTCCGATGAATGAATAGAAAAAGTATATTCTAAAACAAGTTGCAGAATGAGCTCCTATTCCAATACGAATGCGAAATTCGAAAACGAGCGACGAAGGAGGATTGTTGGAATTGCTTTCTGCAACGAGTATTAGACGATATTTTCTCTATTTCAGTAGAGTTTTGTGGAAAACTCTCGAAATTCATATAAAAATTCAGATTAGTGACTTTTGTATTGTATCTTGGCAGTTGGTGTTACTAACGGAATTTGACAGATTGCGGACTTTGAATTGATTTGATTCGAAAATTGAGTGGATTGGAGGTCAGTACTGACAACCACAAATCGAAAAATATAACTGAAAACAATGCTGTAATGAGTTTCATTACACCACTACTTTTAGTACTGTAATGAACTCATTACGATACTGAAATAGAAAAAGTATATTTAATATTCAATGTGTTGGACTAATTATAGTTTACTATAATTTGTCGTTTCATTTCAGTGAGTAAATCCTTAGAAAGGTGGACAGTCATGGCGAAACTGATGTTACCATACAAGCAAGAATTTTTATCCTTAGGATTTATTGAAATAAAAGATCGCTCTGGTGTGTCGCGTCCACAATGCGTGGTTCGTATGCAACTCCTTTCAAATGAATCGCTAATAATAAACAAATTGAAGAGACATCTCGAAAAAGTCCATCCAACATACGCAAATAAACCGCTTACTTTTTGGAAAGAAAAAGAAACACAAGCAAAGCGCATGAGACTTGATGCACCATCAAGTTCTGCAACAGTTTCGTTGGAAAAATCGACCTACGCTTCTTTTGAAGTAGCTTTAAAAGTAGCTCAATGTAAAAAATCCCATAACATTGCTGAGCAGTTGATCAAACCAGCTGCAATAGCCATGGCAAGAACTGTCTGTGGAGATGATATTGCGAAGAAGCTCGAAATGGTGCCAATTTCGAACGATACTGTTAAAAAGAGAATAGATTTAATGTCATTAGATATTTTAGAACAATTAATAACGGATATCAAAAAAGCCATCAAATTCAAATCGATGAATCAGTTGATATTGAAGATTTCCCACAGCTGTTGGTGTACGTAAGATACAGAACTCTACAAAATTTCAATGCAGAGTTCCTACTGTGTGAAAAGCTCTCTGAAACTACAACTGGGGCTGATATATTCCTTTTGATAGACAAGTTCTTTGTGGATTTGTGGAACACCAATTACTCTGGAATAATTGTCTCGCAGTCTGTACAGATGGAGCACCGGCAACGATATGGAGTCGCATCGGGTTTTGTGTCAAAGTGAAAGAACGAAATCCAGAGGTTGTTTTAATACACTGCTTTTTACATCGAGAATATTTGGCTACACGTGATATGCAGCCAGATCTACATCAGGTGTTAAAGGACGTAATACAAATTGTAAATTTCCTACAGGTGCGCGCTATGAACTCTCGCCTATTTCGACCGATGTGCGAAGAAATGGGTTCAGAACACCAGAATTTATTGTACCATTCGGATATCCGCTGGCTATCTCTTCCGGTTTTATAACCCGGAATAATAATAATAACATCCTTTATTCTGAAAAATCATTCTCTCAATCATATACAAACATATAAATGCATACACAAAGGATTGAATGAAATACAAAACAAGTCAAAGAATGCAACATGCAACATTGCCTGCAACCAAAAAACAAAAATCAACTTCTAAAGAAATAAATTCATTGTCATTGTAAGGCTCCCGTTCTTTTAAAAGATTAAAAAGTCTCTTTCTGAAAATATTGAAACATTGCATCTGTCTCAGATCTTTCGGAAGTGAATTGAACAATTTTATAGCCATATATGTGCACTCTTTCTCAGTGGAAGACAACTTATATTTGGGATATATGTACAAATTATGACGACTATTATAAGTTTGTGAGGCTTTGAATTCTTCTAAATATTCTGGATTTTGTGAAAAATCTGTAATATTTTATAAATATATAATCCCGCCAAAGCAGCAATCAATTTTTCCTGAAAACTCCTCTACAAGTTTGGACATAACCCAACCCAAATATTATGCGAATAGCCAACTTTTGAATTCTGAAAATAGATTCAGAATGCATACTGTTACCCCAAAAAATCAGTCCGTAAGACACAACCGACTGAAAACTGGAGTAATATACTGCCATCAAAAACGGTTTACTGGCCTCCGTCTTTAACACTCGAAGTGCATACACAGTAGATTTCAATCTGCTGATCACATTTTCTGAATGGGTTTGCCAGTCGAGATGTTCTATAAAGATCCCCAGAAATTTGGTGTGTCTCACATAATGGGTTTGGTCATCGCTTTGTAAAATATCCAGTGAGTTATTCGTTGGTCTACGACTATGTGAAAAAAAGATATAATTAGTTTTTGACTCATTAACCGATAAATTATGGCACATGCACCAATCATGAAGTGCACCGAAAAAATTTTTTTCGTAGATATGGAGTTCTGTTGGAGTTTTAGCGGTTAGAAGCACATTAGTATCATCCGCGAAGTTTACGAAATTTACCCAATTACCAGTCATATTAGGTAGATCATTTACGTATAGGATGAAAAGAACAGGCCCAAGTATACTACCCTGAGGTGCACCCTGTTTAATGTGGACTTTCTGAGAGAAATATTTCTTACCCCCAGCACTAAGACACACAAGTTGTGATCGGTCTTTC
Source organism: Hippodamia convergens (assembly GCA_038502775.1). NCBI lineage: Eukaryota > Metazoa > Arthropoda > Insecta > Coleoptera > Coccinellidae > Hippodamia > Hippodamia convergens. Next base: position 80,460,988 of record CM076607.1, read on the forward strand.
AAATAACTTCGAATCAGGTTCAGCTGTTTGTCCCTGATTCCATAAATTTCCATCTTACTCAGCAAAACCTTCGAAAAATTTAAAAAAATACCCAGTGGAATACAATCGTCCTCAAACGCCCTCACGATGCCTTGCAGAAGTTAATATATGGCCGATAATTTTTCGAATTATTTGCATCTTCTTTCTTATGCAGAGGTTTGATGATTGCAACTTTGAGCAGATCGGAAAATATCCCTTCCTTGAAGGAATTATTTAAAATGAACTGCAATGGCTTCACTATAAGTGAAATAGATTTCTTTATGATACTTATTTGAATATCATCATTACCACAACTTTTTTTTGTTTGGCAAAGATCTAACCGTTTTCAATATTTCGTCTTCTTCGATGTGGAAACAGAAGAAACTTTTATTATTTCTCGAAATTCGAGATGAACTGGATGAAGTTGGCAAATTCGAACATGTATGTATTATTGGGAAAAATACTGACTAAAATTTTCAACTAATATCTCTGGAGAACCTGGTATGTTGATTTCAGAGGACTCTTTACTTTTTCCCAATTTTTGATTAACAATTGTCCATAAAGTTTTAGACCTATTATGTGAATTATTGTATTCAATTCAAGTATTCAAATTGTACTTTTCAATTTCTTCTGTCAGTTTGCAATCATAAAGATCTTCAAATTTTTATAGACTTTACGTAATTCTTCATTACTAGAAGATAGAATATACAGCAAATCTAACTCATTTTTCGAAGAAGAAAGTTCTTTACAATTATGGCTAACATATGATTTCTTAGATTTCATATGTATTTTCTCTAGTGGAAAACATTTGTTATATATCTTCTTGAATTTTTCATAGAAAAAGGACCACTGACAATCCCACACTGAGAATCCCACTCTTGCTTGGAAAGTAAATTTATGAATATATTCGTATTATGCTCATTTATCAGTCGCATCTCCAAAATGACAGATGATTTATCTGAAATATTACATACAAATTCAAGAATTTGTGCTTCGTGATCAGAAAAATGTGGTTGTTCATTGTGTGCTTCATAATTATCCCAGTTAGTAATTGTAATTATATTGTCCAAGCAAGAGTCGGATCCTGTACATTTTCTGGTTGGTTCAGATATTGTCAGTTTAGCACCGAAAGAATCCAAAATATCAACAAAAATCCTTTTATTTGGATCAGCACTGTTATATTCTAAGTGAATATTAAAATCACCTGCAATAAAGTACAGAACATTCATATCAGTTAATTTCTGCAGTAATGAATTGAACCTCTCGAAGAAAACAACGGAATTTAATCTGGATGGATGATTTGATCTATAAATTGAAAATATAAATACAACCTTATCACTCTTAACGTTAACCTTCATAGCAGAGCATTCAAAGGAATAAGCAGCACCGAGACACGCAAACTCTACAACTTCCGTCGCAGAAATGAAGACATCACATCTACAGTATAATGCACTACCACCGTGTTGCCCCCTCCATCTGCAGAAAGATGAAACCAACTTATGATTAGAAATACCGTGAATATCTAATTCCTGTCGAGATTTCCAATGTTCTGTCACTGCGAGAAAATGACATTTGTGATTGTTTACAAATGCATCCAACCGTGACAAAACATTTCCAATTGATTGCAGATTAATATGTACTATCTTGTACGTATTCCATGAATTTTCTTGGATTTTCTTTATTGGTGTTATTCCTTTTCCTTCTGCTTCAGGCCAGATATTCGGATCCTTGACTCTCTCAAAGTCCTCTGAATGTACAGACTCTAAATGACGAATATTCATGTGACCGCTCGATCGTTTTCTCAAGCCACCCTACCGTTTTTAATGCGATGAAGTTTGATACGATACGCGACATACGCGTGCCGACATGCTTTTTAGTATAATCCAAATCCTTGAAGAAATTATTGGTGTTTTGTGCACAAAATGACATCCATTGAAGCTATTTCTAATTTGTACAATGGTGTAAGAAGCTATTATTTCAAATCAAAAAAAACAAACGCAAACTAAAATTTCAGATTATTTTTCTAAAAAATGAAAAAGTTCTATATATTTAGTTTTTTTTTGTAAGAGAAGCTATTTTTGATTTTTTCAATAAAGCAGAATCTGAATTTGTCGTTCTTTTCTTAAACTGAAACCAAGAAAAATTCCATCAATTTTGGGTGATGTTTTCGACCACTTGAATCAGTTAAACACAGAAATGCAAGGCCAAAATCGCACTGTAGTCGACATTTATGAAAAAATTACTGTTTTTAAAAACAAAACCAAACTTTGGCAAAATAAAACTTCTCGATGTCAATTGGCAGCGTTTCCAACATTAAATTTGTTTTTGGAAAATCTCAATCATAATGGCAACCATATTTTCGAGGAGACCATGCCTATTTTTTTAGAACATATGAGAAAACTTCAAAATGAAATGAAAAGATATATTCCACAAAATGTTGTGACGTATTTTTGAATCTTTGTTGTTGCAAGAATATTTGAAAACACACTGCGAACGGCTGCTTTAAACCGGTGAGCAATTAAGGATGGATTCTAAAAGAATTTGAGTCCTGTATAGTGATGCATGGGCGCCAATTGGTTAATATTAGTAAAAGTAAAAGAAATAATTTTGTCAATCGCTAATAACCAATAATTATCGATGAGATAAGTTCCTAAATAAAATCAATAAAAATCATGTACAGACAGTTTATTTTTGAGGGTTGTTCCTTGCACGTGAATAACTCCAATTCTCCTTGTGGGAAAGGCTGCCAAAGGACTGTTTTCTGTGATTGGTGTTGAAAAGCTATTGGTCGTTTGCTTCAAAAATAAGACTTTCTTCGATAGATACCCGACGAAATCATTTACTGCTTCGTCCAGATATGAGGAATCAATAATCACTATTGTGCGGTGAAAATAAAAACCCTGAAACAATAAGTTCTAAGAACTTGTTTTCGAATGCCAACATGGCCGTTCGACATAAATCAATTTTGATGGAAACTCACCTTCAAAAAGGGTTTTGCTAAGTTCCAATGACTTACGATGAACGTAGACTCTAATTTCGATATTCTAATTGAACTTCCCAAATCAGATCCAGCGAGAAATTATTCAAAAAGATCGACAATTAATAAATCCCTTTACAGGTTCTACTCTAGGTGAAAATCAAAAATGGAAGTCCCTTCCTTCAAATAATTGAATTCTAAATTTTGAATTGATAAACGCGACATCTGGCCGAAACAGAAAACGACAACGCTGAACGAAGAAGAAACCTGTGCTCGGAGATATGATAAAAACATATTTTGAAAAATCGAAGTTAGATGGCGCTAATGACAATGTTTGGATAATTTAAAATAATATAATCATAAATTCCTTAACTTCAACTTCAGACCTGGTGTTATTAAATGCTACACTACCCCTCTCCTCAAAAAAAATTACCCGTAATTTTTGTGCAGATTAGTATTTTCGAAACAACCGCTCTCAAATACCATACCTATTCTAAACTAACACCTAAGATAACCCTAATCATATTTAACCTATCTTAACCTACTTTAATCCTATCTTAACCTACTCAACCTATTCCTAATGTAAATATAATCTGACCCTTGAGTAATTAATCCTAGATAGGTAGAGCCCTCAGAGTCAATTAGCCGTAAGGGTCACCGATAACCCTTGCGATAAGAATTCGAGACGATATATTTTCGATACGATATATTTTTCGAATTAACGAAACGACAACGGTAGATAGGCGATAAACGATAACTAGCTTCAAGTGGCAGTTTATGAAACAGATACGTCCGAGTTGGAACCAAAATAAGGTTTCAGATCCTTGATATGCCATATTCCGTCGCTAGAATTACTCATATCTTGCAGTTCATAACATACACGAGAAACCTTCCTTCGTACCTTCCGTAAAACATATTTTGGAGCCAATTTTGCGGAAAATTTTTTTGAAGCGTCAGATAAAACTTTATTTTTCCTCCAAACTTTATCACCATTTTTGAAAACAAAATCTTTTCTTCGTAAGTTATACGCCTTAGAATTCCTAATATAGGCGGCATGAAGTTTTTCTCGAACTTTTGTAAATATTTCCGAGAGAGGCTTGAGATTTTCAACATAATTATCACGTTTATCTGGTAGTAATTGAATGCCAGAAGTAGACTCAACCTGACCGTAATAATCACCAGAAAGAGGTAAATGTCGACCGAAATTTAAAAAGGCCGGTGTATAACCTGTAACTTCATGTCTCGCAGTGTTAAGAGCATGAGATATTTTATCCAGTTCTTTATCCCAATCCGTATGATCGTTATCTTTAATGAAACTTCTGATAGCGGTGCCTACTGTTCTATTTGTTCTCTCAACAAAATCGCACTGAGGTGAGTAAACAGCCGTGAACCAGATCTTTTGTACTTTATAGGAGTTCGCAAGTTCTTTCATAGCGCGTCCTGCAAATTGCTTGCCGTTATCCGCTATAATGAACTGCGGAACTCCGAATTTCAAAAATACCTCGGATTCCAAAAATTTCACAACATTTTGAGCTGTTGCTACACGTAGTGGCTTCAGAATGGTATATTTGGTAAACCAATCGCCAATAACTAATAAGAAAGTATTACCTTTCTTTGATCGGGGTAAGGGGCCAATAAGATCTAAAGCGATTATCTGCCATGGAAATTGGACGTTTTTCTCTTTGCCCATTAGTCCTAAGCCTGGACGGTTAAAAATTTTCTGTGCGCCACAAATTTCACAACATTTAACAAATTTGAGAATATCTGTACGCATCTTTGGCCAGTAATATAGCTCACTTACTTTAGCTAGAGTTTTATAGAAACCGAAATGACCGGCGGTAGGGAGTTCATGACAAGATCTAATAACATCTTTGCGTTGAGGCTTCGGGATCGCGCATTTCCATTCAGTGCTATTAGTTGTCATTGGTAGGGAAGCAGGAATAAGCTTAAAGAGGATATCATTTTCAACTTTCCACTGTGGAAAAAGTTCTGGATTAAGCAAAACTTTCTGCATCAAATTTTGGTACCACGAATCTATATTTCGTTTATCAATATCGAAAGCGTTTACTTCAACGGGGTGCTCTATTCTGGACAAGAAGTCAGGTACGACATTTAGTTTACCTTTACGGTGTTTAAGCTCGAAATTAAATTGTGCCAACCGAACAGACCAGCGTGCGAGTCTTCCGGTGGGATTAGAAATTCTATTCAACCAAAGCAGCGAATAATGGTCAGTAATAACCGTGAACTTTGTACCTTCTACATATGGTCTAAATTTTTCGAGACAAAAAATAAGTCCCAGTAATTCTCTTTCCGTCACCGAATAATTTCTCTCAGCGCGCGATAGAGATCGACTAGCATAAGCTATTACTCTTTCTTGACCATTTTGTTCCTGTGTCAGAACTCCTCCGACACCTGTCGCAGACGCATCGCATTGAATTGTAAAAGGCAAACCAAAATCAGGGGAGGTCAAAATAGGGTCTGAAACAAGAGCATCTTTTATTTTTGTAAAAGATTCTTCGGCAGCGATTGTCCAAGAAACAGATTGGCCTTTCTTTTTTCCTTTCAGGAGATCGTTAATCGGCGAAAGAAGTGAGGAAAAGTGAGGTATGAACGACCTGTACCATGAACACATGCCGACAAATTTCTTAACTTCAGTACTAGTCGTTGGTCGGGGAAAATTAACCATAGCGGAAACTTTTTCGGGATCCGTTTTTAGGCCATCACCATCAACGATGTATCCCAAATATTTAATGGACGTACGGAAAAATTGACATTTCTCAAGGTTCACCGTCAAGTTAGCTTCGGTTAGACGTTCTAGAACCGTTTTTAAGATTTCTACATGATGTTCGAAAGAGGGCGATATAACAATGAAGTCGTCGAGATACGTGAAAATATATGGGTCTAGTTCAGGTCCGAATAATTTGTCTACAAGTCGCTGTTGAGCTTGAGCGCTATTCCTTAATCCGAATGGTGTTACTTTGAATTGGAACAGCCCTCTACCAGCTACACAAAATGCAGTTTTTTCACGGGATGCAGGATCAAGGGGTATTTGCCAAAATGATTTTCGTAAATCAATACTAGATATGAATTTCGCACCTGCTAAATTTCTAAGGATACAGTCAATACGCGGAAGGGGATAAGCGTCATGTTTCGTTATCTCGTTGAGTTTTCGACCATCAAAACAAAACCTATATTCGTTATTTTTTTTCTTAATCAATAAAACGGGGCTAGACCAAGGTGATTGCGAAGGTTCTACCACGCCTAATTTCAACATCTCGTCTAATTCAGAATGAAGAATTTTGGTCATGTATGGCGAAAATGGATATTGCTTAATGCGGAAAGGTTTCGCATCGCCGGTATCGATTGTCAAGGACATTTTATGAGTGAGGCCCAAACGATCGTTACCGTCGATAATCTTGAATGATTGAACTACTTTTTCGGCCATTTTTTGCTTTTCTGGAGACAAATTATCAATTTTGCTAATGAATGGCGGTGGTTCAACGGGTTTCTCCGTGATAGCATTCAGCCTAGAAAGTTTGCTCTGTATATTCCACGAGTTATTTTTGTAATCAATTTTTAAATTGAATTTTCTACAAAAATCAGAGCTAAAAATGAACGAATGATTAATGGCGGGAACAACTAATGCTTCTAGACAATGACAAGAATTATCTATGATGATGGGAAGGTACACTAAACCTTTAACTTCTTGTTCTTGATTGTCGGCAGTGATAACAAATTCGCGAGGATGAGGTACTATCTTCAAATATTTTTCGGTTAAAATTTTTAAACCACTTCCACCCACTATGGATACGTTAGATCCCGAATCTAAAAGAACAACAATAGGAGAATTTACCAAAATAACTTCGACAAAAGGACGATTATCATTCGATTTTTCATGAAAAAGTGGGAGACTTTCTTTACCGGAACACAAATTTTCTTTATAGAATTTAGATACAGTTATCTTCCACTTTCGCCAATCTTCCTCGTCAAAAAGACTAGAATAGTCAGATGTAGCCCTACGATCGCAGTGAGAATGCTGGACTACAGAACAATTCTCAGAATTTAGTTTTTTGAACAACGATTACACGTACGTACTGTGGACCCAGGAGATCCGCACCGAAAACAAAATTTTCTCGTTCGTTTATCAGTACATTTCCCGTACACGTGACCGGTTTTGTGACAGTTCCAACACTTCATTTCGTTATGATTGGTATTTGAAACATAAGATGGCCTTTCATCTACGACGGCGACATTAGAAGTCTTCTTAGAAGATTGAATATTTCTATTCTGCTTAGGATTCTGAACTGGAAACCTTGAATTAGATGTACCCGGAGACACTATAGATAGAAAATCATCATCTTCTAAACGTTTAACGTGTCTATAGAGTTCAGAAACACTATCGATTTGAGTCATTGCTAAAGCTTTTCTATATTCAGGAATTAAGTTTCTTTGGAGATATTTCAATTTAGTGGGTTCTGCTGGTTCCCTAGTTAATCGTCTGAATAGCTCATTCATTTTTGCGAAATAAATTGTGACCGATTCGCTATCAAATTGATTCCGAGATTTAATTTCTTCCCATAAATGTTCATCATGATTGGGTTGTTGAAAATCTCTCTTCAACTCAACAACCAAAGAGTCCCAATCCTTTACCTCTGAAATCTTCTGGCGGAGCCAATATCGCGCATCACCGACAAAAAGATCAATTGCTGAATCGTATAATTCAATTTTACTAACATGGCGAGCCTTTCTCAACTCTTCGACATTTTCTAGAAAAACGTGCAACTTATCTCTATCCCCGTTAAATGTTTCACCCCACTTATAAACATGGTACGGTTTTTACAACGTTGTTATTACTTGTATTCGGGTTATTGGGAATCGAGTCCTGCACAGAAAGATTAGATACGACAGGTAGTTTAGGCTCGATAACTTTATCATGTAAATCTGCGTCTAACGTTAAACAAGTCGCGTATGATTCATTCTTGAACTCTTTGCGCAGTTGTACATCTTTCGCTGTATCATCGATGGGCAATCTTTGTATTCTACCAATAACGTGTGCTAAACGTGATTTAACGCGTTTAAAAACTGAATCGGAAGTATTTCCCTCGAAATCAATGATCAATTGAGTAATTGATTCTAAAGTATTATTAATAGCTAATTGTTCAGTTCCAAAGTCGAAGTTAGGGTCTTTCAAATTGAAAACATCACCTGATTTCTGTTTCTCCAATAATCTACCCAAAATCTTTCTTTTGTCATCTTGACTTCGATTAGACAAAACACCTCTAATTCTGAGCTCATAATTTAGTTCATCCACTAGTAAGTGAACAGGTTTCATATCTGTCGTCATAATACCAAATGAATAAATGCAAAATATAAAAAAATGAAAAATATCGTAAACCTAAGTGAAAAGCAGAAGGGAAATTTAGATTACCGAAAAAATTTGACTAATAAGAAATTGGAACAGAAATATCAGTCTATGGGAGCCCAACCTTAACAGTTTTCAACTTTTTACATCAATATAAATTCGGCAGTCAACAATGAAAACAATATGAATACTTAAACCGATTTCAAGCGAATAACCAGTAATGACCGCGGTTATCTACGGTCCTGCCTGCGGTTATCTACGGTTATAGCCTTCAGGGATATTCCTTGTAAAATGATTATAACCTACAATGACCGAAGTCGCTTGAATGCAGTTGGTCCTAGTTGGTAATTACCAATGAGGACCAGGTTATTCGCTTGAAATCGGTTCTAGTCTAAGAAATATCGATGTAAATCTCAACACATGAAATCATGAATAATATGTGGGTGGAAATTATTGGACACTGACCAAAGAAAAGCAATTGAAATGCACAATATGTATCAAGTTATCAAGATTAGATAATGAGAAATTCAGGAGGAGAAATGAAATGTAAACAACAATTAATGAAGCTAATTAAAGAAGAGATATTCATCAAATACAGAACTCAAAGCCCTCAACGTTGGTCGCCATATTTATGTGTGACGTATTTTTGAATCTTTGTTGTTGCAAGAATATTTGAAAACACACTGCGAACGGCTGCTTTAAACCGGTGAGCAATTAAGGATGGATTCTAAAAGAATTTGAGTCCTGTATAGTGATGCATGGGCGCCAATTGGTTAATATTAGTAAAAGTAAAAGAAATAATTTTGTCAATCGCTAATAACCAATAATTATCGATGAGCTAAGTTCCTAAATAAAATCAATAAAAATCATGTACAGACAGTTTATTTTTGAGGGTTGTTCCTTGCACGTGAATAACTCCAATTCTCCTTGTGGGAAAGGCTGCCAAAGGACTGTTTTCTGTGATTGGTGTTGAAAAGCTATTGGTCGTTTGCTTCAAAAATAAGACTTTCTTCGATAGATACCCGACGAAATCATTTACTGCTTCGTCCAGATATGAGGAATCAATAATCACTATTGTGCGGTGAAAATAAAAACCCTGAAACAATAAGTTCTAAGAACTTGTTTTCGAATGCCAACATGGCCGTTCGACATAAATCAATTTTGATGGAAACTCACCTTCAAAAAGGGTTTTGCTAAGTTCCAATGACTTACGATGAACGTAGACTCTAATTTCGATATTCTAATTGAACTTCCCAAATCAGATCCAGCGAGAAATTATTCAAAAAGATCGACAATTAACAAATCCCTTTACAGGTTCTACTCTAGGTGAAAATCAAAAATGGAAGTCCCTTCCTTCAAATAATTGAATTCTAAATTTTGAATTGATAAACGCGACATCTGGCCGAAACAGAAAACGACAACGCTGAACGAAGAAGAAACCTGTGCTCGGAGATATGATAAAAACATATTTTGAAAAATCGAAGTTAGATGGCGCTAATGACAATGTTTGGATAATTTAAAATAATATAATCATAAATTCCTTAACTTCAACTTCAGACCTGGTGTTATTAAATGCTACAATGTGAATGTCATTAAATACAGTTGGGTAAGAAATCCATTCGAAGAAGATGTAATGGAGGTGGAAAATGAAGCTGCTGGATTGCAAGAGGAATTGCTCGAACTGCAAAGTGATGCAGTTCTGAAAGAGAGATTTGCCAGAACGAGTCTCACACAATTTTGAGCCCAATTATCTGGGAAGCCTGTTCTGAGTAATGAAGCAGAAAAAGCCCAGCTACCTTTCCCAACAACTTATTTATGTGAAGCAGGATTTTCATGCCTTGCTGTCATTAAAAATAAGCACATAAATAGGTTGGATCCTCAGCATGACATGCGTTGTGCACTTTCTATTAACATAACTCCACGTATTCGTGAGCTTTGCTCAAAAGTACAACACCAGGTTTCTCACTGATTATTTTGTTGTAATTTATTTTACCTGTCTGTCGTTTATTGTCTGATATTAACCTTTGAATAAAGTTGTTTTTTTCTAATTTAATATTTACATCCTATAAAATTACATAATAAATCATTTCAGTACCTGTCTCTGGAAAATGAAATAAAAAATTAGATAAGGGTCGCGTACTTCAAATATATTCGTTATTTAGGTCGCCAGCCAAAAAGGTTGAGAACCACTGCTTTAAAGGTATTAAAAACATTGAGGATAAATATTAAAGGAGAGGGTATTCTAGAAAGTTTTAGATTAAGTAAAAATGAAAAAGCACCAGTATTGGTTAAGCTTAGAAACTTCGAAATCAAACGAAATGCTCAAAAAGCTGTGAGAGAAAAAGTGGCAGAATGTGGATTGCAAGAGCAAAACAATAACATTTACCTAAATGATGATCTAACTAGCAAAAATCAAGAGTTCTTCAAGAAAACAAGGGAATTTAAGAAGAAAAATAAGTTGAAAAGAGCCTACTGGGCAAATGGAAGGGTTTATCTCAAAATGAATGACACCGATCCTGCCATCAAAATACACACGGAAGAATAGCTGGAACTTTAAAGAAATACACCAAAGCAATATTACTGCCTGATAATCTACAGAATTCGAATATGTCAACATACTTTATTTGAACATCAGGAGCTTGCGTAATAAACTGGATGATCTGAATGATATTATTGGGGTAGCTCCTTTTGATAAAACTCATATAATTGTACTAACGGAGACTTTACTATTCACTGATGAGGTTAAATTTTTCAATATTCCATCATATAATGCAGCACATAATTGTAGGGATCCCAGAGGAGGGGGAACGAGCATTTATATAAGAGATGATATTGATTTTACAATTAATACCACAACAATAAAAATGAATGATTGTAATTATCTATCAATAAAACTGACCAAGCTGGATATTACGGTGTGGGGTATATACAGACCCCCGAACAACAAATTGTCTAACTTCTTGAGACGGTTTGATGAAATTATGACTCAACAAACAAATATATGTATTATTATATAAAATACAAAACATCATAAATAAGGAAAATGCCACACGTGTTACTGAGACCAGTCATACTATACTTGACCATGTCATTACTAATAAAAACTTAAATTGCTTTAGATGACCATAGCATTAGTGATCACAGAATAATGTTGGTAAAAGTTGAAGAACCTAAGATAATCCCAAAGAAAGAAAAAGTAACACTACCAAAACTTAACATAGAACGATGGACACAGTTGGTCGAAAATGAGATGACTCAAAATGATGTCAGGAGTTTTGGAGATTTGATATCAATCATTACGAGTGCAAAAGCCTCTTCTACAACACTACGAACCAAATAAATTAATGCGAACAAATGGATTACAGATGAATATCTGAAATTGGTGAAAATGCGAGAAAAACTGTATTTGAGATGGAAAAGAGTATCGAATGAACAAACTGAAAGCGAGTTCAAAAATATTAGAAATAAAACCAACAACCTGAGAACTAAACTGAAAAAAAAAACGCGGACAAAAAACTTCAAGAAGCGAAAGGAAATAATAAAAAACCTGGAATGTTCTGAACCAGATGATTAATAATCATAAAACAAAAAATACCACAAAAATAACTATAAATACTACTGATGGATAAAAAATTGAAAATGAAAAACAAGTGGTTGATGAATTGAATAGACACTTTTCCACTGTGGGCATCAAGTTGTCAGTGACCGTACCACTTGTATCGAATGAAAAATATCCGGAAGAAGAATTATCAAACAGTATATACCTGAAACCTACAGATTTAACAGAGATGAAAGAGCATAAAAGACAATTGCTCTCCGGGAATAGACCTTATTACTAAAGAGAGATATTATGCAACTATTTAGCATAATAAGAAAAAAAACTGGCACAGATTACTAAAGAAATACTACAGAGTGGAATCTTTCCAGATGAACTCAAAATAGCCAGAATAATACCTGTACAAAAAGGGTAATTCAGAAGATCCAAATAACTATAGACCAATTTCTGTTCTCAGTACTTTCTCCAAAATAGTAGAAAAAATCATAAAAAAGAGAATGGTAGATTTTATTGAAGAATATTTTGGATTTGACAAACAGCAATACGATTTTCAGAAACATAGCAACACCCAAGGAGCTGCAATTGACCTTCTTGAATATATACTGGAAGAAATCAATGAAAATAACTTGTAAACGTAGTTTTCATAGATTTGAAAAAGGCTTTCAATACAGTTGACACAGGGATAATGATGAATAAGTTAGAAAAAATGGGATAAGAGTATGCTACGATAAAATCATACTTGAGTGATCGAAGACATTGCACAGTGATTAATGGGATGCAAAGTGATATGGAGAATGTCAATACTGGTGTACCTCAGGGATCGGTCCTTGGACCAGTACTGTACCTATTATATTTTCATGGTCTCAAATTTCTTAATCTGAAATGTCATTACTGTATGTATGCAGATGACACAGCGCTTGTATTCTCTGGCCCAGACTCAAGATTTCGTGAACAGAATATTAATAATGATTCGACAAAGTATTTCAAGTGGCTGTGCACTAACAAATCGAGCATAAGTATTGATAAGACTTTATATATGACAATTGAATAAAATACCAAAAATGTAAGTGATATTAGAATAAGCCTAAATGGTATAAAGACTGAAAGAGGTTACTGAGTATGAGTATTTGGGACTTATCATCACAAATAATCTTACCTGGAATAATCATATTGAATATAATATGAATAAAATTACTCCAATAGATAGCAGGTACAATTAGAAGATGTTCCCGAGAACTCAATGATAACACTAGAAAGCTACTCTATCCCAGCTTCATAAAACTACGTCTTTCATATCTAGTTCCCTGCTGGGCTGCAGCTACAGGATATCTTATAAAAAAACTTCAAAGGATGCAGAATGAAATTGTGAAGACAATATATCAGTACCCCTATCTCACACCAACAGAACAATTATATAAAGAAACTAAAGTTATGAATATTAAGAACATTATATTTTTTGAACAAGTCAAACTTATATACAATATAGAAAGTGAAAAACTAAAATCGAATGCAAAATTAACAAAAAATAGAAATTTCCACCAATAAGAAAAAAGAAAAAATCAGTACCTAAGAAGAAACTCGGCAATAAAAACAAAATGTTTACATTCACATATACCCGGCAGCATTCATTCGTATAATCAAGTTCCTGTTGAAGTTGTAAAAGTTGATACTACCAAAAAAATGTGCCGTAACCTCTGTCATTTTCTCAGTAAGATTTTTGTTTGTAATATATAGTTTATTAATGTTATCAAATTTAATTTTAGTTGAACAGGCTAAATTATAGTTTTTTTTTAGGCTCTGGTGCCAGTTTTTTGTAAACTGTTTCTGGATCAACAATAAATGTTTGAAATTAAAATTTTGACGCAGTTGGATGTCACTACTTTGTTATATTTTACTCAGTACTTCACAACTAATTGCTTCAAATATCGAAGTTTTTTATGAAGATTTTGTCCCTGAGGTGTATGGGATACTGATGGGGCCAAACAAGGCCGAAGGTATATCTCTCATCTCAGTAACAAAATCTAATATCATTTCTCCAATCTCATGATAAAAGATCTCTGAGCCTGGGAATTGAAAATGGTATTCATTTCGATGATTACTATTTTGAATTCATCTATGTCCAGAACAATGACGTCACATGATTACAACCTACAATGAACGAAGTCGCTTGAATGCAGTTGGTCCTAGTTGGTAATTACCAATGAGAACCAGGTTATTCGCTTGAAATCGGTTATAATGAGAGCTTTGGAATGTATAGGAGGGTGAAAAAGGAAAAATGGAAGACAAAGCATTCATGTCAGGAAGCATGACATGTTATTGATTGTGTACACAATCCACAATGATAAAAATGAGCATTTTCCAAAAATGAATGAACCATCATGTTCATCATCTTCCTCTTTTATCCACACTCAACAGACCTATTCTTCTCTTCTTAAATTAAGGTTACAACAAAAAGCAAAAAGCTCATGAAAACTGCATCCTAACATATAAACCATCATTTTCAAGTTTGCCTTATGCCACTTCCTGAATCCCCCATATAACACTGATCTCATATTATCGTGAAAGCTTTGTCTATCAACTTCTCTCTGCTTCCTGAGCGATGTCAAACTTTGGGTGTGTGCTAGGGTAGCAACATTTCTTCGTTTTTGTCCCATTTTCCGCCGGATGTTTACCTTCCTGATTACTTATGGAAGTAATTTTTTCAAATGCTTCTGTAGAGAAGACAAAGGAATATGGTGGTACAGCCATATCTGCAGAAAGAGTATAAGGTGGAAGTCATTGAAAAAACTAGACAAATATTCAATTTCTACAGTATTTGAGTGCTCTGCTGTCGAAATACAATATGAGTCATATAATATTACTTTGATATGCCTTTATATATATATCCTTGTTCTTCAAACAATTAGAAAACGTTATCCAACCAAAAACATTTTCATGTAAAATATTGCCAAGACGAGGCCGTATTTCTAAAATTGTCAAAAAGTTATCAGATCTCATGTACAGCCAAGCTGCTAACTCTACACTCTTCATCTTCACTAGTCCTTATTTCACAAAATCTATGCCTTGGTAAAAATAAGTGACTTGGCCGTTTCGTAACTATAAGAACCATTGTGTGAAAGCAGCCTCGAGTTCCAGCCACGAGTTGGCGCGCGCGCCAAGGACCCTAATCTAGACTGGGACGGGGATAAGGGATGCGTCGTCGATAGGATGCTTGCGTGGAGAAGACGATGTGATATAATTTATAATACAAGAATGATTTTTTTTGTGCAGGAAAATGAATACCTAACTTCTGCAGCCGGTCTAATCATTCTGTGGGATTAAATGCGGAGTAGATCAATGAAATTTAAATTTTTCATTGAATGAACTCTTGTAGCCAGTGATTTTTAAATAAAAATTATGTTGAGTGCAGGGAAATTTGAATATTTAAATTTTTTTTCTATGAATGTGTTCCCTGAACACATCCACATACCACTCGATTTTTTCTGGCAAGGATTCACCCCCCACGACTCCCCCAATTAATTTCGAAAAAAATATGCTGAGTGTAGAAAAATTCGAATATTATGAATTTTTTTTCGGAAATGTATCCTCCTAGAGGTTCTCTTCAAGATTTACATACTACATATTTTGTCGGGCGATAATTCACCCTCCACCGCACCCCCCAAATATTACGTAAGGAATTATCTTAAGTACAGAAAAATTTAAATTATTGAACTTTTTTTCTATGAATGTGTTCTCTGAATGTGTAACGCCTAATTCTCTGTGATTTACTCAGAACGGAATACGGTAAGCTTGTCACCTAAATGCCCGGCACTCAGCCGAAGAGTAGGCTGGGTTGAAAACGCGGGAGCAATACCTAAATAGAATCAGCTAATGGGCGCCACCAGTTTATGACCGCAGATTAAAACTGGAAATCTCCACTTCTTTTGGAGACCGCCCTATATCATAAATCACATTCAATGGCGACAACTTAGAACTTTATTCAGCATACGTGAAGATGTGAGATCGAAAACAAACAGTAGGTTATAACATGAACCGTTTTCTTGTCAGCTGGTATTTATAACAAAGTAAGTTGTTTCAAAGAACAAAAAAAAATAACAGACTTATATTTTACTGAACGTGCGCACGTAAAGCTTACACTGTGATCAACAGAATAGAGAAGTACTGGTAATTTATGATCTTCGGGGTAGTTTCCCACTTTTCAAACAATCTGAGTCTAAATCTGCCTTGAGGGCATATGAATTATCTGAGAAATATATATAAGGTATATTAGACAGTCACAGACATATATCATGCATCTTATCTGCGAGTATCTCGAGGTTTAGGGGTAGTATAACGGCTATCAGGCCTCGATCTCGAACTCCACACTCCAAAGGAAAGCTGAAGACCACTGACCACTTGATGACTCAATCAAATATGTATCGGGCTGTTGTAGGAATAATGTCCCCAATAGCTTCGACCGGGACCAGGTTTTAGTCCGATACTACGACCCTAAAATTATTCGAGCACAGAATGCATCAAAGTGCATATTAAAGAAAAAAAACACAACATACCTCTTGGATGGAGGGTCGATCAATCGATGAAACCGAAGTTAACAATGCAATAAAGTTGTTGTAAGTTTTGCGTGAAACCAACATTCGATATAGAATCTCTAGAATCTCGAAAAATCCACGGGCTACTTACAAATACTTCGTATCGTGAACGAATATAAATCCTTCAAAGGTACTAGTTTCGCAAAGATTAACTGCAAGAGTTACCAATTTCCACAAACTGAAATCTAATATTTCATAAGCTTCACGAAGAAAAATGGATGAGAAAACACTCTTAGGCTTCGTACACATTAGGCGTTTAGCGTTGCGTTTAACGCGCGTTGACAGCGTACACACTGCAGCGTTAGTTCGGCGTTAGATCAGCGTTATATTATCTTAATTAAGGCGAGCATACCGTACTAGTTCAGTAAATACTTCAAAAATTAATGATGAAGTGACTCGGTGTGTGTAGTTCATCTACGGTCGATATAAAAGGCGATGCCAAAGACAAAAAAAATTTGGGTTCACCCAATATCACGCGATAGACTAACGCATGGAAGGTTTCAAATACTGTATACAAAATTACTGCAATATTGATCGAAGTTTTTCAATTATGTCAGAATGTCTGTCACTCAATATGATCAAAGTGGATAGTAAATCAACCACCTTCAGAGAGACAATATCTCCAGAAGAAATACTTGTTGTCACTTTGAAAATCGTACTTTTGAATAGAAAAATAAAAACATTTTTTCAAACAGATCCAAGCTTTCTGATTGTTGGCTTCGTAATGATTCCCACCCTGCCTGCAGTGGCGTTCGAGCTCTAGTCCACTGCTGAGAAGTCTGTGTTGATGCTAATATCAACATAGTTATACGCTCCTGAATTTATTGAGGAATATGGAAATAGATATGCTTGATGTGTTGTTTTCGTTTGAGAAATTTGTGCTCTTCGAATGATATTGAGCAATTCACTTTTCCCTGAAAGGAGTCGGTTCTTGGGTACTTTTTTCATTTCACTGTACAGGGTGGACAAAAATGGTGAACTGGAATTTTTTAACCGAAAGAAATAGAGGAAAATGAATGACACTTTACGGTCGCCGAGAAACTGATGAAGCCATCAACTGCATTCCTCTATCTTCTTTTGTTTTCGAGTTATAGGCTAAAATTAAAATTTGGGAGATTTCAATTTCGGTCTTCCGTTTCTGATTGTGCTAGGATGTTAAATGAAAACATTATACAGACACTTTTTCCATAGCAATCCAGTAGTGTAAGTGTTTCCTCAAGAGGAAAAATATACAACTTCATATATCTTATATCATAAATAAGCAAGGAAGCCTATTAGGAAAAAACTTTGTATGCTAATGGATTGCTATAAAAACCATGTCTCATAATGTTTTCATTTTGACATCTTAGCACAAACAGAAACGGAGAAAATGACCAAAGTTGACATCGCTGACATGCTGACATTGTCAGTTCCCCCTAACATTTTTTGGAACTTTTCCGTGAATATTGAAAATTTTGACTATCTCTTCCCAATTCCTTTTTTAAATATTTTATTTTTATTTTCGGGACTCGTCATGTCACACAAAGCTGGTCTTTTTTGAACCTCATCAATAAATAAGTCAGTATCGAAATGTTCAATTTCCATTTTTATGTTCAAATTAGATACAATCGTCTTGAAAACGCACGTTGAAGTGTGTATGCCTGCATAAGAACACTTGTGTCTCGAAACGCCCACCTAACGCATATTCAACGCGCGCTTCAAATAATATCTTGAAACGCACGTTTTCCGAGCGTTCGATAACAACGCTCGTTTTGCATGTGTACGGGTACATAAGAGCACTTGATTTTCGAAACGCGCCCTAGCAAGAAGCGTGTTTCGAAACACCTAGTGAGTACCCGGTCGAATATCCTCAAACGCGCGTTTCACGAGCGTTGGATCAATAACGCGCGTTTGCATGTGTACGGTTACATTGGAGCACTTGTATTTTGAAACGCGCGCTTGAATTATTCGCCACTTTTCATACAATGAAAAATCTCTCGATCAATTGAATGAAAATCGAACCCAAAACAACCGTATCAGCCTACATGTGGTCGGTACACTTTTTCTGATTCTCGGAGTCTTCGATACTCGAATTAGGAAGCAATTCATCGCCAGGTGGTCGGCAACCAGTATTTCGTGCGATCTGAATTTAAATCACAGGGTGGTCCATCCATTTCGAGAACTTTTCGATCTTTTGTTGTAACGCAGAACTAGCCGTTACAAATTGTCCTCTTCAAGATCCACATATCGCCCGATTTTGTCGGGCAAGAATTCACCTCCCAACGACCCCCAATTATTACGTAATGGATTATGCTTAGTACGGAAAAATCGGAATATTCGAACTTTTTTTTCTATGAATGTGTTCCCAGAATGCTTCTCTTCAAGATCGACATATCGCCCGATTTTGTCGGCCAAGAACTCACCCCCCACGACTCCCCCAATTACTTTCAAAAAAACTTTGCTGAGTGCAGAAAAATTCGAATATTGTGAATTTTTTTTCGGAAATGTATCCTCCTAGAGGTTCTCTTCAAGGTTTACATACTACCATATTTTGTCGGGCGATAATTGACCCCCCACCGCACCCCCCAAATATTACGTAAGGAATTATCTTGCAGAAAAATTTAAATTTTTGAACTTTTTCTTCTATGAATGTGTTCTCTGAATGGTTCTCTTCAAGATCCACATATCGCCCGATTTTGTCGGGCAAGAATTCACTCCCCACGACTGTCCAAATTAATTTCAAAAAAACTTTGCTGAATGCAGAAATATAGACAGAAATATTAGAATATTGTGAATTTTTTTTCGGAAAGGTATCCTCCTAGAGGTTCTCCTCAAGATATACATACAATCATATTTTGTCAGGCGATTATTCACCCCCACCATACGCCCCAATTATTACGTAAGACGTTTTCACCAATGTAATCCAGAAGAAACAGAAACAGCCAAAATCAATCAGGAATAATTTCACCTAACGTTTCGCCTACAACTTCGGTAGGCATCCTCTGAAGATGCCTGCCGAAGTTGTAGGCGAAACGTTAGATGAAATTATTCCTAATGGACCACGGCCAATAAGCCCGGAAGACTCTTTTCATACCAGTATATCCGGTCGTGAAAGCCTTAAACTATTCAAAATCAATCAATTTGGAATAATCCGTATAGAAAATTTTTATTTAAAAATCACTGGCTACAAGAGTTCATTCCATGAAAAATTTAAATTTCATTGATCTACTCCTCATTTAATCCCACAGAATGATTAGACCGGCTGCAGAAGTTAAGTATTCATTTTCCTGCACAAAAAAAAATCGTTCTTGTATTATTTATGATAGGAGAGACATTTCCATTCCAGTCATCTTGAAAGATTAAGAAAATTGCATACAGAATTTAGAGTTAATTGACGAAGAGAAGAATTTACTTAGGGCGAAGAATATTAATATAATAACGAATTTTTGGTATAAATTTCAACCAACAAAAAAATATTGCCCAATCCGAGATTGTTTTAGAGAAGCTAGATTATTTCTTAAAAACCATCCAGACCTGCTAGTAATGAGGTCTGACAAGTGAAACTCCACGGTACTTATGTTAAAGAGCGAATATCAAGAATATATGTATAACTTATCAGCCGATAACGATGTGTACAGGAAGCTGAAAATAGACCCAACCTTAAAACTTGGAAAACGGGCAAACAAACTGATCAATGAGTTGAAAATAGCATTAGTAAACGATGAAAACACTGCCAAAAGTTTAAAACAACACAACTCAGTACCTCCAAAATTATATGGTTTGCGAAAAACTCACAAACAAAACCTATGCATTAGGCCCATAGTAAGTTGCTTGGGCTCTCCTTCATATAATCTATCACAATTTCTTCATGAAGTCCTATCCATGGTGAACTCGACATCACCCTATTCAATAAAAAACTCATTTGAATTTGTGTCATTTAGTGAAAGTATCATCCTTCCTTTGGGCTTTACTCTGTGCTCATTAGATGTGGTCTCCCTATTCACTAATATACCTAGAAACCTCGTACTGACACTAGTAAAAGAAAAATGGCATTTTATATCTTCCTACACCGATATGCCAAAAAAATAATTCTTGGAAATCATAACGTACATCTATGGGTCTAGTTTTTTCCAATTTGAGGGAGAATTTTACCAACAAATCGATGGTTCAGCAATGGGAAATCCAGCCAGTCCATCCTTAGCCAATTTTGTAATGACACATTTGATTGAAAAATATCTGTAAAAACTCAGTTTTGTAGTCGCTTTCATCAAACTTTATGTGGATGATACATTACCTTCTGAAAGAACTGACGAACTTTCATCTGTTTTCAATCAATATCATCCACGCATTAAATTCACCATAGAAAAAGAGAAAGAAGGGGAGTTGGCCTTTTTGGACATTAAAGTTATACGTAAAGGAGATGGTACTCTGTTAACGAAATGGTACGTAAAACCTACGAGTCTGGTCGCTTGATTAATTTTCATTCAGAGACCTCTAGATCTTATAAGATAGGTAGCATGAAGAACCTCATTTATAGATCAGCGAATCTCAGCTCAATTATATTTCACGAAAAAAACTTAAAAAAGATTAAAGAAATCCTGAAAATTAATAATTACCCCACAACATTCGTGAATAAAATAATTAATGAGTACAATCCTTTAGCCTCTAATAACAATCCTGGAGTCTGTGCAACGTTGGAATACTAGGCTTCCATTTGGACTCATAAGACCAGACTATCCAACTCGGTTGAAGATGATGGACCTTCAATCTTTTAAGGATCGCCGCAACAGGGGCGACCTTATTGTCACTTACCGGGCTCTGCATGGATTTTTTGGAGTGGGATTAGATCACCTTTACAGAAGATGTACCACACAACTGCGTGGTCATGACTATAAACTCGGGAAGGAGAATTTTAGAACCTCACAGCGTCAAAGCTTCCTGTCCAACAGAGTATTTGATAGCTGGAATAGGCTGCCACAGAGTGTAGTTGGTGCGAGTACGGTCAACGCTTTCAAAAACAGACTTGATCGGTTCATGTGTATCCGTGATCAAAACTAAACATTAGTTCTGTGTGCCTGTTGGGATCCACTTTCATTGTTTTCACATATTTTTATTCTTTGTTGATTTTTTTTTCTTTGGAACATTGAGCATTTCGTTACTTTTTTTTTTGTATTGATTTTATGGGTTATTTGCCCCTACTCTTATATGAACAATAATAATAATAAAAATAATAACAATGATATCCGTAGCTTAGACGATCAGGACAAGAAATATTTCAGATTTCCGTACATATCAGGCCTGAGTCACAACATCGCTCATTCAATAAAACAGGAATCAAGTGCGTCTGAGCTTGTATTTTACAACCTGAGAACGACGCAGTTGTTATTCTCCAAACTTAGAGACCCTACCCCCCACAACAACTGTTCGAGTATCGTATATATAAGATACCATGTTTGGGCCTGCTGAAGGCGAGAATAAGACAACACAAGTATGACTGTGATGATAGATTCCGGGATAGGGATAGTTCAACAGCTTTAGCTACCCATAGGTTCGAGGAAAACCATCATTTCGTCGAAATACTGGACGTTGAAAATAATTGGAAGAAGAGAAACATCAGCGAAATGATTTTTATAAGAATGAATGACACGGTGAACCACAGAACTGACACCCAAGATCTAAGTCAATTGTACACAAATTTATTGTTTATGTATCGTGATTCCCGATTTCCGACATAAATACCATTCATATGTCTCCACTGTCTGCATGTGATAACAGCGGTTTCTCGATTATCAGTTGTAATGTTGACATCGATCGAAAATTTAAATTCGAAAGTTAACAAAGTCTCAACTGGGTTGCAATTTTTCCGAATATCACTAGAGATAATATCGATTTCATCAGACAGAATGAACTTGGTAAGTTAGTATACCATAGTTTCACCCGTTCCAATTAATTATTATTGTATATAATATTTTTTATTTTTTATATTATATTGTTATGTATATGATGTTTTAATGAGTTGACACCATTTTATTTATACATTTTATCATTGTTGTTAGTTGTCATCCTAATTGTTGTTTTGTATGTGCTATACTGATAAAAATTTTAATAATAATAATAATAATCATTTATTTGCCATATTGAAAATTACACAAACAAGACATATAGTAAACCATTCACCTTAGGCAAAAAGGAGTCTGAAAACACATAAGTGATTCTAGTTCAGCCCCCTGCTAATATTAAAAACAAAAATTCAATATAAATCAAGTGCGCCCGCCAATGCAGTCACCACATGCCATCAACAACCCTCCCGACCAATGAACTCCAAAATTTCAAGCACAGCAAATGATTAGCACGTATCCAGAAGAAATTTCTTGTACCTGATTCTGAAAGTATTAATTTTCAATTTTTTAAAATCTGATGGTATATTATTATAAATGAAATATATCTGATACACAAATGTAAATCTTTTGTATTCAGTCTTGAAAAAGTTCGAATATACGGACGAAACGTCGGCATAAGTTCAACGTAGTCTTGTTCTACACCACCTGTCCTAGCTCCTGTTAAAAAACCCAGTATGTACAGGGTGGGCAAAATTGGTGATACATGAACTACAACTATTTAACCCAACGAGATAGAGAAAAATGAATGGCACGTTACGGTGACCTTTTTTAGAGAAACTGATAATGCCATCAACTGTATTCCTCTATCTTTTTTTGTTTTCGAGTTCTAGGCCAAAATTGAAATTTGGGCGATTATCTCCGTTCCTGTTTGTGCTAGGATATTGAAATAAAAACAGGCACTTTTTTCATAGCAATCCAGTAGCGTACTTTGTTTTTTCCCAAAAGGTTTCCTTGCTGAGCTATAACATAAAGTTGTGTTTTTTCTTATAGAAACAATAGTTTCAAATGGCTTAGGAAGAATCGTCATTTTTTTTCCCGTTTCAGAAATATATCATACACCATACATCGCCCTCAGATTCATTCAGATATCATGAAAAATATAGTTTGTATGTAAAATTTGAATTATTGAGTATTAAGTAGGCTTAATCACAGAAGAATATATCTCTACGCATAGTGTCATTATTATTTTGTGATTGAATAATTGATTCAATTTTTCGTGGTTTGATCTCTGTTCAGAACAACTGTCAATAATTAATTATTGACAGAACTGCCTTGCATATTTTGAAACGGAACAAATTCAAACCATACAAATATCGTAAAGTTCATAGATTGCAAGATTCTGAATACAATTTTGCCAGTGGTGCATGAATAAATGTTCTGTAAATGTAAATTTCTATAGATCGATCATTTGGACTGATGAGGCATATATTGGCAGTAATGGAATAGTCAACCGACATAATCACCATTATTGGTCTGACGAAAATCTTCGCCAAATTATGGATAACGGAATTCAACAAGGGTGATTTGGTTTCAGTATATGGGTAGCGTTGAATGGAGATGGTGTTTTAGCCTATCACTTATATGAAGATACTTTGGATGGGGAAATATATGAAAATTTATTGCATCGGCATATCGAACCCATCATCGATAATCTTTCTTTACACGAATGTTTATTTTCAAGAGGATGGTGCACCTCCTCATAATTCAAGGAATATTAAAAGTTTTTTGGACAGGAATTTTGGAACTCATTGGATTGGCACATATGGACCTGTCAAATGGCGGGCTCGATCAATACCTTACTAGAGCACAAGGCCATGAAACAACATTGGTGACGTCATCATAGGTAGTCCAAGTCAATTCCGAAATGCCAAAATATATCGATCGATTTAGATTTATTTTTTTCAACAGAAAGGAGTAGATAGGATCGTTGTAAACGAAAGTATTTCGAGGTTATTTGTGATATTTGAAAGATATGATAGATAGTGTTTTTCTCAGTAAAAGCATTAAGATTGAACTCCTAATGTTAAAAATGTAATAGAAGGTTAGTTCATTCATTCATTGAAATTTATATCCATTATCATAAGAAAAAACATTTTAGGAGAAGTGGTATTGCATGCTGGTCATATTATTATTTGTAGAAATTTGAGGAAAAGGATACTTCCAGTAGGAATTAGTGGAAAAATAATCAATAATATGGAATTGGCAAAAATATCAGCATATAGTTGTTCTTGTGAAGCTTGTCCTAATATCTATTTAAATATTCGAAAAATAATTGGAAAGTGGCATTAAATACATACTTTGATCCAAGCAGAAGAACAAGATTCATATAGTTGCAGTTCCCAGAAGGTCTAATCAAGCCTTAAAGGCTTTATTTCAAATAATAATATTGATACCCTGATGCACAAACATGATCAGTTTTGTTTGATATATGTATTGATATATAGGTATGTTATAGTAAACATATTGAGGTATAACACAAATATATATAAAAGATATTCTGTAGACTACTTTCTACTCTTTGAGTTAGCTAAAGTGTTCACGGCCTGGCAGCTGTACGCACACTCTCTTTTATACTACCAAAGGAAAAAACTGTAAATGGGAATTGTTTTTGGTCAAGAAATAATAATATGAAGTTACTCATGGTTAAGACAAGTTGAAGAAACTTCACCCTACCTAGAAGCTCTGTTATAAGATGTATTGTCGAATCAAATCATACTGTCGGAAAGTTAAATTATGGACAAGGCAGCAGCCCTCACAATTCTAGCAAACTTCCCATAATTGAAACAATTTTGTCTCAGAACTATATTCGAATTAATGTTCATTCTCCCTATTTATCATTTTGTTTTTGTGTAGATTCTGAAAATTTCTTTTTTTTTATTTTAGATTTTCACACACGTCTTTGGACTGTGGGTGCATGATGTTTATTCAAGTTGATTTAAAACTATAGTGAAGGAAAATTATTTCATGAATAAACATATTATTATATTTGCTTTTTATCAGGAAAATATCTGTAGGGATATTTCATTTGATATTTTTAAGTAAAATGCAAATATTCAGCTTCATGAAAACTTTTATTAACATTATTGTTACATTTTGATAATTTTCAGCATTTCAATTTTAATGTATATAGAACAAAAGCTGCCCTTTACTGTTTTTCCATTTTTCCAACCATATCGAAAAATTGTGCAGAAACTCAAAAATGTATTGAGAATTGATGGTGACTGTGGTTCTTTGAATTTATTTCGAAGTCTTTGTCCTTTTAGGGGTGTTTTCACATTAATTATATCCCACCATCTGGCAATTAATGCTAGGAAAACTGAGGTATCCTTATAAGATGACAAGCATACTTTGGGTCCTAGTTGTTCTAGGGCTGCTACAATGCTGTCATTAAATACTTGCAAAACTAATTTCACATTTTGTCTTTCTATTGAAGAAGGATACAGAGCGTTCAATGATAAAGTTTATCCATATTTTATCAGTTGACCGTTTTGACGCATATGCATTTCTTTTAATGCACCAAATGCAGCTACTTGTTGCATGTTCAATAGTATTGTTGGAGCCCCCAACAATATTTCCTCCATTATAGTCCAAATCAGGGTTTATATGTTTTTCATCTACCATTAACGAAACAATTTTGTCATTAGTGTCTGATAAATAAAACTTGCTTTTTATGTACTGTAAGAAATGTTCGTCACATTGTTCATATCTAGGAAATTGTTTGAATAGTTCGTGGAGACGGAAGGGTAAGTTTACCACATCCTCTTAAAAATATATAACCATGTGGAGATATTTGAAATAGCAAGCAAGAAAATAGCATCATTTCATATGAATATCTGCATCTGGTTTTTGTCCCAATGGTGGAGAGCTGAAGTTGTTCTCGCACAAATTTTATTGTATCTCTACCACAATTCTCTTGACTATTTTCCATGTCTTCAGATAGATCCTCCAAAATATCATTTATAAAGTTGAGTTTTTCCTTTATTTTGTCACCACTCTTTTTATTAATGTTATTAAAACACAGCACACTGCCGCACAAAATTTTGTCCAAAATATTTATGTCTGTAACATGCACTGGAAATATTAAGTCCACCCTGATATTTTTAAATAGTACATCAACCCTCAAGTCTTCAGACACATAAACTTTTATTTTTACAACTGGAATTTCTGATGACTCGTCCAAATAGAAAAAAAACAGGTTTTTTTTCCTTTAGCCATTATCCAACCTTCTGGAACAGACACTTCTTTAAAAGCCTCAGCTGAAGCTGCAAATGACACAGCTGAATCATATGCTGAACTTGATTTAATACTCTCAGCTATGGCTTTCTCAAGATCTCGGCATTCCATTTTTGATCGCTTGGATTGAGGAGAAACTCTAGTATGGACATCTGATCTGCTCAAATAGGCTGGACAACCAGGCAATTTTGTTGGTATCGCTCCTAAAACAAATGTTAAAAGAGAAATAGAAGACCACTTGATAATTAACATTTTGTTAAATTGCACATTTCTACTAGTCTAATCCCCCATATCCAAAGTCCATACAAGCCAAAAAATTTTAAGATGTACCTATAATGAACCACAGTTCATAGTAATAATTAAGTAAAAATAAATACTTACATATTTTTAACCTAGGAAACTTTGATGGTTTTTTGACCTGTGACTTCATGTTTATAGCTTGTGGACTTTTCGATGAATTCTGGTTGGCAATGTAGTTCGCAAACCTAGAAACAAGTTACTTTTCAGAGGCAGGCAAAACAGTTTGATTTTCAATAATTAATACCTCACTGCTGTTACGAGGAACGAAATCTTCCCTTTAATGGCATCTAACCAACTTTTCTTAAGTTGCTCGTCTTTGGGAAACCCAAATGATTACCCCTGCATTTGGGAACAGAGCAACGAAATGGCATGATATCGCCTGGAAAAAACTGAGATATCAGCTAAGAAAAGAACTTAAAAATATCAAAAGTCTCGAAGAAAAAATCAAAATTAAATCTACATAATAAGAACTAGAGGTAAATTTTAGTGAACCAATATAAGCAGGCCTTTTGCCTTACCTGTTATGAACTGATGTAACACCAAAATAAATACAAATATATGAATAAACACTGAAAAACACTCACAATACCGGCAAAACATACACAAATAATGGCGGATGATTGACTACTCACACCCTTCACCAGTGTTACCACCTTTTTTTTCGGAAATCTACCGAAAATCATTTCGAAATCTACCAAAAATTTACCGGATTCTGAATGAAATCTACCAAGAATTTATCGATTTTTTTTTATGTATTCTAATTATCCGATACTTTATAATGCTATTGAGAGATGGTTAAAGTGACCTCAACATGATATATTTCAATTAAAATGATTCTTTGTTTCATAATAAAGGTGAAAATAACAGAAATATAGTGCGTTGTCGCAAATCGGAACCACAAAGTTGGATTTATACCGTCATAGAACAAACTCAGTTGGAATTTTGAACTGGAAATGACATATATGATCCAGACATTAACATGAACAGTTTGGTTCTAGCATTCCTTTATGAAGTTTATATACCTCTGTGTTCCGAAATATGTGTCAATCATTGTAGATAATCAAAAATAACTCGTATTTGAGGGAATAGGCAAATCCACTGAAAATCTACCGAAAATCTACTGAAGAGAGTCGACTACCAAACTTCTCTCCAAATCGCCGAAAATCTACCAAAAAAGTAGAAATCTACCAAAGGTGGTAACGCTGCCCTTCACCCCCCATCAGCTGTCATTCTGTTTCATGGCCTTGTGTTCTAGTAAGGTATTGGCTCGATCACCTGATCTGTCACCATTAGATTTTTTTCTTGGGGTCATATGAAAAATTTAATTTATAAGAACACTTTCATCAACAAAACTCAGTTGAAGGGAGTTGTAGAAAATTGTTTAAGAAGAATGCGAAGTGTGCATATTCTGAATTCTCTCAGAAATGTCAGAAAAA
This sequence comes from Hippodamia convergens, assembly GCA_038502775.1. Lineage (NCBI taxonomy): Eukaryota > Metazoa > Arthropoda > Insecta > Coleoptera > Coccinellidae > Hippodamia > Hippodamia convergens. The sequence continues at coordinate 80,489,338 of CM076607.1, forward strand.
GGTGCCGATTGTGTGCAGAGAACACAGGTCGCCAGTTTGAGCACTTATTATAAATCAAAGTCTTGTGATCGTTGAAAAATAGAACTATAATAATACTCATAATACATAATACTCATTATTTTGAATTAACATACAAACTGTATTCGATACGAATATTTCTCGAATGTGGCTTTTTGACAGGACCAAGCACAGTATCTGCCAAAAATGTTCAAAATATCTAACATTCGGTTGATATTTTTCGGGTTAAAGATAAAAATATGCATCATGTGCTACCCTTTTATCGTCATGAGCTGAAATAAAACTTTTTAGCGAATGAATTCTTCAGCATTCGCTCAAGTGGCGAAAAAGAAGCGACCAAATCATTTATTTTGACCAAAGCATAGAGTTTGTGAAAAATAAGGAATTGTGAAGATGAAGATTGGAGAGTTAGCAGCTTGGCTTTACATGAGATCTGATAACTTTTTGACAATGTTAGAAATACGGCCTCGTCTAGGCTATATTTTACATGAAAATGTTTTTGGTTGGTCCCCTTATTCAAAATTTAAAAATTCATAACAAGGAGTCCTCCGTATATATCAATTTTCAGACCACTAGCATCAAACTTTTACATTCTCTGGTTCTAAGGGTTGGGGGTGAAAGCTTCAAGTTTAGGAATTTTCCCGTTGTTTGTGTACTGAAACTACCTCACATACCAAATTTCAACTTGATTGGACATCGGGAATTACCCCAACAGTTTTTATGATCATCAGTGAATGACGAAAAAAGGGGTTTTTAGATATCTATTAAGTCTAAAGTGTACGAGTTATGCATTTGAAATTTTGCACGTTTGATAAGTTCACTACTGGCATTATATCCTGAGAATTTTGTTCATCTACTATATTCCAAACTCAAGTTATGAAAGTTCAAAAATACGACAAAACACTTCGAGACAATATAGGTAGTGCCCCGGCACGGCGCTTCGCTTGGCTCGTCTTGGGTATCTCATACTTGTATTGAATATTTCCCTCCTGTCAAAAATAGTCTAAAGAGAATGCAATTATCGAAAATTACAGCGATAATTGCATTGTAGAGAGCGAAAGATCCCTGCGATAATTGCACTTCTCGTATCCCTAGCAATTTCGGGAAATATTCCCCCGAATTACATTAGTGCATCAAAATGGCCTAATAATTCTGCATTCCAGCGTGTTGTCTTTGAAAAACTGCAATCGGTCATTTTCATTTTTGGAGAAAGAGCCCGGCACTGAAGGTGTGAACTCATGCAGTTTTTAGACAACACGCTGTCAAAATTGTCGGTAATTTTGATGCACTTGTGCAATTACTTCCGATAATTTCTATACCAATCATAGAGAGATGAAAGCTGAAATTCTGCATTCTCATATTTCAGATCACACAGGGCAAATTCTGTCGACTTACTTTATAAATTTGTTTATTTGACCGAACCTGCCCAGTCAGAAGATGAAAAAAATCCAACATGGAATCAGCAAAATAATCCGAAAATAAAAGATTGTAAAAAACGCTTAGATATTTTATACATCTTCAAGTCAGTGAATAAAACTCATGAAAACTTATACCAGAAGGAGAAAAAGATGTATCAAGAAAAAATTAAAAATTCAGATAATAAATCTAAATGCATGTGGTCAATCTTCAGAGAGATAAAAGGACAAGATTGTGAATCAGAAATTAAAATATCAGATGACCTAGAACTTCTTGCCAACAGATTCAATATTCAATTTGCCCATGCCCATAATGCCCTGCTCAGTCAACCAAAACTAAATCTGGAGCACAATGTAAAGTATCGGGACAGATCAGTACTTTTTGGCCGAACCATTGAAGTAGAACTCACTGAAATAATAAAATCATTTAAGAATAAACTGAGCTATCGATGGTATTTCTATAACCGTTATTAAAACCACTATCGAAGAGATTATCACTCCATTGACTTTCATTGTCAATAGTTCAATAAAATCTGGCATTTTCTTGGTTTGTCTGAAGCTGGCCAAATTTCAAGAAGGGAGATAGAGCTCAACTTGAAAAGTACAGACCAATCTTAGGTTGCTAAGCTTTTCTAAGGTCTTGGAGGCGGTGATTGCAAGAAAACTAACTGGCTTCTTGAGTGAAATAATGTCCAATTCACAACACGGTTTCATACAGGGTAAATCAACGAAGACAGCTATTTAGAGTTTTCTTCGCAATATATACCATGCTCTCAAGAATGGCAATATCACAACTGACCTATTCCTGGATCCTGGATCTATCTAAAGCCTTCAACTCACTGTCTCATGAACACATCCTTAACAAGCTAGAGGCTTATGGAATAAAGAGGACCAGGATGGAATTGGTTTCGATCTTACTTAACAAAGAGAAAACAAATGACCACACTAACAAGAGATGGCGACACTGAAATATCGGAAATAATAAAAGTAACACTTGGAATACCACAAAAGGTAGCATATTCGGACCAATACTCTTTGTTCTGTTTACCAACGATGTTGACACTATCAAAGAAGGTATGGAAATTGTTGAAATTGTTAAATATGCTGATGACATAAATATTGCTATCAAGGCCAAATCATACCAGGATGCTATCACAAAATCAAATTTAATTATGAATCAAGCAATTCACTGGTTCAGGACAAATGGATTATTACTGAATAAGGAGAAAAGAGTAGCTGTCCTATTTAAATCACGGACTCTAGTTTCATTACAACTGAAGCAATCAACTTAGAGTCAACCACCATGAAATTGGGTCCATCTACGAAATTTCTTGGAATTCACTTGCACGATACCTTAAGTTGGCATATAGATGAGCTATGCAAATCATTGACTTTTGTGTGCTTGTCCATGGGAGTGTTGTCAAAATAATTAGATTTTCCAACAATGAAAACCTTATATTATGGAGTTTTTATTATGACATTATGTTTCACGGATCTGCAAGGAAACACCAGCCATTTATATTCAAGAATGTCTCTTAGACCTTCAAAGAACAGAGAGCATTTTGTCAGTTCCCAACCCAGAATCCATCATAATTATTATTAACATGAACAGGGGTCGTTGTGGCTTCGTTCAGCCTTCCGGGAACTTCGACCGCAAGGATCTTTTGTTCTTAGAATCCATAATACTCACACATGCTACAATATTCTGCTGTAGGTGGTATGAGAGTTGGACGTCCACATCGCAGGAGTCTGAATGAACAGAAGATAACAAGACATGGTCTTAAGAATAAGGAAGAAGAAGAAGAAGAAGAAGAAGAATCCATAATACTCAAGCATTAATTAAAGATATTCTTACCTACAGCAGAATATTGTAGCATAAAATACTCCAATAGATTGCCACTCAGGAGAGAACTGAACTTCAGGAGATGATGAATAAATGAACTGTTGAATTAGTTTTAATTCTGGTGATATTTCATTTCATTGTTGTGTTACATTGTAAAATCTCATTACTTTGAAATAAAGGATAAAGGGTATTATCATTATTATTATATAATTGTACAATTTGGCTGGGAGGCTTTAATACCCAACACATTTCTTGGGTATCCAGTACTTAACTCAAACCCCAAGGGTCTTTATTTTCTTAAATGTCTTTTAAAAAGTGACCTTGTTCTATTGAATCAATCATGTCGCACCAGATTAACCAGATTAACAGAATTGGAACCTTGATGAATACATGAACTGTTGAATTAGTTTTTATTCTGGTGATATTTCATTTCATTATTGTTTTACATTGTGAAAACTCATTACTTTGAAATAAAGGGTATTATCGTTATTATTATATAATTGTACAGTTTGGCTGGGAGGCTTTAATACCCAACACATTTCTTGGGTATCCGGTACTTAACTAAAACCCCAGGGGTCTTAATTTTCTTAAATGTCTTCTGAAAAGTGATCTTGTTCTACTGAATTAATAATGTCGCACCAGAGTAACAGGTTCAACCACTCATAGTTGTGCTCATGATATGGCTGTTGTTACGGTAAGTAGAACATTTTGTCATAGCAAATGTTTTCAACTTGTGATCAATTCTTGCCATTTTTAGTTGCATAAGACTGAAGAAACACTCAAATCCAGAATACTTTGGAAATTAGTTTCAGAATACTTTGTCGGTTCATTCAAAAATATGTTATTATAAAGACAGAGTTAATTTCAAGCACTCTTCGGTTCGTTACTTAAAAATTAGAAACGTCAGAAGTTTCTGTTCCTTATCAAGACAATCCTAAATCCTTGAACCGAAATGTTACTAATGGAATATCACAAATATAATTTCGATTTTTCACAGCTACCCAATATGTCAATATTTATTGAACGGATTATTCCTTTTTTTGTGTACATGTATATTCAAGTGGTGAATGATAATAAACTATTTTGATCTCAAACAAATATGCACACAATTTACCAACTCTATTGAAATTAAATACGTGTTCTGAATTGTGAGAGAGAAGTGAGTATTCTTACTAAAATCTCACATCACGGAACAACGCCTAAATATGAATTTAATTTGTACGTCATGGGGTGCTGACCCGACTACTCTTCGCACAGCAGCCCTTGCCCTGGTTTTTTCCACCGCTGAATATTGTTGCCCTGTTTGGCTCAATAGTGTTCATGTTCAGAAAATCGATGCACAGCTCAATTTTTCAATGAGAATAATTACTGGAACCATCCGATCTACACCTATCCAATGGCTACCAGTCCTATCAAATATAGTTCCACCACATAATCGAAGAGGGTCTGCAACTTGGAATTCTTGGAATAAATTCAATTCATTTCCGGATACTTTTCCAATACTTTCCTACGTTCCAGAAAATAGAATTCCAAGACTGAAATCCCGTAAACCTATTTGGTCGAATGACTTTCTGAATTCGAACTTCAGCTACAAGGAAATCTGGAAATCCGAATGGGATGCAAGTTCTTTATCTAATAAAGATCTAATATCTGATCCATCGAATAAAGTTCCTGGTTTTAACCTTCCCAGGAGAATATGGTCCCTTCTCAATAGAATAAGAACAGGTCATGGTCGTACCAATAGCATGCCTTTCAAGTGGAATTCATTTGATAGTCCTAATTGTGAATGTGGTGAATCAGAGGAAACAGTTGAACACCTAATTAATAATTGTTCGATTTATAAATTCCAAGATGGCATTATAGCCAAACACAATATATCAAACTCATTTTTGCAATGGGTTGAAAATTTTAGATCAATTTGATGAAGTATAAATTGAATTCTCTTGCTGTTCTGTCTTTTTTTATTTTCAGGTTGGAGTTTGTGTTTGGAAATCCTTCCTCCGAAGAGCCGGTCCGACAATCGTGATGTCCTTCTATATTTATTTTTTTTACGGGGAGACAGGTTTATTCGGCTGAGGTTTTTTCCCCTGGCTCTATAGTATCGTATGATACTATAGTATCATACGAAGAATGTTATGGTACCCCGTTCCTTTTTTTTACCTCAGCTCAGGTTCTTTTTGTTTCAACATTTATTGTATTATTTTAGCTCTCTTATTCAAATGAATATATATATATATATATATATATATATATAATTATGTATTTTGGGTTGAAGACACCGTTTTTAAAAACAGTTTTATTTAGGAACAATGAGATGATACAGCAATGATACAATTATTCTTAAGAGACAGATTATTCTTGAATGACGAATTATTCTTGAGAGATATTTTCATATCGCATTAATTTATACCTTCGGTATTACGATGCATTCAGCAATGAGATAAGAGACACGTGTGCTTAGTCAGCTAAAGTTAATATGGTCATATTCAGAAGCTAATGAGAATACAATGTATGGAATATATCAGAATACAGGGGGTGTATTACATAATTCCTCCCCCCTTTGGATGAAGGTATCACCTTGATTAGGTGTAGCTTTACGTATTTTAAAATATTTAAATAACAAGTATAAAATAAATTAATAAATTTGAGTACTTCGGTGTGAAATGGTTTATTTGTCGAAAACCGAGCGCTTTCGGCCTAATTAAAAGGCCATCTTCAGGGTTTTCCTGGAAGGGTATATGTAAGTTGTATTGAGTAAATAATTAAATGAAGAATAGTTACCCGTCCAAGAAACCATCACAAACATACAGGCGGAAACGGTCATCACAGCATTCAACGGACAAGATTCACAAAAGGGTGAATTTAAGACACTGTAAAATTATCGGTTCCGAATATAAAACCGTGAAAACAACAAAGGTTTACAACCTCGAGACCCCGAGAGAACAAAAAATGAATATCCCAACTATCAACACATTGTTGAATGTGACGACAGCGGGGTCAAATCGAAATGGAAAGTCATGGGCGTAGTGACATAGGGGGACCTCGAAGTCATATCACAAATTAAAATTCTTTTAGACGTCAAACAAGGAAATAAAAACAAAATTAAACGAGACGCATACAAAGCAGGGACACTCAGTCAAATCAAGCTCCTAAATAACGGAGTAAAACTATTATTCAAGTTTAAGTTCACCTGGGTGTTAACACAATTTTCATTTGAACGTAGTTCCCGAACTATTTCGATATCCTCCAAGAGGTTCATCTTCATACTGTATCTGTTTGTCACAATTCTATGGAGGATCTTGGAGTTGCGGTTGGGGCTGAATGAGTGACCTGTAAACCTGAGGTGATGGCCGAACGCTGATGAATTAGGTCTGTTCAAATGTTCTTTTATTCTCCAACTTTCTTCTGGTCTGTCCAACGTACGAGGCCTCACAATCGTTACACTCCAACTTATATATTCCACTGCAATGTAAACTATTCACCCTATCTTTCGAGTTACATAGTAGGTTGTTACTCAAGGAGGAAGAGTTGGAATAAGAGATCCTTACATCCTCACAAGAATTCTCAAGAATGCGTAAAACGGCATTAGAAAAATGACCCAAGTAAGGGAGGGAAAAATATCTGAGATTTGAGTCGAGAAGATTCGAACAATAAGCCAAATCTCGCCTTCTTCTAGACATTATACTAGTGCTAAGCTTTTCCACTAGAATAGGGTTGTATCCGTTGTTGTGAGCAATCTGTTTTATAATATTGAGTTCTTTTTGTCGGTTATTCTCGGAAAGGGGTACATTGAGGGCTCTGTTGATTTTTCCCTCCCTTACTTGGGTCATTTTTCTAATGCCGTTTTACGCATTCTTGAGAATTCTTGTGAGGATGTAAGGATTTCTTATTCCAACTCTTCCTCCTTGAGTAACAACCTACTATGTAACTCGAAAGATAGGGTGAATAGTTTACATTGCAGTGGAATATATAAGTTGGAGTGTAACGATTGTGAGGCCTCGTACGTTGGACAGACCAGAAGAAAGTTGGAGGTCAGAATAAAAGAACATTTGAACAGACCTAATTCATCAGCGTTCGGCCATCACCTCAGGTTTACAGGTCACTCATTCAGCCCCAACCGCAACTCCAAGATCCTCCATAGAATTGTGACAAACAGATACAATATGAAGATGAACCTCTTGGAGGATATCGAAATAGTTCGGGAACTACGTTCAAATGAAAATTGTGTTAACACCCAGGTGAACTTAAACTTGAATAATAGTTTTACTCCGTTATTTAAGAGAACTTAAACTTGAATAATAGTTTTACTCCGTTATTTAAGAGCTTGATTTGACTGAGTGTCCCTGCTTTGTATGCGTCTCGTTTAATTTTGTTTTTATTTCCTTGTTTGACGTCTAAAAGAATTTTAATTTGTGATATGACTTCGAGGTCCCCCTATGTCACTACGCCCATGACTTTCCATTTCGATTTGACCCCGCTGTCGTCACATTCAACAATGTGTTGATAGTTGGGATATTCATTTTTTGTTCTCTCGGGGTCTCGAGGTTGTAAACCTTTGTTGTTTTCACGGTTTTATATTCGGAACCGATAATTTTACAGTGTCTTAAATTCACCCTTTTGTGAATCTTGTCCGTTGAATGCTGTGATGACCGTTTCCGACTGTATGTTTGTGATGGTTTCTTGGACGGGTAACTATTCTTCATTTAATTATTTACTCAATACAACTTACATATACCCTTCCAGGAAAACCCTGAAGATGGCCTTTTAATTAGGCCGAAAGTGCTCGGTTTTCGACAAATAAACCATTTCACACCGAAGTACTCAAATCTATTAATTTAATTCAATCTCTTGGTGTGCACAACCACCTTCGTAATAAGTATAAAATAGACAAAAACATAAATATTCCTATAATAATCATAAAAGTTGATGCTGGATGGAGTTTTCATCTTCGTATGTCTTCTAAGTTGACATCGGGGATATCTTCTTCTCGAAATTCTTCTTTCTCCTTTTCTTGGGATTGGTTTTGTGGGACTATCGCCGTCTTGGGTAAAATAATGTATTTTTCTTCATTTTTGATCGAAATTGGAAATATCTCTTTTTGGAAATTACTTATGATGCATTTCGATTGGATTATAGCCATCGGTGAAGTAAAGTAATATTTAGTTTGCTGAGGACATTTTTCTTGAATTTCTATATTATCAATCGAAAGGATGCTTCCATCTTCTAAAGTTTTCAAATTTGATATAGGTATAATTTCTTTTCTGGGACAATTTTCTAAGTGCGTCTTCAATACCGTCTTCATACATTCAGGAGGTTTTGTCAGGGAGTCTTGATCACAAAGGTAATCTTCTTCGACAGCATGACATTCATCGGTTGACCATTTCAATTCTTCTTTTTGAGTGAGCATATAAGGATTGGTATAAGGAAGGGTAGAGTTATTCTGAGGGATATAGTAAAACTTGTAAAGATTAAAATTTTCTTCATAAACGGTAGGAATTGATATAAGAAATAATAGAACTTTCTCTTTAAACATAACTTTTGTATGACATAATTGATAATAATCCTTTAAATGGTGCATTGGAATGATTGTGTCATTTTTAATTAGTTCTGCGAATTTTGTATATGGTAAAATAGATTCATGTAGGATATGAAGTCTTGCAAAGCTCACTGCTGTTTGAATTTCATCTAGTATACTTTTAATATCCTTAATTTCAAATGTAAGAAGATGCATGTGTTCAATATGTCTGAATTGCGGTATTGTTTGTAATAATTTAAAATTATCTGCGAATTGTCGAAATTTATCAATATACTTATTTTTCAAATCATTAATTACTGTAGCAATCTGCTTTTGATTTCTCATAAGTGTGTCCTCGTTTCTTGCTATACTTTCAAAATAATTTTTATAAAGTTCTTCATCATCTGAATCTAATGTTCCAAATAGAATCTTCGAAATTTTACCTCCAATATTAATAAGTCCTCTTTTAACTCTTATTTTTCCATTAACAAGTCCTTCTCAAGTTTTAATATTAATCGTATTCGAATGTTGTAAATATTCATAATGCGGCGTTTGTGTAAATCCCAATAATTGTTTATTTTTCAAATGATCAATTTATTTCTGATATATTAAAATAAGATCCTCAACTTGTTCCAAATCAATATGTCCATAATCAATTGTTTTATAAGGGAGTAATATTTTTATGATAAATGTGTCTATTTTTCATGTCTTGAATTCTATGTGTATCTATTTCGCGAGCATTAATATTTTCGTTATCTAGATCTAACTTTTTAACAACACGGTTTTTTTTTAAATAAATAGGGTTTGTATTTAAAAGGAAGGAAAATCCTTGTTCCTTCGGAACGTTTTTCGTTCAATCTACCTAAATATCCATTTTTCAAATCACTTAGTATATCTTTATTAAATTCATCACACAAAATATCATCAATTTCAATATAATTTTTATTATTACTTCGATTCAATAATTCTTGACATCTCTCTAGTTTTGCATTTTTCACATTATTATTAATTGATATCGAGTCATCATCAATATTATTTAAATCTTTTTTTCGCGAAAGGAATAACATCTTCAATAGGTACTGTCCATCTCAATATTTTCATCTTTATTACGTGAATTATCTTCGATTCCATTAAAGTCTATAAATTCTTTGTTTACTTCAGTTCAGTGGCGATAAATAAGATGCAAAATATACTTCATCAATTTGCAAAAATATACTTCATTCAAAATAATAGGCCGTTTTAATTCATCCACATGCTATCAAATCAAATCAAATCAAATTTATTCAGGAAGATTCCAATACAAAAAAGTCTGGATGAGACACGTAAGCTTAAGCTTGTGTTGTGTAGCTTCATCCAGATATTAACATTCAACAAAAAATAACCAGATAATTAAAATTCTATAAAATAACAAAAAAAAAATAATGACAATATTATTATATGCATGTACAAAGTTTTATTTGGTTATTGGAGAGAGTGGAGGACGACCCCCGAGGAAGCAATACGTTTGTGCACTCCTGTTTCAAAGAAATTCATCAAATTTATCAAAATTTTCATACGCGGTAAAGCTAAATGAGTTTCATTTCTTGACTCCATAAGTTTTTTCAAATATGAAAGGGAATTAAATACATTTTCGTATGTAGGTTTATCGTAATAGAATTTCTTGGTTATCAAATAGTAAATAACACTGTTTTTATTTCTTTTGTAGTTTTTGGAATTTGAAAATTACTTACAGCTTCTAGTTTGTTCGGATTACGTTTTATTCCTGTTGGAGTAATGATATGAGCAAGGCATTCAATTTCTGTTTTGAAAAATTGACATTTGTCTAATTCGTAACATTTATAATAATAGATATAAGATGATTCTCAATGAAATTAGTATTCAGCTTTATAAGGGGTGCGTTTATATTTTTTTTTAATAAATTTCGTATTAATTAACGTAATTCCTTTATGTGATAATTTGGCTAGGCAATGTCAAATTTGGCAAAATGATTTGAAAATATAATTTGATATTTGTGGTAATCCTCGGCGCGGTGCCTATACTTTTTCACATCAAGAAATTTTTAGAAATTCAAGTATTTAAGGATAAAATAACAATAAGATGTCATCATCTTGGCAAATTAATAAGAGCTGTGTGATAAACTAAAAAGTCGTAAGGGTTAAAATCGTAATTAAATTTTTCTTGATACTTATAAAATTGTGAGGAAATTCATATCGAATTAAATTCCAGGAAAACTGATCCAGAAACTGGGAAGAATAAAATAAATATAGTTAAAAGCTGAAATGGCTCGTCAGTACATAATTACATAATATTAAAGGGCTTTCATTCCGTATCATTCATGATATAGTAAAGCGAAATTTGATGTATGTTGAATAAAGTTGAAAAATACTGTGTTCGGTATTCAGCTTCTATAACCAGAAGTTGATCCCTATAGTATAAAATGTAGAAAATGGCTTTGTATTTCGGTCTGTGATAAAATTTATGAAAATCGTGTAGCGCATAATTCTTGAATAACCTCCCGTACAAATGAGGCAGGTCATTTTTACAGTGTGAAAGGAATTTGATGAATCGCACTTTTTCTGCGATCAAACTTCTAGGTGCATCTGGCTTATCAGAATGAGCGTAACCTTGGGATATGATATGAATTATTATGAATCCAGGTTCGTCCTTAGTAAAATATCTATAATTCATTTCGTCACTTGGATCAACTAGAAAATTATTACTTTGATTAAATTCTTCAGATTCGTCTTCATCACGATTATTCATTGAATAATCATTGAAACCATAAAAATTATTATTAAAATTATTTTCTTCATTGACTGATGAAACTTTTTCAGTCTTAATACCATTAAACTCAATATTATTATCATTGGTTTCATTACGTAAAAAATCATTCGTTGATTCTAATCTAAGTCTACGCAGTGCATCGGCATTATTCATCAAGCCTTTTTTATACTTAATTTCATTTTTGAATTCTCCTGGTTTGGATATAAGATTACCATTTTCCTTAAGAACACGTTCATAGTTCGAACTTATTTGTTTATGATTTCGCAATAAAGCATCATTTTCAACCTTTATTTGATTTATTTCATTATTCAACTTATCAAATTCTGATTTGAGCTGCTTATACTTCCTATCTACTCTATTCATTTTAGCATAAGATTTTTGTAAAATCCAACGTAACCACGGAGGCAACTGGACTCGGATGTCACGCAGGTGGCTAAAGTTGCCTCCGTGGTGACGTTGGATGTTGTCCTGGAATGCAGGGTCTTCCAACCGAAATCGCAAATGTGCGGCTGGCTCCCTTGTGTTGACTCCGTTATGCGTTTTCGAATACCAACTTCTCACCGTACTGATGAGGGCCGAAAGCCAGAAACAGCTGTCTACGGTTCATTTCAGTTTCAGAGGGTTATGTCCAATAAATCTTATATATATATATATATATATATATATATATATATATATATATATATATATATATATATATATATATATATATATATATATATATATATATATACATGAGGGTTGTGTCCATTAGATTTTTTTTCATGTATTCTACAAATCCCTCATTATTAATCACTCTTCTATATATATATATATATATATATATATATATATATATATATATATATATATATATATATATATATATATATATATATATATATATATATATATATATATATATATATATATATAATTATGTAATACACCCCCTGTATTCTGATATATCCCATACATTGTATTCTCATTAGCTTCTGAATATGACCATGTTGACTTTAGCTGACTAAGCACACGTGTCTCTTATCTCATTGCTGAATGCATCGTAATACCGAAGGTATAAATTAATGCGATATGAAAATATCTCTCAAGAATAATTTGTCAGTGAAGAATAATCAGTCAGTCAAGAATAATCTGTCTCTTAATTGTATCATTGCTGTATCATCTCATTGTTCCTAAATAAAACTGTTTTTTTAAAACGGTGTCTTCAACCCAAAATACATAATTGGCGACGAGGTCTGGGATTGTGCCGGTCTTCTTAAAAGTGAACCAGAACCAATTGGCGACTTCAGAATAAGGCTGCAGTTTCAACTGCTAAGGTGCAACCGAACGTGAGGAAGAAGACGACGGAGAGTCCGATCGACAGGTTAGCAACTGCGACGACATCCACCAGAGAACGAAGGTGAGTGAGCAATTATCCTGACAATTTTCCTGACATTATTCTTCCCAGTTTTCAATTGACCTGGCCCAAAGTCAATCACTCTTTTCCCCAAGTTTTGTGTGTAAAACTTGTACAGTTTTTAAAAGTTTTTCTTATATAAAAACTAAGTAGTTTACTCAAATATTATTGTAATTAATCCAAATATTTCAAAATTGGTGAAATAGATTCAGAAATATCAATCGCATTGAGCGATTTGATAAATTCCATATCTGAATTAAAAATAGAAGACTCAATCATGGCAGATTTAACTTTTCCTAAAGAATTTGGAAATCTCCTACCGAAATTTGACGGAGATAGAACGAAACTAAATTCATTTTTAGCTGCATGTGACGACTATATCTTACAATTTCAGAATGCTGAAGCAATCGTCAAAACTTATTGTCTTAATCTTATAAAAAGTAAATTTATTGGGAATGCGGAAGCAGAATTTCACACATCCAATGTTCCAAATACATGGATCAGTATAAGAAATTTCCTCATAAATAAATTTGGTGACCATGCAAACCTCGATGTATTGAAAAATCAATTGCAATTTTTAAGAAAGAATCCCAAAGATGATATTTTAAATTTCATTGAAGAAATAAAAGCTCTGAAAATCAGAATTAATTATAGAATAGACGCAGATGTTATGAATGCGCAAATGAAAATCCTACATAAAGATTTGACTAACGACTTAGCGAAAAATGTATTAATAAGTAACAGTCCCTTTGAATTACAGACAACTCTAATTACAACACCTGATCTAACTTTCGACCAAGCCATTCAAATTGTTGAGAATTACGTTTCTCAAAAATCGCAAATAGAAATGATGCGGTCGTGGAGAAATCCGCCCACGAATAATTATAATTTTAATGGATCGAAAACTAATCCCCCATTTAAAAATTCAAATAATGTTTCTCAGTACCAAAACAATTTCAGAACACCTAACTATTCCTATGATCCAAGACCAAACTTTAATCAACAATTCCCTTCGCAACCAGTCCAATTTAAACAAAGAAATGTGAATACTCATTTTCCTACAGCAAGACAAGTTTTTAGTCCCACAAATAAATCAAATATGACGAATGTTTTCAAACCAAATCCCAATCAGAGAATTAATACTCCTCCAGAAAAAATGTCTGTCCAAACTAGAAATTATCCTAGAAAACGAAACGAGTATTCAACTCAATATAATCCAAATCCCCAAAGAAATTTTTATAATTATCGAAATACAAATTATCATAATAATCCGAACTATGACTTCATTGTTGAGGAACTAACAAATGTTAATTCGAATGAACCAAGTCGAAATTTTCCAAAAGCAGGCCCAAGCAACGAATTGACCTGAATCATGCCTTAGATAATAAAAATCAGTTACCTTATATCCAATTTCGAAACCCTTATTGTAAATTATTAATAGACAGTGGTTGTTCAGTTTGCTTAATCGATCCTAAATTTGCTTATAATAATTTCTATGATAATATTTTTCAAGAAGAAACAACGTTAACTGCATGCATGAAGCAGGATACTTCAAATGAAAAAGTATTACTTCCTTTATTTTCAGAATTTCGTATGAATGATAGTCACCCTTTTGTACTTTATAAATTTCATAATAATTACGATGGCATTATAGGAGCCGATTTTCTTAATAAATACGGTTTGATATTCGATTTTAAAAACCAAGTATTGATGAATAAATATTGTAGAATTCCATTCAAATATGGAAAAACTTCGATTGAAAATAATTGTTTAATTCAGAAAGTATCACAACTTGAACGGGAAAAACATGAGCTTTTCAAAAACTTTGCAAATAATTTGCAGGAAATTGATAAAATCGATAAAGCAAATGAAGATTTGAAAACTGAAAATGAACAATTGTAATCTAAACTTTTTATGATCGAGATATCTAATAAAGAACTTGAAAAAATGATTGAATTGAACTTTAAAGCAAGTTATGAAATGGAAAAAGAAATTTCAAATTTGAAAAAATTAATAAACGTAATGAATAGGGAAAAACAAAGTTTACAAAAATCTTACGCTAGAACAAATAAAGTAGATAGGAAATATAAGCAGCTCAAATCAGAATTTGATAAGTTGAACAATGAAATAAATCAAATAAAGGTTGAAAATGATGCTTTATTGCGAAATAATAAACAAATGAGTTCGAACTATGAACGTGTTCTTAAGGAAAATGGTAATCTTATATCCAAACTAGGAGAATTTCAAAATGAAATTAAGTATAAAAAAGGCTTGATGAATAATGCCAATACTTTGCGTAGAATTAGATTAGAATCAACGAATGATTTTTTATGTAATGAAACCAATGATAATAATATTGAGTTTAATGGTATTAAGACTGAAAAAATTTCATCAGTCAATGAAGAAAATAATTTTAATAATAATTTTGATGGTTTCAATGAATATTCGATGAATAATCGTGATGAAGACGAATCTGAAGAATTTAATCAAAGTACTAATTTTTTAGTTGATCCAAGAAACGAAATGAATTATAGATATTTTACTAAGGACGAATCTGGATTCATAATAATTCATATCATATCTCAAGGTAACGCTTATTCTGATAAGCTAGACGCAAGTTTGATCGCAGAAATAGTGCGATTCATCAAATTCCTTTCACACTGTAAAAATGACCTGCCTCATTTGTACGGGAGGTTACTCAAGAATTATACGCTACATGATTTTCATAAATTCTATCACCGACCGAAATATAAAGCGATTTTCTACATTTTATACTATAGAGATGAACTTCTGGTTATAGAAGTATTTTTCAACTTTATTTAACATACATTAAATTTAGCTTCACTATATCATGAATGATACAAAATGAAAGCATTTTAAAATTATGTAATTATGTACTGACGTACCACTTCAGCTTTTAACTATATTTATTTTATTCTTCCCAGTTTCGGGATCAGTTTTCCTGAAATTTAATTCGATATGAATTTCCTCACAATTTTATAAGTATCAAGAAAAATTTAATTACGATTTTAACCCTTACGACTTTTTAGTTTATCACACAGCTCTTATTAATTTGCTAAGATGATGACATCTTATTGCTATTTCATCCTTAAATACTCGAATTTCTAAAACTTTCTTGATATGAAAAAGTATAGGCACCGCGCCGAGGATAACTACAAATATCAAATAACATTTTCAAATCATTTTGCCAAATTTGACATTGCCTAGCCAAATTATCACATGATGATATTGATTATGAATCGAGTTTATTTGAAAATGAAGAGATAAATCCTATTGAAGATGATCTTATATCAATTATAAATAATGTAACAAATGAAGAACTAGATGAATGCCTAGAATTATTAGATCCAAGTAATAATAGAAAATATAATGAAATTGATGATATTGTGTGTGATGAAATTAATAAAGATTTTTTTTGAATAATTTAAAAAATAGATATTCAGGTAGATTGAACGAAAAACGTTCCGAAGAAACAAGGATTTTCCTTCCTTTTAAATACAAACCCTAATTACATCAAAAACCCTGTTGTCAAAAAGTTAGATTCAGTTTACGAAACTATTAATGCTCGCGAAATTGATAGTCATAAAATACTAGATTCCAAAAATAAACACGTCTATCATAAAAGAATTTTAAAACAAAGAAAGAAATACTATCATTTTGTTTCAGATTCAAGATGAAACACTTCATTTTCCTTCTCATTATACTAAAGATAATTATAATAACTTGTATTAAAATTACTCCCTTGGAAAACAATATACTCCCTATTTTACTCGGAAAAGCTTATATAACAAAGAAGAATATACAACTGATTTATCATATTGATTTGGAACAAGTAGAGGATCTTATTTTGAAATATCAGAAAGAAATTGATAAT
This sequence comes from Hippodamia convergens, assembly GCA_038502775.1. Lineage (NCBI taxonomy): Eukaryota > Metazoa > Arthropoda > Insecta > Coleoptera > Coccinellidae > Hippodamia > Hippodamia convergens. The sequence continues at coordinate 80,506,204 of CM076607.1, forward strand.
TTGAAAAATAAACAATTATTGGGATTTACACAAACGCCGCATTATGAATATTTACAACATTCGAATACGATTAATATTAAAACTTTAGAAGAACTTGTAAATGGAAAAATAAGAGTTAAAAGAGGACTTATTAATATTGGAGGTAAAATTTCGAAGATTCTATTTGGAACATTAGATTCAGATGATGAAGAACTTTATAAAAATTATTTTGAAAGTATAGCTAGAAACGAGGACACACTTATGAGAAATCAAAAGCAGATTGCTACAGTAATTAATGATTTGAAAAATAAGTATATTGATAAATTTCGACAATTCGCAGATAATTTTAAATTATTACAAACAATACCGCAATTGAGACATATTGAACACATGCATCTTCTTACATTTGAAATTAAGGATATTAAAAGTATATTAGATGAAATTCAAACAGCAGTGAGCTTTGCAAGACTTCATATCCTACATGAATTTATTTTACCATATACAAAATTCGCAGAACTAATTAAAAATGACACAATCATTCCAATGCACCATTTAAAGGATTATTATCAATTATGTCATACAAAAGTAATGTTTAAAGAGAAAGTTCTATTATTTCTTATATCAATTCCTACCGTTTATGAAGAAAATTTTAATCTATACAAGTTTTACTATATACCTCAGAAAAACTTTACCCTTCCTTATACCAATCCTTTTATGCTCACTCAAAAAGAAGAATTAAAATGGTCAACCGATGAATGTCATGCTGTCGAAGAAGACTACCTTTGTGATCAAGACTCCCTTACAAAACCTCCTGAATGTATGAAGACGGTATTGAAGACACACTTAGAAAATTGTCCCAGAAAAGAAATTATACCTATATCAAATTTGAAAACTTTAGAAGATGGAAGCATCCTTTCGATTAATAATATAGAAATTCAAGAAAAATGTCCTCAGCAAACTAAATACTACTTTACTTCACCGATGGCTATAATCCAATCGAAATGCATCATAAGTAATTTCCAAAAAGAAATATTTCCAATTTCTATCAAGAATGAAGAAAAATACATTATTTTACCCAAGACGGCGATAATCCCACAAAATCAATCCCAAGAAGAGGAGAAAGAAGAATTTCGAGAAGAAGATATCCCCGATGTTAACTTAGAAGATATACGAATATGGAAACCCCATCCAGCATCAACATTTATGATTATTATAGGAATATTTATGTTTTTGTCTATTTTATACTTGTTATTTAAATATTTTAAAATACGTAAAGCTACACCTTATCAAGGTGATACCTTTATCCAAAGGGGGGAGGAATTATGTAATACACCCCCTGTATTCTGATATATCCCATACATTGTATTCTCATTAGCTTCTGAATATGACCATGTTGACTTTAGCTGACTAAGCACACGTGTCTCTTATCTCATTGCTGAATGCATCGTAATACCGAAGGTATAAATTAATGCGATATGAAAATATCTCTCAAGAATAATTTGTCAGTGAAGAATAATCAGTCAGTCAAGAATAATCTGTCTCTTAATTGTATCATTGCTGTATCATCTCATTGTTCCTAAATAAAACTGTTTTTTAAAAACGGTGTCTTCAACCCAAAATACATAATTATATATATATATAGTGTGAGATAATTCGGTGTTGAAAAGTAATACTAATATAATGTTTCGTGGGATAGCAACAGCTCTTTTTTAGTACTTTCACTCGAGCTTTCGGAATACTTTATTCCATCTTCAGGAGCTACAAAGAAATGAGAAAAGGGGGGGATGAGCTTACAATCACAAAAAGGTAAAATATCAAAAAGTTTTTTTTTTTTACCTTGGTCTAAAGGGAGATTAAAGTCATGATAACAAACATTGGAACAAAATTTGGGGCACACATTTACATTATTGAATTGAAATTTATTGTCACTGAAAATACTTAAAAAAATTCTCCTTCAATCTTATGATTAATAGTTATTCTATGTTTTTCAACTCAAATCAAATTTGATGTATTTGACGTTTTTTAAAATTTCAATTCAATAATGTCTCTTCAAACTTCATTTCATGTCCGGTTTCTATGGAATGTTGAGCTAAAGCACAACTAGGTTTTTTTAATCATCAGTTTTACAATCTATTTTATACACAACTTCTGTCTGCATTTCCAAAGGGTGTTTTTCTTTAGTCTTTGTGCATAGGTTGTTGATTCATTTAATATCTTTCAAGACTATTTTCATGTTTTCTATTGATCTGAAGGTGTTTGTGAGTTTATTAGACAAATTATTTATTCTTGGAAGGACTCTGTATATGACTTTTGGTTCCTCAATTGGTGGTTGTTCTATGTCGATATTAGGATTATTTTGTATTGGAACATTGTACAATAATTTATTCAGAAATTTTTTCGGGTATGAATTCTTTATCAGTATAGATTTCAACCTTTTTTATACTGTCTTCATAAAAGGAAGAGTGACAAATTTTTTTGATTCTATTTTTCATTCCAAGAACAAAGTTTGTTTTAACTTTCATAGTATGATTGGACATGAAGTTGATGTATCTCCCTGAGCTAGAATTCTTCAGATACCAATCTAGCTGGATTTGATTATCTAACGTATCAAGAAATGGTACTGCGTTTCTCATTGGATCTTCTCTTTCTATTGTAATTTTGATATATCCTCCAGGATCGTGTTGGTTCAATGTTGTTAAAATTTCATCTATGCTATTCAATGGAATCGAACATATTATATCATCTACATACTTTTTTATAAATGTAGGTCTGAAAGATAGCTGTTCTAAACAATCCATTAGAAGGTCGTCCATAACGAATTGAGCTAATATGGGAGACACTGTAGCACCCATTGGGGTACCTAGAATTTGTTTGTAGAAATTTCCATTAAAAGCAAAATATGTATTATCATAGATAACTCTCAGTAAGTCTATGAATTCATCTTCATTTATTGGGCTGAATTGTTATTATTCCAGTGTCTTTGTACTGTTGTAACTGCCATATCTACAGGTATGTTGCTGAATAAAGATATCACATCTAGACTTATTAATACTTCTTCTTGTTCAAGTTGTAAATTATCAACAAGCTCAGCGAATTCAAAAGAGTCTTTGACCCAATTACTTATCTTACGTATCAAGGCAATAATGCCTCAGTTCATTTTTTCTTCCAAAACAAGAAGAGGAAGGAAACAAATTGATGATGTACCATACTTTCAAGATAATGCATGTAAATATCCAATCCCTCTTCAACAAATTGGATAGTTTGGAATTGCTATTTGAAATGGAACGTCCCCTCATTGCAAGTATCGTAGAGCACTGGTGTAGTAGTGAAAAATTACAATCCATGAACATTCATGGTTATGTTCAAGTTGCATCCTTCTGTCGGAAAGATCATATACATGGTGGTGTTGTAATCTACGTGAGAGCCGATCTGCAAGTTGCTGATTGTGGTATATCACATTGGTCCGTGGAGAAACAATTTGAATTTTGTGCTGTGAAAGTGAAAATCCATGATACGAGGTACTGTTTCATTAGTGCTTACAGAGTGCCCAATGGTGATTTTCATTTGTTTCTCGAAAAGTTTTCTTTTGTTTTACAGCACTCTTATAAGTCTGCTGAAGTTGTATTTTTATGTGGCGACTTGAATATTAATTATCTTCTTGGTAAATGTGCGCAAAAGCTGCTCCTTGACGATTTGTTGCATTGTTTTGATCTGAGGGTTACATCTCTAGAACCAACCAGAGTTCATACGAATATAAATAATCTCACCACAGTTTCTAAAATTGATTATATACTTACAAATGCATCCTTGAACTTCTGTAGAACAAAAGTATTTGATAGTCACCTGGGTGATCATAAAGTTTCAATATTAGAATACTCATATAGTTCTATTATTCATGAAAATGAACGTGAGAGCATGCTGGTCAGAGATGTATCCCCACGATCGTTGGATTGTTTGAGAGGTTTCATGTCAGGTATTTCATTTGATAGTATTTATTTTGATTCTGACATAGATATTTGCTTCGGTAATTTCAACAACCTGCTGAAGTATTGTCTTGAAAATAGTTGTACTATGAAACAAGTCTCACTGATCAATGGTCCTGGCAAAAGTTGGGTCAGTAAAGAAATAAAAGGGGCTAGTTATCAATTGAAACAATTGAATTGGCTTAAGAAGAATTTGAATAGTCCCGATGCACTTCTAATTTATAATAGGGCTAAAGTTGATTTTAGAAACCTTTTAAAAAAAACTAAGTACAAGTTTTTTCAGAATAGAATAAATTCGTCAACAAATAAAAATAAAACTATCTGGAATATTGTCAACAGAGAAACAGGTAGAAAAGTAAACTCTCAAAATAGTGTAACTCTCTGTCATAATGGTAGATCACATAACGATCCTGTTGTTGTTTCAAATTTATTTGTAAACTATTTCAGTTCTATTGCCGAACTTAGCGTCAAAAATCATTTTGGTAATTCATTTTCTTTGATCTGCACCACTTCTTCCATATCTGAAAATTCTTTTTTCTCCTATCCCGTTGATGTGGAGGAGGTGATGCTGGTTATCAAATCCTTAAAAAATATGAAAAGTACAGGCATTGATCACATCTCTGTGAATATTCTGAAGACAGTATCTGATATTATTGCTGAACACCTAGCACATCTTATCAACTTGTCAGTTATTTCTGGAAAATTCCCCTCTCTGCTGAAGCTGGCATCAGTAATACCTGTTCTTAAGAGGGATGATCCAAGCAATGTTGCTAATTATAGACCTATATCAATTTAAAGTGTGTTCTCAAAAATTTTCGAAAGAATTGTTTATAATCGAATGTTGGTGTTTCTTAATCGGTTCAATCTAATTACTGATTGTCAGCATGGTTTCAGACCAGGCCGGTCAACGCAAACTGCTGCATTTTCATTTATTGAATTCGTTTATGAAAACCTAGATAAGGGTAACTATGTAGCAGGTTTGTTTTTTGATCTCTCTCGCGCGTTTGATGTGATCTCTAGCAAATTCGTTGAAAGCAAATTATTCAACATTGGTTTTCGCGGTGTTTTTTTGGAATAGATCATAAATTTTATTTCTTGTCGTTCAATGTCGGTTCGTGTAGGTAACTGTTGGTCGCAGAAGCGTGGGGTGGAGCTGGGTGTTCCCCAGGGCTCTGTTCTGGGACCGCTGCTTTTTCTTTTGTTCATTAATGATCTACCCAAACATCTTGTTTATGATCTGTTAATTATATTTGTCGATGACACTTCAGTGGCGGTCTCAGCGGGGAGCCTTGAGGAGCTCTCAGAGAGATGCGATATTATAATTTCCTCCTTTTTAAAATGGTGCCATTCGAATTCGCTCATTTTAAATCTCAATAAAACTGAATGTATATACTTCAGTAACACAATCAACATTGATCAGAGGTTGGAGATCAGATGCCTTGGTCAGAATATTGTCTCTAGGGATAGTGTTAAGTTTTTGGGTGTACACTTGGACTGTACTCTTAGATGGGGTTATCACATTGAGGCGGTCTGCAAGAAGTTGGGTAGTTCTTCATACGCAATTGGTAGGATGAAGAATTGCTTACCCAGACATTCAATTATAGGTATTTACTATAGCCTAGTGTACAGTTTTTTGAACTTTAATGTTTTGTTGTGGGGTAATTCCGTTGAATCTAACAGGGTATTTATTATACAAAAACGGATTATACGTTTGATCTTCGACTTGAATCCTCGTGATTCATGTCGATTATTTTTTAGAAATTATGGTTTCTTAACGCTACCTTGTATATTTATTTTTCGTTGTTTGATTTATGTAAAAGAAAATGAACACAGATTAGTAAAGTTGTCTAGTTTTCATGATTATTCCACTAGGAATAAAAATATATTTTGTTTTCCACATCATGTAACCTCAAAATATGAGAGTTCTCCTACTTACCAAGCCATTTCTTTGTTTAATCATTTGCCTGATTGCATAAAAATGTTGAACATAGTCAAATTTAAAAAAAATGTTAAATCCACATTGATTCAGAAAGTTTATTATAGTCTAAGTGAATATTTTGAAGATAATTCTTCTCTTTGAGTGTACAATTTGTATTTTGTGTTGATTTACTTTTTTTTTTTGACATGTCCCATACATTGTTTTTTATGTCTGAAGGGATTAATAAACGTTATTATTATTATTATTATTATAAAAGTCAGAGATGAACTATTTTCAACAAAATAGTATATATATATATATATATATATATATATATATATATATATATATATATATAATATATGTTCAAGATGGCGGGGAGTGATGATGCGGAAGTTGATAGCTCTTCGAAAAATTTCAATAAAGAGTTAAAACACGACAATATTTGTGGATATTGTGGTCGCAAAGTGTTGGACTATGTGTCTTGCACAAAATGTGGTGGTATATTCCATCCATCCTGCCTTTCTAAACCATCAAGTGGAAAGGCTTCAGTTTATCTTCACGTGCCTATGATGAGAGAGATTGAAAATGAAGCTGATATAGTGGATTTTAGGGTGTTGAAAATGAAAATTTTATACTTGAAAACTATAGTTGAGGAATTAAGAAGTAAGAACGACATTTTGATGCAAAATAATGCATAACTTGTTGAGAAATTGTCCTTGAAGGAAATTAACGTAGATAAGAACAATAGAAAAAATGTAAACAGCAGCATAGTGAAAACTCCGGAACCAAACAGCGTGAAGATAGCCGCTATTCCAGATTCGGTGGATTCTGCGTCTGCGTTGCCAATGCGTCCAAGACAGACACTTGACACTTTTTTTTTCATTCAATTCTCATTTCCAATCTGTGTGACAGAAGCCCCCTGTCAGGATGCAGAAAGGGACTTAGGCTCAGCAATTATGCTATGTGCCCAATATCAAGTGTTTTGTAAAAACTATGCTCTTCTTTAAAATGTTCTTGTCGTGCCCTGTGTCCTGGAGGCAACAGGATTCTTGGATATAACCAATCACAGGATCACGTGTTCAACACATAAACCACAATTAATCCAGACGATCACTATAACTTTTACAATTTTAACGAAAAGAATGCACTTTTTAAACGAATATTAACTTATATTTAAGAGAAGTTGCGGTGTAGAAGTAAGTTTTTGAGTTCCGAACCAGGACGTGGGGAAATGTAAACCGATTTCAAACGAATAACCTGGTCCTCATTGGTAATTACCAACTAGGACCAACTGCATTCAAGCGACTTCGGTCATTGTAGGTTATAATCATTTTACAAGGAATATCCCTGAAGACTATAACCGTAGATAACCGCAGGCAGGACCGTAGATAACCGCGGGCATTACTGGTTATTCGCTTGAAATCGGTTTTTGTCATCCCACCGTGACAACCATTTTGGAACTGACTGCACTTGACACTTCTAGTAACGCGGCCTACGATATTTGACAGGCCAGAATGTTGCCTTAAAACGCGACGTTGCCGGAATGCCAACATTGGGCTCGAGGTGTTACACGCCAGTTGCAGGTTTCAGTTCTGTGCGGAAGGTGTAAGAGTTAAAGCGTATCCAAAATTCGACAGGGAAGCGTGTAAAGAGGTTTGTGTTTTTTCGCTGTGTGCGTGTGATTGGTTTTTTAATCAACAAAGAAAGTGAAGATAAGTGTTGCAGTTGCAAGATCTGAGTGTATCGGTTCATCATTGAATTTTTCGACTTTAAGTGTTCATATCTGGAAGGAATAATCAACAGGGAGGTTTTTCATTTTAATATTCATTGAAATTTCATTTGGAAATCTTAGATTTGAGTACTCTGCCCGATTGCAAAAGCAACTATGAGTCCACTAATGAGAAAAGAAGGTATTAGTATTTAGATTTCCGAAAGATCCCGCGAGGAGAAGAAAATGGCTTAACGCAATTCATAGAGAAAGTAGCTTTAAAATCAACGAAGACAATTTAGTTTGTATGAAACATTTTGGAGATTCCCATATTTTGAAAAATAACTCTTATCCAACCGCCTAAGGTTCAGTCGTTCAGTTATAAATATACCGCGAAAAAATTCCTAAATTGACTACTGATAATGCATTTCCTTCAATTTTTCCAAATCAACTGAGTTACATGACGTCTTCAATTACTCCAAAAAACAACTGATCTTGAGGTATGGAGACAAAAATTAGTTGTCCATTATGATTATGCTTACATCGATTGCGACAAACAAGATCAAATCGATTCATTTTCAGACTTTGGTTGTCATTTCAAAGACAAGGCAATTTCTCACTTCTTTTTCCAACGTTGAAGAAAAGGACACTGCTCAATTCTACAATATAAATTTCAGAGAGACGTTTTGAAATGTTCATTTATTTGAGATATTTATCACGACAAATTCAATGTTCACTATGTCTGCAGGTTTCTGAAATTATCTTGAACAAATTTCCCAAAATTTTGAGTAATATCTTCCTTAATAATTATTCTATAATGGTTAGTGATAGAGTCCTAAGAATTTCTCCTTCCGACAGGAAATTACTAACTGTTAGTCGTCAGTTATCAGAATTGTTTTTATTTATTCAGACTTTATTATAGGATTTATTTTATGTTCAAATAAGATATGCTCAGAATTGAATCATTTTCGATAGCGAAATAATATTTTTTTCCTCTTCTGATATTCATCCACCTATTTTATTCGCTTCAGAAAGTAAAATAATTTTCATTCTGATTGTAATCTTGTGGAACTCAATAACACAGCTACCTCCTCGTGGTGAGTTCTGGATTATTTGCGATAAAATATTAAGAAATAAACGAAATGCTGTTTTGTTTTCCTCCCTACAGTTCTTTATTACATTGTGAATTGAAATAAATTCGAAATTATATCGAAAACAGTGCGAATTGCACAAGAAAAACGTATACTGTCTATATCTACGCGTACCACATAGATATAGATATAGATAAATATATATAACTATGGCGTACCACTAGACACGCTACTCGTAACAACGGCAACGTCTAACCTTCCGGCCTGTTAGATTTAGTAGGCCGTGCTAGTAAAAATATAAACATTCATAACCTCAACAAAAAATCAAATGGTCCTGAACTAAAACTTTCAGGCTCAACTAAAAACGATATCATGACAATATCTATTAGAGAACAGGAATATTTGTCACCAAATGAATGGACAGAAGTTAAGAATAGGAAAAATAAATCTCTCCGACCCAAAGGAATTATATGCAAGGGTACTACAACTGCAGCAACGTCTTTCTCTGGAGTTCCGCAGAAAAGGTGGATATATGTAGGAATAATTGCTGGAAAGGATGTTGAAGAACGTTTAATCAAAGAATACGTCAGTGTTGGTTTGGGTTCGGATCTTGTTGAAGTGAAGAAATTGGCTTCGAGGGGCAGTAATTCATCTTTCAGTGTGATATGTATAAAACCATAATGAATGAGGAATTCTGGCCCAATGGTGTATTGATCCGTGATTTTAGTTTTAAAAATTTTTTTCTCAAGAATTCAATTGTACAACAAAAAACAAGGTAGACTCGTACATTACATATTCAGTGTATTACCACCTCATTTGTTAAATTTAGTAATTTTTTAGTCAGAAAATCCTGAAATTTTTGGTTTGACAAAACATTCACAATCTTTTGGACAATTGCAATGTAATAATTTTAACCGTTATAGACTAGCATCTACTTTTTGCAGAGAGAAAGGTTCACATGGGGTTTCCGCTCTATATTGTAAAGAATCGATTGAATTCACTGTTGGGCATGATCTGGAAAAACTGAGTGTTACGAATGTCATTGAATGTTCGGCAATAGGGTTAGAATCATGTTCTGAAAAACTAATTGTTGTCTGTATTTATAGACCTGGTACTTTACCATTGGCAGATATTGATCTTTTCTTTGAGAGACTTTGAATGTTGCAGTAGGGAAAACTCAAAATTTGTTTTTTTTAGGTGATTTCAACATTGATACTTTGGAGTTGAGTGAAAGTGCTCAAAATTTTCTTGATCTGATTGGAAGTTTTGGATTTGAAGCTAAAATACATGAGCCGACAAGACTAACAGCTACTTTGTCAACATGCTTGGATAATATCCTCACAAATTTTGAGAGCTGCGAGTCGTCTGTCATTGTGGTCAGAGGATAAGCAGTTATTGGATGTTGCTGAGGAGACATTTAGGGTAAGGAAGATTGATGAGAATACTCTAAATTCTTTCAATTTTGTATTATCTGATTAAAATTGGGAAGACATACTTCATTCCACAGAAGAAAATGTAAACAACTTATGGAACACATTCTCAGAGAGATTTTGTTCTCTGTTCAAAAGTAATTTCAAGGAGAAACTATATAATGCCAAAAACACACTTTCAAGGCCAGAGTTCAAAATTTCTAAGGTGGAATATTTAAAAAATCAACTATAAGGTTGCTGGTTGTTTCTAGAATAGGTTCCTCATACACAGATGCATATCAACAATTGAAAATTGAATATGATAAAAAAATTTGTGAAGTAAGAAAAGAATTTTATAGTAACAAAATTTCAAAATCCAACCAAATCGAAAGCAACTTGGAATGTTATCCATCATATCTCAGGTCATTCTCCTAAAAACAGTTTTCAGTTTTGCATTGGATGCTTCAGAGGTTGTAGAGAGGTTTAATGAACATTTTGTTACAGCAGCACCTAATCTAGTTTCAAAGTTACCAAGGTCTTGTAACAGAAAACTTGAACGCAGGGAAAAATCATTCTTTATGTTTGAAGTTCAACGGACAGAGATTTTTCATGCTGTGAAACAGCTGAAGAATAAGAGATCATGTGGACATGATCATATTCCAATGAGTGTTATCAAGCACTGTTTGGAGTTTATAATTGATCCACTATGCCATATTATGATCTTTCCTTTCAGTCAGGTATCTTTCCAGATGATCTTAAAGTGGCCATAGTGAAGGTTCAAGGAAGATCTGGGTAATTATAGGCCCATAAGTCTCCTGTCTTCTTTCGCGAAGGTGTTTGAGAAGGTTCTGGCCAATAGACTGCTGAAATTTTTCCGGAAATTCGATGTCTTTGCGAGCTGTCAGCACGGTTTTATGAAAGAAAAAAGTACTGAAACTGCTGTTTTTGAACTTACTTGCAGGATATTGGAATCACTCAAGAGAGGTGAGGTACCCATAGCTATCATGCTTGATTTAACCAAAGCATTTGACTCTTACTCTACAAGCTAAGTGTCTACGGTACGGCATAAGGGACAAGCAACTCAAACTAATTGAGAGCTACCTTCAGAATAGAAGACAAAGAGTCTTGTTTACTGATGAAAATTTTGACTACCTATCTTCTGAAAGACTTATCGAATTGGGCGTGCCACAGGGCAGTATCTTGGGACCACTGTTATTTTCATCAATGACCTTCCTAACCAGGGTTGGCAAATATCATGATATTTATATAAATATCAAAATATCATAATATCGGATATATATCCAATATATATCTGTCATATATATCAAAAATTTTGTTCTTTAGCTAAACTGCAAAAAACCGTTCATTAAACATACAGATGTATTGAAACACCATTATTCATAAAATTTTAATTAAAATAAGTAACAAAACTGAAGAAACAAGACAAAAAACGGAATATTTTTTCTAAATGAAAATAAAATAAATAACTTCAATAAATATAACAAAAAAGAATCCCGGAGACGGGAGATCTAACCACAGAACGCACTGTTGTCACGTTTCAATTTTAACCAAATTATCAAGGATTTTTTCTGCAGTATTTTTTTCGTAAAAATAGTGAATGATATATATCATGATATATATCAAGTCAATAAATATCAGATATATATCAAGATATATATCATGATATATATCACTCGATATATATCGGCCAACCCTGTTCCTAACATCTTTTTTTCCAGTTTCATCAGGTCCTTGTTGTTTGCGGATGATGCAGATATCATCATCTCTGCATTGAACATTTTGAGCGGTATAAGGGAATTCAAGGATGCTATGGATAAAGTGAATGAATGGTGTATTGAAAATCAGCTAGTAATTAATAACAGGGTTCGAAAATATCATGATATTTATATAAATATCAAAATATCGGATATATATCGATATATATCCGATATATATCAACTTTCTGATATTTATTTTTACGAACAATTTTTCAAGTTTTTCCTTCAAAGAAGTCAATAAATTGAACGTTTTTTCCCCTGGCTCTATAGTATCGTATGATACTGGTGATGAAAGTATCGTATGATACTATAGTATCATACGAAGAATGTTGTGGTACCCCCGTTCCTTTTTTTACCTCAGCTTAGGTTCTTTTTGTTTCAACATTTATTGTATTATTTTAGCTCTCTTATTCAAAAGAATATATATATATATTGAAAAAACTAATCAAGATTCTCAAAAACAGAAAATAACAAAAATAAAAAGTTAGTTGATAAATTTATTAAAAGGTCGTTATCCGGATTATTAAAAATTTCCTGTGCAGATGCAGTTGCCTCATCTTATATCAATCTCAAATTGCTACAGCATACTGCAAACTTCGGCTGTATACGTGAACGTGCTTTCTGTTCAAATATTTGAGCAAAAAAGAACAAGAGCACAATAAATAGTGTAATGACGAATTCACGGCGAAGTTATAATATCACCATCTGAAGATATTCTGAAACGAAGTATGGGATTCCCCGAAAATACGTCGCTTCTTCGATCGTACAAACGGTCGGTATGTCGGTATGCATTGGTGACATTGGTGTGCTCTTAAATCGCAAATTTTAGTAAATTTATAAATATCCTTGATATATATCAATCCTTATAAATATCGATATATATCATGATATATATCAGGATAAATATCGGCGATATATATCGATTATAGAGAACTCTATAATCTTTGATTCAGACGAATGTTAGAGTACTGCTAGTGTACCAATGTACAAGAAATGAATATGAAACCAATGATTCCTCTACTGACGGTGACGATGAAAAGGGAAGAATGAAGAAAACAAAATTTCAGACGAGCAGATGAAGATGTTCTTCGAAATGAAGAATATAGCAGTGAAAAATGAAGCTCACTGTAAAGTTCAAACCAAAAATTCAGATTTCCTCCAAGTTGAGTAAAATTTTAATGTGATCTCTTGATTTTACAAATTCAAATTATTTTTGTCCTTTTTCTGAATGATGCTATTCGTTCAATAAACAAATTAGGGTGCTAATTTTTCCTCTTATTAAACAAATTACAAGAAAAATAAACATATCATTTCTATTGTGATACTAGTTTTGATATCCTGTGTTTGAAAATTCGAACTTATCAAATATTTTCCTTTACTTTTATGGATATTATATTTCATTCAATAAACAACTTTTAAGAATAAGTCTGTTTTTCTATAATCCGAATAACTGCCTTGCCATCAATTGTCCGGATTAAAGAGGTTGCACTGTATATATGTTTTGACTTTGCATCTCTGATATGCTATGACCCTACATTTAAGTTGTCCATATGTGTGAATTCACTGCTAACCTCTTATTTATGCGTAGGAGGATTCCAATGCAAGTTTGTTCACATCTTCTATCTTCCTAGGTTTACGTCTTTCCTGCTTATATACGAAATCTAGGGGGAAGTTCGTTAAGGTTCAGTGGAAATTCAGCAGTGAAAGAGGTAAACATTGAAATTACATGAAAACATAATGGTCCATGATCTGGGTATTACTTTGTTCCTATTATAATATATAAATATATGAATTAGGTTCACTTACTTGACATGCCATATTGTTTCCCCACTCGCCTAGTATTACCTGATTGACACCATGTAAAGCAGTTTCGATACTTGTTTTATCATAGTCATCAATATTTTGTAATGTTGACTTTATAGAATTATAATCTCGAGTAAAGGGGCATTTTTCCTCGTACAAAGAAGAGAAACACATCTGTGGAGAAAAGAGAATAAATCGATTTTTCTATCCCCACATTCAAGCAAAACTTCATGGGTATCCTATTTGAACGACAATTGTAGCTGCATTCAAAATGAAACAAAAGTCAATTAAAATGATTTATTTGAAAGACTAAATGAAAATTGTAAAACAATTCCCACTTCCCACCCACTTGAAGCTTTACTTAGTTTTGGTTCATGAAAAGGTATAGTACATATTCCATAAACAAGTAACATTTTGAATTATTTTGGAGGACATATTATAACTTCGTGGTTTAAACAAAAAATGATGATATAGGTTTAAAAAAAACAATATATAATAGTCAATTATTCTTTATTGAACAATTCAAAGGTAGAAGCAAATAAATAGTGTAATTAACAGGATGTGTCATTTCGATGAGTTGATAGCTGCTTGAGCAGCTTTTTTAGCTCTAACTGTCTCTACTAGCTCCTTATACCGTTTTATACACTCTTTTTTAGTTCTGTTTGGGATACACTGAGCTACCCAATCCCAGCGTTCTGATGTAGATGCGGGATATGTTTTCAATGCTTGTTCCAGAAGAAGTTGTTCCTCTGTAGTCCAAGGGGCTGACTCCACCTTATTATTTTTAAGTTCTTCTGCATTTCCCTTCTTGTCAACAATTTGCATTTCTTCCATTTTCTTCGAAATACAGTTTTCATTCACATTCAACACAGGTTTTTTATTTTTCTTAAAAGTATCGAAGGCTTGTTTATTTGCTTCTTCTTTGAGATTGTTCTTTGAAAAATCTGTATTCTGCAGTTCTTTAGCTTTTGATAAAACCATCTTGGCTGTAAATTGACTACTATTCTTTTTGAATTTTCCATGTTGATTCATGAAATTGGCAACAACCTCCCATCTCTGATTAGTAGCCGGAGGAAACAGGGTAACTGCTTTCACTAACAACTGCATGTTTTCTTCACTCCATTCTGGCATTATCTGAGTAACATTTATATTTTTTATTTCAGCAGGTTTTGGTCGACTTGCTTCAAGAATTGCTTTCCGTTCCATTTCTATTAAATTATTTACTTCTGTAACAGCTTTTAAAAAGGCACCTTTACCTTTATTTTTAATTTCCTTATTTAACTGTTTTAAATCATTTATATTCATGTTCTCACATATTGATTCTAATGCTGTCATGTGTGATAAATTCTGATCAGGATTATCAGCAAAATAATTATTAGCTTTACATGTATCCCTCAAAGCCTTTCGTTCCTTCTTCAAGGCTTTCTTTTGAACTTCGCGCTCTTGTCGTTTCGTTTCAATCCTCGCTCTTTCTGCTGCTTCCGCCTTTTCTCTTGCTAATAATGCTTCTTTCAAAACTCTTTCTGCTTCATCTTTTTTTATCTGTGCGGCTGACTGTTTCGCTCGCTTTGCAGCTAATTTCTTATCCTTGTCCTCTTGTTTAAATTTTGTTATTCTTGGATCATGATTATAAGCTAAATCTACCAAAGCTCTGATTCTTGCCATTTCTTCTTTTTTCTTTCTCAAACGTTCTACTTTGTTCAGTTTATCTACATACCTTCTTTCATCACGATCTGTACATTTTTCTTTATCTTCTTCATCTTCATAAGAATACTCCCTCCAAGATTTGAAGTCATACCAAAAATTATAGAATCTTTCAACTTCCTCTCTAGTTGAGTTTGGCCCACCTAATTGTGGTACATTACATTTCTCAGACCACCTTGAATTCAAATCAAAATAATAACTGCACACTTTGTAAAAATCATTTTTTATTTCACTAGCAACTGGTATATTGTTGTCAAATTCTGGATCAACAGAATCATAGGCCCTTCGCTTCTGAGGATTACCAAGTGTTTCATATGCCATAGTTATACAAGTAAAATAATCATCATCGTCCTTAATCTCTTCACCTTTAGCTTTTCTTTTGTCTGGATGATGCTTGAGAACTTTTTTACGATATGCAACTCTGATTATTTCATCAGTAGCTTTAATTCTAAGGGTTGGTATCCCCAATACTTTATAATGATCTTGATGTTTCCATTCTTTAGGGTCTAGACTTCTCAAATATTCTACATCATCTAAGTATTCTATAGCTTCAGGTTTCAATTCTTCAGATTCAGATGGCAAAGGTGGAACATGTTTCAGCTTACGTAGTTCATGAGGTAAAAACTGAAGATCTGCTTGTCCATTACTATTTAGTTTCCATATGAAGCGGTATCTCACAGCAACAGTGGTACAAGATGTTAGAGATCGTCTGGCTTCCCCCATGATCAAAAGCAGTCTATCATATTATTGAATAAACTATTGAAAATTATTACTGAGTGGAAATCACGTGCAAAATTAAATCAATGTTAACGAATGAACATTCACAACATTTCCGAAAAACCTTAAAATTTAAATTCACGATGTACCGCTTCGAAGCACGTTGGACTGACATTGATTGACAAGTAGGTCCTCGTAGTTCAAAAACATCAAGGTTATAGTTAGTTTTCATAGATAAAGAAAGAATATGGTCTTATCCTTTGATGGTCGGTGCCATTGAATTCAAAATTTTTATGTACCCAGAATATATCATGGGAGATACATAAAAAATATTTAGTACGACCAGAAAGACGGAAATAATGAAGAAAAAGTTAAATAAAATGTTAAATTTACAAAAAATATTCTGCTACAGAACAAAACGCAGAAATGAGAAAAGTAAGGTTACGGCTTAATGAGATTAACTGAATATTGTTAACTTATCGAAATATTCTAAAAATGATGCTCACCAAAGAAATGAATTCCAATTTTGTACTTAAACTCATTTGATCTAAAAATGCATGGATTCCAAGTATTGCTAACTGTTTGGGAGTACTTTCATTTTTATCAATTGTTTGAATGGGTTTAGTCATCGACAATGAAACGTCCAATAAAATAATG
Source organism: Hippodamia convergens (assembly GCA_038502775.1). Taxonomy (NCBI): domain Eukaryota; kingdom Metazoa; phylum Arthropoda; class Insecta; order Coleoptera; family Coccinellidae; genus Hippodamia; species Hippodamia convergens. The sequence continues at coordinate 80,522,954 of CM076607.1, forward strand.
GTCGGCATTCTAGATCAAATAAAGGTAAAAGTGGAGCCCAAAAAAATTTTTTCCTTCAAAATTATAAGTTCACTCAATCCTGGAATTATTTTAATCACAAACTACACAAATTTTTTGGTTATTTATTCTGCAACAGAAAAAATGTGACTGCACTGCGGTGACTGAAGGCAGGAAGACCATGTTCCATAAACTCGAAACAACTCTAGAATCTTGGGTCAAAAATGAGGCGATGATTATTCAAGCCAGTTTACACCTTTTGTCAAAATAATCATTTCGTATAAGGTTTTATGCCCTAGCCGGGTAGAGGTAGTTTTTTTACTTCTAGGTAGGGATGGGAAATACTTGTTTATTCCAATACCAGGGATGACAAGTATGAGTATCGAGAAATACCAAGTACTGATACCAGGTATTGAAATACTTGCAAGTATTGGGCCTTGGGCGTCTTTCAAATACGGGTTGGTTAGGTATGAAGTAGCGGTGTTGGAGTACGTAGACTAGACGTACTCTTTACTTTGTGCGTTGTTGATATGATCATTGGTATATCTGAAGAAAATTGATATTCATGTTCATCGACAACTTCTGTTTTTCTTTGTGAAAATTAATTTCACATTATGAATTGAATGATACTTCCAAAACTACAGAGTTGGTTAACTAACAATTTATTTTCACGTGCTAAGATACCCTAATTGATTGATTTTAAATCACAAATCCAGAAAAATATGTAATTCTAATCTAGCTATACCATTTCGAATAAAGTCAGGTGCTCCACAACTATTTCTTCATAATTCGACCTTATTCGAAAAAAATGCCCCTTAAAGGTAAGGTACCTTTCAGTCAGGAACATGCAAGAATATACATCAATTAAAAATTTATTGATACAATTGCACGATGAGTTGTACGTCATAGTACCCTAAATGAAATTTAAAGTGTTCCTCTGTAAATTCCCAGTGGGAATTTCCCACTATTCCGATTTTTCATTTTCTTTAAGGGTGCGGTATCAGGTAAAAATTACAAGTGCCGAAGTGCGCCGATGGCAATAAAGTTTGACTGTAACATAACAATAACAAGTATCCGATCCCCGATATGACGTATATGAAAAGAAGTGCCGACACCCAGTCCCGGTACGCATCGGGTGTTACAAGTATTTTAATACTTGTTTTGAAAGTATTTCCAAATACCACGTATACGTACTTGTCCGCCGATACGTAGTATCGATACCTAGTATTCGGAATACTTGCCATCCCTACTTCTAGGGCATTCGCAATTCAAGGGTAGGTTGCGCCCTCTATAAATATGAATTTTCATAATATCTGCCAAGCGATACGCGCTCTGGTGAGAGAAATCTGAACCCTCGAGCGCTAGTAGTTTTTGGTTATTAACGTGGAATGTGAATGTAAATGTGTTCGTCTTCAGTTTATTTTCGGGGTTTTGTACGGTTTTGTGAGTTGAAAGTTTTGGTGTTATTGATTTTCCTAACTTGGATTATTGCTGAAGAGTTTGAACGCCCTTTAGGATCACTTATAAATAGATATCATCTTTAATCATAGCTGTTATCACATGGCTTCCTCACGTAACGACTATTGCTGTGTCCCGCAATGTAATTCGTGGTCAAGGAGAAAAGGATCACATACTGCATTGAGCTTTCACTTGTTTCCAAAGGAGAATGAAAGCAAGGTTTATTTGGAAACAAAATTTGGAATGGAACTCGTTGACAGAAGAAAGACTGGATTTTAAAATTGAAGATTGGTAAACCGGTCACCCCATACATGAAAGTACAGAAGATGATTATTTTCATAAAGGTAACTTACAAATATAAATCATTACTGAATATAAATAAACTTCATATTTTTTATAATATTTTCAGGTAGAAGTAAAAAATTTCCAAAATTGAAGCAAACTGCAGTTCCTTCGAAGAACCTACCAATCACTTCAGAAGTTCACGGTTCTCAAGCTTCTTGCTGCTCTTACCAGAAAACTATTCATCCTGAAGCCAGTTTGTCCAGTCGGACAAAGATATACTATTCCAGGGTAGAAAGAAGAGAAAGTGTAAATGATTCCTGTTGTGCAGAAGTTCGATCTGAAGAAGATATGCAAGCTGCCCTGGCATTAATGAATCTTTTGAACTAGGGTATTGAAATGAGTGAAACCTGGTATAGTTCGTTTCAAAATGATTGGCATCTCGGGCGGCTGTGGAATCTCGAAAATATGTTGGTAATATCCCATCAGTAACTTTTGAGTTCTAGGATTTAGGTTGGTGTTGATTGAAAACACTAAGTTTTGACGTTTCAGAGTTTGAATTAACCTCCTGAATATATTTCGAATTTATTTCTGTATGCTCATGTTCTTGATTAAATCGACAAATTAGTTTTGGATTTGAATTATTATTACTGAATTGAAAATGACTGGAATTCTTCAAGATACCTCTGGCCTCGCCCAACTATAAGGGAACGTGAAGTAGTTTATCGTCGGTACTGCGAGTTTTTCAACAATTCAGCAGGTATTTCTGCCAGTATTAATCGCGTTTTGCTAGTTATTCAGAGCATACATTAATTGTCTCAGCGTGCCGTCCAATGAGATGAAAGGGGGCGTGGTCTATGTGGCGCGAATTCATTTTCAAAACGTTCAACTTGGAATATGCAGCATAATATCAGATATGATCATATCTGCTATATATGAACGTTTTGATATGACATATTATGTACCTATATTCGTCCAAAAAAATTGATAAATTCAAAATTTACATTCATGGATATATCTATGAATGATGATATATTCATTTTATTTCTCATTCAATTTGAAAGAATACTACAGATTTAATTCTACTCCCCATGGATTTAATTGAAAAATCATGATTAAAATATGAATTTAACCCTTATTTTATTCTTAAAAACTTCATCGTCTTCACGAGATTTTAAATAAATTCTTTTAAATGTTATGGATATATTTATTTATTTGTTTGTTTCATTTACATACAGAACATGTCAATGAGAATTCCTCCTGATTTTGTATATATCATGAAAAAAGGAATAAAGTTCTCGTTATGTTTGTTCAGAAACTAGAGAGGAAAGCCAAACACAATAATATTTTGAAATCCTTTAATGAGAAAGTTCAACCAACTAAAATACAGAAAATGTTAAAAAATGAAGCTTCAATTCAAAAATTTATTGTGATGAAGTATAGCAGTAATTAATTTGATGCTTTACAAGGTGCAAATTTTAAAATTTATACATATTATGAACATAACTAATTTTATTATTACATAACTTCAGGCTCCCAACACCCCTACACCTGAACCAGAATGCAATATTTGTATAAATGTAGTCAATATATATGGTGCTCTATAAAATATTGTTGAAAAACCTGCACTGATATCTTAAGTCTAGAATAATTACAATTATACAAATGTCACACTACTCCACACCATGAAAAATATACAATTTGTCAACTAAAATAACAATGCACATTCAATAACTAGGCTACATACTATTATCATTCTTCAAAAACACCTTTTACACATGCATGTACAGTATAACCTAGCCTAAGATAGCATGCTGCCTAAGATACATAAACATTTCAATCATCCCCATTACCTTTCACATTCATACATAGACAATCCCAATGGTTAGTTAATTCAGACATATCATGCGGAATGAAAAATACTTCTTCAATTCATTCTACAGGGGAAAATAGAGGGCCGAAGGTCAGCAGGACGAAGACGAACATCTTGGCTGCGAAATTTACAAACATAGACTGGTATGACATCGATAAGTCCATTCAGAGCGGCAGTAAATAAGGTAGTTTGGACCAACATGATAGCCAACATCCACAGAGGATAAGCACTTCCAGAAGCAGAGAAGAAGTTAGTTTAGTAAACGGTTCGGTAATAACAGGTTACAGTTTCCATTTTGCTCATGCCTGGGTGTTTGTGAGTACATGCTGCTGGAGGTTATAGATATTTATGAATAATGTAATGCTTTGCAATTACAGATCCCATAGAAATATAGCAAAAAAGCATACATACAGAGTTGAATCAGTTATCTTGAAAGCTATATACAGAGTTTGAGTGATTATTCCTTATTTGGAAAGTAAGATTGTTTTTCGATTTTTCTCTTCTTACATATCTGCTCATTGTCTTTTCCCATTCTACTATTCAATTTCCATACTTCTGACAAAAATTTCTGTAATTCGTCAAATCGTTGATTGATAATTCCAATAAATTGCTCTACAGCAACCTAAAACTATAATTGCTATATCAAGTCAGCAAATTTTTTCATCAACACCTTTCTTGTTTCTTCATCAGTGTTTAATGTCTTATTTCGATTATTTTGTATCTCCTGCATGAAATGATTAAGTTCATCTTGGTATCGTAAATTACTCCCTGAGGGTTCATGCATTATTAAATCGGAATTGACATCCTCAGAGTGTGGGTTACCTACAACAGACTCGCTCCTCCACTCAAGCAGAGATAAAGCATGTATATGTTTACACAGTACCTTTTTTACTGCATTTTCTGGGCATTCACATTGATATCTGTGTATGCATACCTTACATGAATCACAAAATCCTGCTCGGCAGTCATAATCACAGATATCTTTATAACTTACCATATAAAATTTATTGACCTCTGAACAAGAAGGGACTTTAAAATATCCAGATTCGAGTGTTTGTATCCTACTGATATTCATTTGTTCAGCTCTTTTGTGTGCTTCCACTGTGATTTTGTGCTGATAATTATTTGCATTTGGTCTTTCTTCATTTAGAATCTTTTTCTACATTTTCTCTTCAACCAGTTCATCTAATAAATCCAATAATTTTTCAACTCTGGAATTGAGAATAGTATCAATTTTCCTATAAATTCATTTATTGAATATACCTTATATTGCGTTGTCCCCTCATTTTATTATATTTCAGAACTTTGTTCAAACTTTCTATTGCCATGTTTGTATTTATTCCTGCGTTCAATCTATAGCAGTGGGCCCACATCATTACTCTTTCTTCGCTCTGGAAATAATAACTGAAAACAGAAAATTAAATTTCAATTTATACTTCATGTAGGCTATTTTACTTTTGCAAATATTTGAGAAATTCATTTTCTCCTTCCTTTTCCAAAAAACCGAAATAATGTTCTTTCAATTCCATGAATTTTTTATATCTGTTTCTTTCAATATCTTTCTCATTGCTTGTTTCATTTCTTTTTTAATTTCTGGATTCTTAATTTTTGATTTCCCTTGAATATTCCAATTTTTTATTTTATGCCATGTGCATAGCAGTCTTCTTGGTTTTGGCTCGAAACCCATTACTTTGATCCAGGCATTATAATATTTCGGATCATCATCACTCATAAAAAAATTTGTTTTTACTATCCCACCTAATTTTGATTTGAGAGCTGAAAAAAAGTGTTCTTGGATCGTCTGATCCAATCCATTAGATAGAAGGAAAGCTACAGGAAAACCCATATTATTTTCATCCTTCACCAATACTATAGTTAAGTCGAAATTATTCCTATTAGTTCCATGAGTGCCATCTACACATATAATATTTTGGAAATCTCTAATTTTTTTCTCCATTATACCATTCATAAAACCTAACGCAAAATCTTCATTCCTCAATCCAGGAAAAGGTTCACCTATAATTATTCAAAACTACTTCCACCACCATGCAAAATTCTTAGCAACAATATGAATTACACATTATATGTATATTCATTATGAACAGTGACTATACATACATGTGAAGAAACTTACCAATTTTTTTAAATAAAAAAGCAAAATTTTTTCCATCTTGGTTCCATTCTTGAACTTTTAAAGTTGTTGCTACCATATCATCATCATGCCTTATTTTGTCTATATTATATTTTCTCACCAAATATGCTAAATCTGCTCTAGTTATAACATTAAATCTTTCCAATTTTCCATCCTGTAGTGTATCCCTAGCATCTTTCATTATTTTCTCTCTCGGTATTCCAGCAGATAACTTTTCAACTAGAACGCTCCGTTGAAATTCTGACAGTCTTTTTGTTACGGTAGCTCAGTGAATTTTGAATTACAGAAAAAAAAAAGTGGAGAATCAAATATACGCTGGAAGCACTCGAACTTACCATTTGTTGGGATGAACGCCAGAATAGGTAGTTGGTACAATCCTGGTATCAATTTGTCTTCACACACTTTCACAACTGAATGAGAAATATGAAAAATTATAGAAAACCCTCGAAATGAAAATACTCGGAATTTCGCTACGAACCAGATCTTTTTTCACTCGAGAATGCATGAATGAGAATAATTATCTCTCGTCCATATGTCTCCATATGTAGTCCGAGATTTTCCAACGTATTTACCGACAATTGAAATTAATGAATGAAATAAAAAGAAATGATAACTTTCGATCCGTTGATCCAACGATCGTTTCGAAATAAAATAAATACCAACAGGTAGAATTAAATGTTGGAAAAAGAAAAAATGAGTGTTGCATCAACACTTTTTGTTCTAAGGTCATCATCATGCCCCACATGTGTTTCAACAAATGTTACTGTATGCAATCCTAATAAGAGATGAATAAAATTAATTCTATAAGCTATATAGATGTTATTGATATATTGATGTTACCATCAGTTGAAATTTTGACAATTATTCTTGAAGGACATACTCCCTGAATATGGATACTACCTTCAACCTTTCTCTTACGTTTCTCACAAACACTTTTGTATCCTGAAATTAAGAATTTAAGTATCTTTATAACAGGGACGGGCCGAAGCCAAATTTTTGGGGGGGGGAAATCCATCGAAAATTTTCCAACTGGACATTGCATTCACAGGAAACCGTTATACATTTTGTGGTATAATATTTGTTTCGGTAAAAAAAATTCAAAATGATGAATTTCAACAGAGTGAGGTGTAATTAACTTTTTTTTTCATCTACCGAACATTCAATTAAGTAGATTTTATGAAGTTTGTTTTTTTCATGAAGAGTATCTTGATGTTGCTTGAAACTTTGAAAAACAGTACTTGTTTGTTTCTTCAGTTTTGTTGCTTTTCTTTATTTCATGGAATCTGGAAGCGAGGGCATGGCTCATTTTCATTAGAGAAAATATTTTTTCTGAAAAATCTATATTCTTTTTATTCCGTGAAAGGAGTGAATATTCGGAATCAAAGTTATGAGAAATTAACGTTAATCTTCCAATTACCCAATATTCAATAATGTGAGTTTCTTTATTTTATGAAATCGTTTTTTTTTGTGAGGAATACCTTGAAGTATGTTTGAAACTTCGGGACACACTTTTTGTTTCATTCTCCAATTTAGTTCAGTTTCATTCTTTGGTGTTTCTCAAAATTTCAAGCATCATAAAACAAGATATTTTTCACGAAAAAAGCAGATTCCATAAAATAAAAAAATATACATGATTGAATGTTGGGTAGATGAAAAATCAAAGTTTATTACTGACCACTTTGATGAGATTCATAATATTGAAACTGCTCATGCCTAACATAGGTCCATTTCACAGAATGAAAGAAACAAAATTTTCAGAAAATATATTTCGTTTGATAAAAAATTAGCCTCACTTTTGCATACAGATTCCATGGAATAAAGAAAAGCAACATAACTAGGGAATGAAACAGACAATCTATGTCAAAGTGTGTGTCATAAATCAAGATACTTCTTAAAAAAAAACATATTTCCAATTTAGTAGAGAACCGGTTTTGACCTAAATCAGTCATTTTGAACAGTTTTGAACAAAATTTCCTAATTTGAGTTGGCAATTTCGAACTCTTTGCAGCGTTTATTGCAATTAGTGTTTGGAAACTAAACACTATACTATAACACTAACTGGTCCTATTTGAAATCTGAAAATTGGGATTATGTTATTGTTTAACATTATCTACTGAGCTAAAATATTATTGGAGCCTGACCACTTCCAGTTATACAGGGAGTGAAAAAAAAAATTTCAAAATTTTTTTTCTGTTTTTTTTTTTTTCGAATTGGATGAAGTATTCAATCCTGAATACATTTGTACTCGTATAGTTGCATTTGTCAAAATAGTTTCCAAAATATCAAAAAAAAACTGAAGAAAAAAAAGAGATAACAGTATTCGGTATCATATTTGTTTTTTCTATTCTAAATATCTTGAGCACAAACCGTTTTCACATTTTCGAAGTCGAAGATTGTAGAAATATTGTACATTTGCTGAATATTGAAAAATTCGTCACAGGGTATTCCATATGTTGGGTCAAAAATTGGGATCAAGATTGGGATCAAATTGGAACCCTATTCTTTAATGATTGCGGTGGAGTGTGGGAAGAAAAATTATGATAATGTTCTATCATGTTGATGCTCCTAAATTTAATAATTCTCGTGTTATTTAGGAATTCTGATTTTATGTCGTACGTAGCGTCAAAATCATTAAATCTGTTGCATATCAACAATAATAAATGAATTAAGAAAAGAGGTGGGTCACTAGTGAGTTATTGGAATAATTCATCTTCTATGACCAAAATCATTGTTGATATGAAACAGATTCTATGAATTTGCCGCTACGTAAGACATGAAATAAGGAAATCCTGAATACCACAAGAATTATTAATTTTAGGAGCATTAACATGTTGGAATATTATCAATATCAATATCAAAATCCCCATTTTCAAATTTGAAATAGGTCAAGTTCTCCAGAAACGCCTAATATAATAGGCCGTCGAAGTTGGTACATCTGAAAGATAACAACTTAAATTTATGATACCAGATGGTTTTTTATGACACAGTCCATGCGACGAACTGAAAAATTTACAATTAGGTACCTACTTCTTGAGGCCGCATCTCTTCCAACACTTGATAGTAAAAATATTGGGTTAAATACCATTTATTGCCTGCTATACATATATTGCCAAGTACTGATTGCAAACTTGTTTTTTCTAATTCAGATTCCTTCGTATTTCATAACTCTCTCGGAATTATGTATTTCAACTGCTTTGAAATTTTACCAACTGCTTTGAACTTTTTCCAACTGCTTTGGAATTTTTTTCAACTGCTTTGAAATTTTGCCAACTGCTTTGAAATTTTTTCCAACTGCTTCGAAATTTTTCCAACCGCTTTGAAATTTTTCCAACTGCTTTGAAATTTTTCCAACTCCTTTGAAAATCTTCCGACTGCTTTGAAAATTTGCCAACTTCGTTCAACATTGGGGGGGGATCATCCCCCCCCATCCCCCCCTTGGGCCCGTCCCTGCGGACCAATCGCATTCGATTGACAAACTGGTGACGTCTCGAATCAGCTGTTTCGCCGAAACTTGAACAGTATTCGAAAGCGCGGTTCATTTGACGTTGTCATTTATGAACCGAGCGGTCAACCGTTAACCAACCAAACGAGCCATTCGAAATCGCCTTTTGTGTTTCCAAATTCAGTCAAGTAGTTCAATTATTTCTCATTTTTAAAGGCATTAACAAAATTTCACATCAAATCACCAGTGCTCACTTGACCCATTGTCTCTGGATATTTCCTCTGCATTTTCAAATGTCACAGATTGCATTTTGAATAGCACATGCACAGCAGATTGTTCCTCTTTACTCAAAGCAGACAATATTGCAGTATTGGTCGTGTTTTGTTTGCATTATTTTTTCCTATACGATGGCATGATAATATTGCACGATCTGGGATGTTTATATTCTTATCTTTACATACATTCATGACATTCTCTTTCGTATTCGAATTTCGTGTTTCAGGAATTCCAAAAATGATTACATTCGCCTTCTTATTTTCTTGTTGCAATTTTTCCAACTTGGATTCTGCTTCTTCCAATTTCGACTTCAGTTCTTCAGATTCTCCCCGCATTTCGTCCCTGACTTTCTTCAATATTCTATCTGTTAACTTTTCTAGGTAACTATCTAATACGGCCATAACTGTTTCCTTGACAATTTCTTTAATTTCAGCTCTGGTCTCTCTAGAAAGTACCATTTTTGTTGTTATGAAATTTGTGGAACTTTAATAACTTATCGGAGTCGTGAGTGAGATGTGTACGTCTACTCGCTACGAGGCATATGCGAAGAATTAAAAAAAGACATTTATTTTCCGTAATATCGTATATGAAAGGAGGTATTTTGGAACATGTAAATCGTTCCTGAACAATAATTTTGATATTATTTTCAGACTTTGTGAAATGAAGCAGTGCTCAGTTTAGAGAAATGATATTTTGTGATATATGCATCTTACTATGATAGTTTGAAAATAATCAAAGAAAATTATGACTATGCTTCTGCTAAAGAAATGTTGAGAAACATCAAATACAACTTCTTCAAAAAAAATTTATGTGAAAATAATATACAGTAAAACATATGTTTATATCTCATTTAATCATTTGTTCACTTACCTTCTACCTATCAAAAATTTCAGCACTGCAAAAGCAATAAATTTGTTTAAATATAAAACGAATCAATCAATACATGCATATATTTACTCGTAATACACAACAGTTATAATATTTGCATATAAATGAAGGATAATTTTAAATAGAGTACATTAAAACCTTTCACCTGATAGATTAGGACTTGATAAATTGGTAATTGCGCAGGCAATTGTAAATATTTCATGTACTTTAGGTATTAACCTCCATTCAATTTTCCCACTCAATATTTTGAAAAATTTCAATATTTGATTTGCCCTCTTACTATGAACGCGAGCAGATGCAATTTTCTGATTTTTTAGAGATTCTTCTGGTGTTAATTGATTTTCTTTCTTTAAAAATGGTGGTCGAATGAGTTCTATACCATGCATTCTACAAAAATCCTCTATAAGAAAGCCTTTATCAACCATTGGTGTAAATTTGTCAATGAGACCACTGTCTTCAAATATGATTTTGTCAGAGGCTCTACCACCATACGGTTCACTGACAAATGTTATAATCCCTCCCCTCCTGGGGATACACCAGTCATGAATTCCACAGTGGTACTACTTTTATACTGAGAATAGAACTTAATTCTACAACATAAGCAAGACGGTTTCTGGGCATATATTTCAGTACAGTCAAGTACAACCCTCGTATTTTCAAAGCCAGAGAAACATTTTGGCATGTTTCGCTTTATTTCATCTATCGATGGAAAATACACCTTTGGTTTCGAGATGACAAACAAAACACTCGTGTCATAATAGTATATTATTTAACGAGCAGTAATGCAAGTCATAACTCCCGCAGATGAAGTTTGCAGCGCGAGCCGGAGGCGAGTGCTGTAATTCATCAAGGGAGTTATGACCATTACTGCAAGTTGAATACTATACTTTATCCACAACTATAATAATATACATTCTTACTATCACACATCATTCTTGAAAATTTTTGATACACCTTTATATTTATTTGTTTTGGGATTTCCCGCGGGCAATAAATTCTGTACCTACTGTAGAACTAGCTACTTGTCATATTTCTGGAAGTGTACCTACATAATATTTCATCCTCACTATCGGAGGTCTTATTCAGAAAAACATTCACAACAATAATTAGGTGTCAACTAAATTTGAAAACGTCAGAATTATTCAAGTGACATTACTCCCATCGATAACAATAATGAGATGTTCGCTCTCTGTCAACCGGCTCGTACAAAAGCACAGAAGTAGCTTGAGATTCGGTTGTCAAATAATTCTATGAGTCTATTCTGATTAATCACAGGGAGTTATAGGCGGGAGTTATTATAACTCCCGCTGTTTGTTCATAGATACTATTAATTGCTCAAATGCAGTTGAATAATGAATACATTATTCAATAGGAGTGGATAAAAATAATTTTTACAGACTTGTTGGGAAAACTGAAGAGAATTGACAAAGTTACATATATTATGATATAGCTAGAGTCAAAACTATTCTTTGTCGGATATTTAACTGATGCTGCCTTGAATCTTTCAATACTTTACTAAATAAATACTCTATAGAATCAAGTATTTGAGAATTAATGCCGGTAAAGCATTTCGAAGACTTGTCATCTTTCAAGAGATCAGTTAGTGTTGAAATTCTGGAGGTATCTACCTGTACGTTAAAATCACGAGTTTGAGGTACAATAACTTCTTCTATAGTCCGTTTCAAAATGATTGTCATCAGAGCAAGTCATGGAATTCCAGCCGGGGCTTTATTTCTAGTTACAAAAAGTTACTAAAAATTTCTCTGTGTTCATCATAGATAGAAATATATCAATATAACCTATAAAATGATTGAATATATTTTCAAGGCAAATAAATTTGAAGAATTTTTGCGAAATTATAATATTTTTCATCATTGTTGTATTGAAAAATCTTCAAACTTAGCTTCAATTGCAAAAGAGAAACAGGCTGAGATAGATGATGACTAAAATGTACACACCCACACAATTTCGCTGTAGATCAAGCATGGGAATTGGAAATTCAGGATTGATAATGAAAATAGCGTGGAATGCTTCAATATGAAATCTTGCAGGATTTCGAGGAACTCCAATGTAGAGATATCATTCATTAAATAATTAAGACTTCATCAACGATAAAAGTTCGTTCTCTATGAAAACCCTTCAGCAATCTTTTCATTCTTGATATGACTATCGAAAATTCAGCCCTGTGTTATTTTTTCTGAGTATGGTGGAACAAAAAGTATAAAGCTGACCTGACTTTACAATTTCATAACAAAGTTGTTGAAACAAATAGAAAATATTTGTTGACAAATTGTGAATCATTTGAAGTGTGAAATGCTATAAAATAGATCACTTATTTGTATTTATTAATATGTTCTGTCCATTTCATGATTCATTAAATAATATACCAAATTGATTTTGATCAAATTTCAGTTACTTTTCAGGCAGTTCAAAAACAACAAACTGATTAATTTATTGTTTTTTATTTTAGAAATAATACGTCGAATAATGTCTTTTTGAATCATGTGGAATAGATTTCCATCCACTGCTCACTCATGACTGCCTTCTCTTTTCTCCCAAATTCATCTGACAGGTCTAGGTGAAAACTGAAAATTTGAGACTCGTTTATTTATCAGAGAACACCTCGAAAAAGTAAATGATTGTTACCTGAATAACAGCATACATTAATTGTCTCAGCGTGCCGTCCAATCAGAAGTAAGAGCATTCGTGTGAAATCGCCGGAATTCGTTGGATCGGTTCGAACGTCAACGGTCAACTGGATTTTGGCTAGTGATGGGAAATAACGTTATTTTTCCATAACCGTTATCAACTGTTATGGTTATTTTCAAATAACGGTTGTTGATAACCGTTAATACGTTATTTGGTTAAACCAATGGGGGCGTTCCACTTGGCGATCACAACGCTCACGCTCACGACCGCTCTTTTCCCCATTCCACTTGCTTGCTAGCGCTATTATGTTAACTCAAGTGGAACGGATTATTGGACGTTTTCGGCTGTCATGACAGAAATGACAATATTGAAAAAAGTAGAAGTCATACTAAACGATAAATTTAAATAAAGTGTACAACAGTTAGAAATATTATAATAAATATATATCTAAACTGTATTCTGAACGTCCATTTTCACTTTCACGCATCTATTGAGATAGGTCGTCACAGAACATCGAAATATGTGGGTCGATTTGAGCTTGGAGTGAGCGATGATTTTGCCGCGCTCACAAAGACCGCGGTCGTTAAGTGGAACGCCTAAAGGAGCATTTTGATCGTTGTGATCGCCAAGTGGAACGGCCCCATTATATGAATAACAGTCCGCATTCATCGACTGTTATATTGATAACAGTTAACGGTCGAATTAAATTGTTATTCAGATACGGAGTCGACGAATGTCAAGCTGGACATGGGCGCCCGCAGGGGGGGGGGGCAGGTGGGGGTCGTGCCCCCCCCTGAGATTTTGATTTCCTTCTTGTTTTTGAGCAAAACCTAACACTGATTTCGCCTGCGCATCATCAAATCATCATTTGGCCCCCCCTGAGAAAAAATTCTGCGGTCGCTCATGAAGCTGGAAGGATTTAATAAATAATAGGGTTCACAGGGTTTGCAACTATGAATTTATACATTTTGTCATTGGGAAAAATATTGAGGAAACAATATCACTATTGCTTGAGGGTATATTCTTCATCCATGTTGGAATAAAAAACTATCAATAATTATTGAAAATTATCTGCTATTAATTTCTCTTTCGAAAACTCATGATAATTAACCCTGTCAGCTTAACAACCTTAATGTACCAAGAACCGCATCCGCATTCGACGATAACGTTAGCTTAGCATGATAACATTAATATCATCAGGTCGTTCAAAAAACAGTTGTCGTTCCAAAAACAGTTGTCGTTTCAATAACAGTAAGCGTTAAGCCCTGTTCTCAGAGCTTCGTCGTGTCGCTGGCGACAGTTGTTCAGCCAATCAGAGCATGTAAACAAAACTTCCCCTGGCCCCTACCTTTTCATTTCTGGTTGTCAAAATCTGTCGCGACACGCCCCGTTTGTAGTTGAAATATTTCAACTACACATTGGATTTCTGCTACGATCTCATGAAACAAGGAAGGAGTGGGGATCGTCGCCAGCGACACGACGAAGCTCTGAGAACGAGGCTTTTAAATGAAAGTTGAAATAACCAGATAACGTTATTTGGTTATTTCAACTTTCAACGCTTATTGTTATTCGACCAACGACTGTTAGTTAGTGGAACTTGGAATCGTCAATCTTCGTGTCGAATCGTCGACAGTCGACAGCGGCGGGCGGATGTTTGATATTTGATATTCCGCGCATACGTTATTGCGCAACCTGTTATTTTTCAAGATAAATAACAGTTAGTTATCGTTATCTATAAATAACAGGTTAGAGAATAACGCCCCATCCCTAATTTTGGCGCCCTTCGCCGCACTTCTCATCATTTTTAAAACAACCTTGTTACTGAGAACTTTGCTGTGAATTTTTGAGGAATTTCATTGCAAAATTTTAACGAGACTTCTGAAAAAGCAATTTTCATTGCTAGTTTCCTTTATTTTACCAATTATTTTCAGTGAACGATAGCAAGCTATTCGAAATTATTGTGAGATATGGCATCGATTGCGATGTAAGTACCTTATAATAGCAGTGTTTGTGTATATTCAAATATTAATTATCTACATAGTTCATATACATTTTTCGTAAATGCTGAAATTTTTTGCAGATCAAATTCTCTGATATGTGGAATTTGCCAAAAGGAGTTCAGCAGTGCTTTAGTCAAGAATAGGCACCTTCGGACAATTCATAATGAGGACATCCAAATGGACAAGAATCACAATATATTGTGTTGTCTTTGTCCTGCTGATAATAGAGACAAGTTCTCTAGTTACAAGAATTATGAAATACATTTGAAAACGTATCATGATATATTGGTTGAAGAAAAATATTTTCATTTTAGGAGTACCTACTGAAGAGTTTGAGGCTTGGAGAAGACAAGAAATCAGAGAAGTGGATTATGCTATTGTGAGGGGTTATAATTCAACAAGCGGAGATAGAATTGTATATTACAATTGCAATAGAAGTGATTATAGAGGTAAAATATTTTTGCAAAGTCTATAAATTGGTCCAAAACTGACGGACCAATCTATGAACCAACCAAGAACCGAGCCAAGAACCAAAGTCAATCGAAATCTCCTTCAGTTTGAAAGATTATAAGTTTTCAAACAATTAAAATTTTTTAAGTATTTTATAAATTCTCAAAGGTTTGTTCTATATTTATGTCAGCATTTTGTTTTAGTAGTTTCACTTCGACTTGGCAATAATATACATCTCTTCTGACTTTTTGGTAAAATCTCTGGCAAATTTTTCATTGTAAACAAATATTTTATCTATATTTGATTGTTATCTTAATATTGTGTGATGAAAGATATATACAATTTTCATTTTAAAATCACAAACAAAACACAAATAAAGACTGGAAAAAATTTCAGAATCGTTTATTCATTTTGCAACATATAATTGAAATGATTAAATGAAATGTTCTATATCAAATTTTGTTCGTAATCTTCATGAAAAGGAGCACCCACTTTCAAAAATGATTTGGGAAAACTTTAATAAACAATGAAGTCTTATGTTTCCAAATTCAACAGATTCATCTGAACCTGTGTGCAGCACGAATGATTCTGCTTCAGTTGGATATCACTTCGAGGTAGTACCATTCATTTACGAATTCTGTAGAATCTCATGGATCTAGGAAATACTTCCAAATATATTATTCTACGTCATTTGAGTAATCCAAACAAGTGTAATACATATTCATTTGACCTATATAATTGTTCTTACAAGTAATTTAAATCTTTGCATACAATTTTTTCATAATTCGTGGTGAAAACGAGTTGTTTTTCTTATTTCGCCACACTTAATGTACAATCAGAAATGCATTCACACACTACCAGCTTGAAAAGCCTTTAAATCACTCTTAAAATGAAAATCTATTCATTTATTTCACAAGATGATATAAATATCTCGTCATTCAAAAATTTACAAAAAACCCCTAGCGCCACTCAGGCTGGTGGCTAAATTTCGAACCTAGAAAACAAGTATTTACAGCGCCCTCAACGGTGGTTGGATTCGCCAATTGTTTTATAACTTGTCGGAGATTGTGAATTAGTAGATCAATTATAGCACATTTGTATTTTTTTATATATTATTATTATATTTTGTAGTTAAAATGTCAATATTTGATTCTGAGCTGGAGAGAGAAGACGAGAACATTTGCTAGTTTGGATGAAGTTAGAGAGATCCTTGAAGGTGATAGGAACTTGAATATAATTCATTTCAATGTACGTAGTGTGAGAAAAAATTATGATGATTTGATGTTGTATCTCTGTGAATTGAACTATGAAAACTTAGATATCATTGTATTGTCTGAATGTTGGAATTTAGACGATGAAACACTTTATAACATACAGGGTTATCGATTATTTTATAACAGATCCAAATTTAACAGAAGTGATGGCTTATTGGTTTATGTGAGATTGTCTATTGATGTGAATGTGGAGAAGGTCGAATTTAGAGAAACTAATATATTGAGATTGAGATTCGAAATCAGTGGAAGAAAGTATGGCATTACAGCATCATACAGACCTCCATCTACTAACCTTGGGTATTATATCAGTGATTTGGATGAGTATCTTGGGGGTTTGTTCGGTAGAGATGTAGAAATTTTTATTGGAGACGTAAATATTGACATCAGAGATAATAGCTCTATTGATTGCTTGTCCTATCAGACATCTATGATACAAAATGGATATTTTCCTGAAATAAATGAAACTACTAGGGAAACTAATATATCAGCGACTATTATTGACCACATTTATGTCAAAATGAAATCAAATTTTAGAAAGGCATTGGTATTGCATCCTGGTATTATTCAGACATCCCTTACAGATCACTGGTCCATTTTTCTGTCAATTAAGTCAGTGAAAGTTATTGACCCAATTTCCTGCGACTCTAGTAAAGCAAATTCATTTCTAAATTATGAAAAACTCTGCTCTTATTTGCTAGGTGAACAGTGGGAGAATATTTTAGAGAATAGAAATCCTCAGACGGCATATACAAGCTTCATTAGTACATTGAATCAATACATAAAAGGGTCAACCATCTCAAAAATAATAAAAAAAAAAGAATTCCGAAAAAAACAACCCTGGATCACGAAGGGGCTTATAACGTCCATAAAGCATAGAGATAGGATCAAATTGAAACTGAAAAATAACTATAGTGTAGAAAATAGACAAAAATTTATTGAGTATAGAAATATGTTGTGTAAATTAATTAGAAAGACAAAAGAATCTTATTACGAGCAGCAGTTCAAACTTGCAGGTAATGACGGTAGAAAGATATGGAAAACCATTAATGAAGCTACTAACAAAAATTCAAACCATAATAATATTGGTGGTAAGATGATTGATGTAAACGGCGAAACTCTAACAAGCTCTGAGGAGAAGGCAAACGGTTTCAATAGGTTCTTTACTGATGTTGGAAAATGTTTAGCTAGTAAAGTTGATAGATCAAGTGTAGATCCTCCGTTGAAAACGCCCATTAACCCCTTTAGTATTTTTTTCGAACCTGTAGATGAAAAAGAATTAATATCCCACATTGCTTCTTTGAGGAATGGAACTAGTCCGGGTCCAGACGGAATCACTGCTTCTCTCATTAAAATTATTCATGTTTTTATCCTGAAACCGATGGTACACATTATAAATTCTAGTTTTGAAACAGGAATAATTCCTAAACGAATGGAAAGAATCCCATGTGACATGTGTATTCAAATCAGGAAACAGATGTGAAATGAACAACTACCGCCACATATCACTTATTAATAATTTTTCAAAAATTTTTGAGAAGTGTTTGAAACAGAGACTCATAACATTTTTGAATAAGCATAAGATGCTGAGTGATAAACAATTTGGATTCAGAGAGAACATTTCAACGACAGACGCTATCCAGGAATTCACTGGCAAGATTATACACTCTATGAACAAGAATGAAAAAGTATTGGCGATATTTTTAGACTTAACCAAGGCCTTTGATACCGTTGATCACAGTATCCTCTTAGAGAGATTAGAGACTATGGGTGTAAGGGGAACACCACTTAAATTACTCAAAAGTTATTTGCGTGATCGTGTTCAGCGTGTTAGGGTGGATAATATTTTGAGTGAACCGCTAAAATTGAACATTGGCATACCGCAGGGGACGGTATTGGGTCCGGTATTGTTCATTGTTTTCATTGATTGGCTACTTAGGGCATCTACCTTGGACATATTAGCGTATGCTGACGATTCCGTCATAACCTTTAAGGGGAATACATGGAATGAGGTGTATCAACATGCAGTCATGGGGCTAAGGACACTAAATGGCCTATTGTCCATTTGCATTTTAACTCCTAACCCTGAAAAAACTAAATTTATCGCCTTTTCCCTTACATCTAGTGGCCAGCCAGCGTTCCAGAGACTAAAATCACACAGAGGGAATTGTTATCGTACAGGTTGTACATGTCCATTGATCGCTAAGACCGAAACCATCAAATATCTTGGAGTATATATTGATCAACATTTAAGATGGGATGAACATGTTGATGTTCTTGTGGGGAGAGTGAAATGTCACTTGCATGCTTTCTACAACCTAAGAGATATTCTTCCTAGAAAATTATGTTTTACTGTTTATGACTCGTTGGTGTTGTCTATTCTGAGGTATGGTATCATCATCTGGGGTGGCATGAGTGACACTTATCTAAAAAAACTAGAAATAGTTCAGAAGTCTTTGCTGAAAATAATACTTCGTTTGAAAAAATCTCACAATTCAAAAAAACTGTTCGAGGATAGTCAACAACTCAGTATTAGGCAGCTCTATGTATATGAGACAATTCTAAATCAATTGAAAAAGAATAAAAACCGATTACAGCACTTTCACTGTACAAGGCAGATAAGAAATGAACATCTCAGGGTACCCTTTTTTCAAAAAACACACTTGCAACATAGTCTGTCATACTATGGGCCAAAGTTATGTAACTTACTTCCACTTCACATGAGATTAGGTTTCAACTTGAGAAGTAAGGTTCATAAAAATCACCTAAGAACTTACGTAATTAATAATTATAGTGTATTTGAAAAAGTTTTTTTGTCATCATAGAAATCGTTTCTCCTCCTGCTTTTCTTCTCTTCCGTTTATTATTGGTTTTTATTTCAGTAGTTTATATGGGGATAATCATCTATTGCATTGAAGAAGATGATTAATTCATCTTTAGTAAGGGTGGGTTATGGCAGTGTACAAGCAATTCGCTTAGACTGCCATTCCTGCTTTCTCTTATATATTCATGATTTGTATCTCAAATGTATTATGGTTCTAGATGAATAAATTGAATTGAATTGAATTGAATAAAATAAGCTGTGATATCAAAGATAAACCATGAATCTGTAGGCACTACACGAAATAAAGCACATAATCATAAGACACCTCTACTTTTCCACTCATTAAAAGCTGATGTTCGTTTATTGTACTAGCGCTCAAGGGTTCAAAACTTCACCACCGAGGCGCTGGCATCTACGCAGAAGTTCCCAATTGTCATTCGATTCTAGTATGACGTATGTCAAAAATTTAACAAGCAGACTCCCCTTAAGCACCAAATGGGACAGGTCCCACTTGTTTTCGAAATGTCACAAATGTTGTACCCTCGTTACTAAGGAGCTAGCCGCGGCCTACGATATTTACATTGACCTATTATACTATGGACTCCTTGTCACGTGACTTTTTAGAAGAAATCCGAGGCAATCTCCATAAGAGAAAGAAAGACTCATACAGTTCCCGTTAAACGAACAGAGAGGATCCAACTTAGGGCACTGTCAAAAGCACGTGTTGGAAACAAAACAATGTTGTTATATAAACACCATGATATTGTCATAGTTTTGTGAGTAATACTGAATGAAACTAGTGTATTTTTTTGCAAAAACTATTTGAGCAGATATCCTAGATTAAAAATATAAAGTTTGGGCGAATTCCGTTAAATATTTCTGAAGTTGAGTTTGATCTCGGAAATGTTTAAAAGTCAAAGGAGTCTTAATAAGGAATGTTGATTTTTTCACTGGTTTCCAATCCGTTAGAGTAAATATTGGTTTTAGTGTCAGAAAAGAGAATAATCATGCTAGGTTTTCTTATGAAATTTGTAAATGCAGGAATTTCCATGGTGTTGGAATTCGGAGTAAGTATTCAAAAGGGGAATTCTATACCATTGTCGAACTTGATGAAAGAAAACACTTTTGGTGTTGTAGTTTATCACTGCAATCATTCATTTCTCAGTCGGCTTTCACACTCACCACTAAGGAGAACCTTCTCTCATCCAGTATGTATATGTAAATTGGATTGACCGACCCCCTCAACTTTGGTCAGCATGTTTTATTGATTGAATTTGATCATTTGGATATTATTCGAAGGTTTTGAAATTCCAGGGCTGAGATCATTAATCATGGTCAATATTTGTGAAATTAGTAAATTGAATCTTTAAATTTTGAATCAACTACCTCTGTGGGATTGAACTATTCCATAAAATTAATTTCATAGAATTTAGAAAAATAAATATGAGGTTTATCCTTCCTTTATTCGATGAGATATATCTACATATAGACATTATAATAAATAACAAGTTTTAGAAAATAAATCACTTGATAAAAAGAAAACATTTTAATATACATATGTTCATTCTTTTGATATATAATAATACACAAAATAATACAACACAATAATCCAAAGAATACAGCATGTAGCATATGTTAGAAAAAGTGTTAGCTGAGGTTTGGGGTACTATAAATATTATATAAAAGATAGGGAAAAAACCTCAGCAAAAAAACCCTAGACCCCAGTAGAATGTTGTGTCTGTTCAGACTAATGAGCTGCTACATTCCAACAATGGAGGACATCTCTTCTTGTCATAAACATCTGTTGAAAAAAAAAACAGTAGGACTTCTCCAAGATTCTCGAAATTCAATATCAATGTGTAAAAACCTTTTTTCACAGTCTGCTTTCACACTCACCACTAAGAAGAACCTCCTCTCGTCCAGTATGTATATGAAAATTGGATTGATCTCTCTTGCCTCTGGTCCTCTTCTCTAATGGTGCTCAATGTTATCCTTCAAGGGATGGTTCAGCTGTCCTATTCCCTGCAGTTATTCATAATAGGCAATGAAATGTCATAAGAAAGTTGAGAGATAACTTCAACATACTTTTCAGATATGTGTCCTATAGGTCAACTTCTACAAAATCTCCTACATACACAGGAACTGATCTTTCTCTAAAGAAGGAATGAAAGAAGTTGGAGAAAAATTATGTAAGGCAATTATTCTTTTATAAAATGTTTTTTATCTAGTATGAAGGCAAAATTTCTCATTCACCTTTTCTTGATATTGGTTTCTTCTACCTGGGGCTGCACATCCTGAATCTCGTGTGAATTAGGTTGTATGTCTACTGGTGAGATACAGAGCGATTCTTTTTCTCCTTTATCCATGAAAAAGTTGGGGCTTTCCAAAAACGGAACTACTGCAAAAAAAAATTAACAAGCAACTGAAGGATACAACATTGTTCATTATAATTAATCTGCGAATTACTACTGAATTTATCACAAAGAAGTTCCACGAATTCTATAAATATGAACCTGTCCTACCATCTGCAGTTGTTGAAATTATTCCTTTCTTTCTTTCCTTTCTCTCAGATGTTGTAGGAAATATGAAGTAAAACAAAGAAGGAACAGCATCTTTTTTGAGAATTACAGTCCCATTGGGGTTCACACAGTGATCTTCTTCTCGAAAATGATTACTCAAATTTTCGATATTGAAGAAGGTTCGAAATCAGCCCTTCCTACAGCATCAATCCATTTTTTCCCCAAGCTCTCGAGTTTTGGGAACCTGTAATTTCAATAAATTCATGGAGGCTACTAATCGAAATATAAAAAGAGAATGCGTTCCTATACTTACGCATGAAATTTCAAATTGGTTCCTTTTTTATATCTGGCAGTTCAGTTATATGCAACACAACTATCCGCCATTATTATTAATAGTTCTTAAAAGAACTTTGAAAGAATTATCTTCAACCTTCAGAATAAAAATTCTAATCAACACAAATCCAGCCGTTCAAATAGATCGTGAACTTCGAAAGTTTAAAATAACTTGGTTATGTTTATGTGTTTGACAGTGCCCTAAATTACTCCATCTCATTCAGAAGTCCACTTTCTCTCTCTAGAAAGACGTCCATGTATAATAGGTCAATGGATATTTAACAGGCCAGAATGTTGCCTTAAAACGCGACGTTGCCTATTGGGCTCGAGGTGTTAAGCATGCTGAGGTGTTACACGCCAGTTGCAGGTTTCAGTTCTGTGAGGAAGGTCGGAAGGTGTGAGAGTAAAAGCGTATCCAAAATTCGACAGGGAAGCGTGTAAAGAGGTTTGTGTTTTTTCGCTATGTGCGTGTGATTGGTTTTTTAATCAACAAAAAAAGTGAAGATAAGTGTTGCAGTTGCAAGATCAGTGTGTATCGGTTCATCATTGAATTTTTCGACTTTAAGTGTTCATATCTGGAAGGAATAATCAACAGGGAGGTTTTTCATTTTAATATTTATTAAAATTTCATTTGGAAATCTTAGATTTGAGTACTCTGCCCCGATTGCAAAAGCAACTATAAGTCCACTAATGAGAAAAGAAGGTGTTAGTATTTAGAAGTTAGAAAATGGCTAAACGCAATTCATAGAGAAAGTAGTTTTAAAATCAACGAAGACAATTTAGTTTGTATAAAACATTTTGGAGATTCCCATATTTTGAAAAATAACTCTTATCCAACCGCCTAAGGTTCAGTCGTTCAGTTATAAATATACCGCGAAAAATTCCTAAATTAACTACTGATGATGCATTTCCTTCAATTTTTCCAAATCAACTGAGTTACATGACGTCTTCAATTACTCCAAAAAGAACTGATCCTGAGGTATGGAGACAAAAATTAGTTGTCCATTATGATTATGCTTACATCGATTGCGACAAACAAGATCAGATCGATTCATTTTCAGACTTTGGTGGTCATTTCAAAGACAAGGCAATTTCTCACTTCTTTTCCAACGTTGAAGAAAAGGACACTGCTCAATTCTACAATATAAATTTCAGAGAGACGTTTTGAAATGTTTATTTACTTGAGATATTTATCACGACAAATTTAATGTTCACTATGTCAGCAGGTTTCTGAAATTATCTTGAACAAATTTCCCAAAATTTTGAGTAATATCTTCCTTAATAATTATTCTATAATGGTTAGTGATAGAATCCTAAGAACTGCTCCTTCCGACAGTAAATTACTAACTTTTAGTCGTCAGTTATCAGAATTGTTTTTATTTATTCAGACTTTATTATAGGATTTATTTTATGTTCAAAAAAAATATGTTCAGAATTGAATCATTTTCGATAGCGAAATAATATTTTTTTCCTCTTCTGATATTCATCCACCTATTTTATTCGCTTCAGAAAGTAAAATAAATTTCATTCTGATTGTAATTTTGTGGAACTCAATAACACAGCTACCTCCTCGTGGTGAGTTCTGGATTATTTGCGATAAAATATTGAGAAATTATTCGCAAATAAACGAAATGCTGTTTTGTTTTCCTCCCTACAGTTCTTTATTACATTGTGAATTGAAATAAATTCGAAATTATATCGAAAACAGTGCGAATTGCACAAGAAAAACGTATACTGTCTATATCTACGCGTACCACTAGACACGCTACTCGTAACAACGGCAACGTCTAACCTTCCGGCCTGTTAGATTTAGTAGGCCGTGAGCTAGCACTCCTTATATTTTGATGTTCTGTGTTTCAGAGTATAAAGATGGGAAACGAAGCGACTACAGTGATGTCATCGACATCTGTTTTTCAAAAGTAATCGGGTTATGGTTAAAATATTTAATTAGGGTCCATTCGGCATAAATTATATAGAGATTATTAGTAGGCCGTTGTTAATTTTGAAAGAAATACTTGAATAAATATTTCTGCTGAATGATGATTGTATTTTCTCGCGCATTTTCCACTGAAATAATTCGAAATCTACAAGAGTAGCACCTAGCTCACTCCATAATCTTGGTTTGTGTGTTTTTCTGTTATAAATTTTGTGTTAAAAACTGGCCGACATTCGAAATGCATGGTGATTAATTGCAGAAATAATAGAAAGAATAATCTTGAATGTGCATTCTTTTCATTACCAAAGAGAATGGAAATGTAAGTTTTGAAACTCGTATAATGTAACTGTCTTTTTCATTGCTTTTTATTCTCAGTATTGTCAAATGGATAGAGGTTTCGGGCCAAAATATATTGTTCTGAATAATTTGTTTGCGAACCGAATTTTCTTCGGTCATTAGATTAAAAAGATCCACTCATAGAGGCAATGGTGGTCAGAAGATCGATTTATAGAGGTGGTGGTTCTCTAGACAACCCTTCCAGCAGTTCGTCTCATCTACTAGACCCTCTAGACTCATTGAGGTTAAAATACACTGGGTAAGATATGTATGAATCGGGTCCAGAACAACTGTTTGACTTATGGAAGTTCGATTTATTAAGAGTTTATTTATTTATTTATTTCAACATACAAAGTATGAATATACAGGAAACCCCCATTTAGATAAAAATACAATTGTAATTAAAAAAAATACATATTCCAGCATAACAAAGCGAAAACAAAATAACAATAACAAAAAAGTATACAATATGGTCATACTATTGCTTGCCATAATTCCCCCTTGAATGCATAAATCGAACAAAAGAAGTTAACATTGATCTCATTGGCAGATATCACAGATCGGTTTGCAAAAAAATTTAGGCTATAATTAGTTCTATGCACATAAGTATTGAACAAGGGCCTATGTCTGGTAGAACGACTCGGAACTCTTAAATGAACTAACTCAAGTAGTCTGGGGCAATCCACACGGCCATGCAGAATTTTATAGAGCATTAATAAATCAGCCACACGTCTTCTTGCTGACAAGGATTTAATGTCAAAAATCATACTCAGATAATCCGAACTTCTGGCAGGCTCACCAGATCTGTAAGCAAGGAAACGCACAAATCTCTTCTGAACCCTGTCCAGCATGGTAACGTCACAATTATAAATAGGCGACCAAACGACAGAACCATACTCCAAAACAGTACGAACCAGGGAGTAGTACAAGATCTTCAATGTACTCACAGAAAATGCTACAGAGTTTCTCATAATAAACCCCAACATACGGAATGCCTTCGACTTAATAGCAATCATATGTTCCTTGAAGGTGAGCATACCATCAAACATGACTCCTAGGTCACGAACGGTTGTGACGCGCAGCAAATTATGACCATTGATAACGTAGTCATGACTAACAAATGTCCTAGATCTATGGAAGGTAATAACATGGCACTTGTTCAGATTCAACTGCAAAAAGTTCCTGACGGTCCACTCGTAAAATTTATCCAGTTCAACTTGAAGTGACCTCGAGCTCTCCGAATTAATTATCGTATTGAAAATCTTGACATCATCCGCAAATATCAAGAAACATCCAGACAAGCAGTCTTTGACATCATTAACGAATAAATTGAACAATAGTGGTCCTAAATGGGAGCCTTGCGGTACTCCAGATGTAACATGAATCGACCGAGAATAAAAGTTTTTATATCTCACTATTTGAACCCGACCAGAAAGAAAGCTTCGGATCCACGATAAAAGAGAGCTGACAATCCCCATAGCCTCAAGTTTGGATATAAGCAAATTGTGGTTAACTCTATCGAAGGCCTTCGAGAAATCTGTATATATGGAATCTACTTGGTACCCTTTATCGAAACTGTTTATGATATCATTCGAGTACAATAGCAAGTTGGTCATTGCAGATCGGCCCGAACGAAACCCGTGCTGTTCATCTATTAAGATATGGCTACAATGCCATGATAAGAAACCACAAATTAAACGGTCCAATATTTTAGGGATAACCGACTGAATCGAAATACTTCTGTAATTGGTAACATCATGCTTAGGACCCGATTTATAAATAGGTGTTACGAAGCTCGACTTCCAATATTCCGGGAAGTGACCCGATCCAACCGATACATTGAAGAGCGAACATAAGGGTGCAGAAAGCGAGCTCACGCACCGCTTTAAAATAATCGCAGGTATACCATCAGGCCCAGATGAAAAATTTGACTTGAGACCATCAATCAGATCATAAACTTCCACCGGTGAAAATCGACATGAACTTAAATTAAGGTTACCACTGCTGCACATCTCCGGAGGAACAACTTGATCAGAACTATATACATCAGAAAAAAAATCAGCAAACAAATCAACAATTTCCTGACCATTAGATGCGCAACAATCATTTAAGATCATATTATTAGGAAGACCTTTTTCATTTTTTTTTGAATTGAGATAGTTCCAAAAATACCTAGGATTCGTGTTTATATTCAATTCAATATTTCTCAAGTAATTGGAGTACAAACTATCATTCAATCCCTTGCACCGGAAACGTAACTGCCTAAATTTTTCAAGATCTTCTACTTTTCCGAAACGTTTATATTTTCTATGAAATTTCTTTTTTAAGTTCACATATTGAATTAGTTGGGCATTGAACCAAGGAGGATAGCCTGAGCTCTTCTTAATTCTAGAAGGAATGAACTGAGCAATACCATTATAAAGGTTGTTGTAAAATTTCGCCACAGAATAATTAATATTTGCAGAGTCAAAAGACCAGTCACAATAGGAAAGAAAAATATTAAGTCCTACATAATCACCTCTGTTGTAATCATACAGCACATCTTCATAATATAAATTATTCACGACACAACTCCGTAACGAGATAACAAAGTCCAAAGCGTTGTGGTGAATACCATTGTCTTGCAGTCGGTCTACAGCCAAGGTAACATTCACCGAGATATCATTTGAATACACCAAATCAAGAAAGATGTTCCTAGAATTAGGTATTCTGCATAACTGGTGCAAATCCAAAAGTTTCAGTGTATCATTGAAAAACACAGCCGAATGATCCTCGCTACACAACACGAACTCACCGTCCCGCCACTCACCACCAGGTACATTATAGTCACCACAGAGATAAAGTCTCAGATCAGGAAAGCTGAGGCAGATCTCCTCCACCGCCAGAGCATGGTCCGAGTAAACATTTACAGAAGAATTTGGGGGAATATATGTTCCTCCCAAAATGAACATGCTCTTACCAGTGGATATCTTCACAAAAAGGTGCTCAACACTCCTGAAAGAATGGTCCAGTAAAACAGCACACAAAGTTGAGCGAACCAAGATTAATACACCGCCTCCCCTACGCTTTGAATTAGTCTCCGGACTTCTATCCAACCTAAACACACTGAATTGGGACGGGGAAATCTCGGAATCAAGGATGGCAGCATCCAGCCAACTTTCAGTCAATACTATTACGTCATAAACAGCATGATCCAACAGTGAACTAATGTATTGCAACTTGGTCCTTATGCCACCCATATTCTGGTAATATATTCTGACAGAAATGGGGGCGCCGCCTAGTTTTCCTGAGTTCCACGATCATCATTTTGTGTAGCTTGTACTATTTCCGGAACTCCTCTCGCAAACTTTATTACTAAATCTTTCTCGCCGGACTCAAGACGTCGCTTGAGCTCTCTTCGAGTATCATTGTATTGAGATCGCTGCAAATCAGTTTGGTCAGCAAAAAGTGAAATTTTCTGCCGGCTAGAATCAATTATTGTACGCTTCTTCTTTAAAACTTTCAATGCAACCTCTCTACTGGAAAGAACCACTCTAGTTAGTCTATCCTTATTTCCCTTCTTTCCCAGTCTTACATTTTTAACTATTTCATGAGAGGAAACATCAGCGTGATTCAGAAGAGAGGCCACCAGTTCGGTGTCATGCTTAATTCTCAAACTCAAATTTGTATCATTAGATTCAGGTAAGTTGGTGATGATAATATTTCTTGACTTATGAATTCTTTCATTAACTTCCGAAGTGACGGTCCCAATATCCATTGCTCTCATCTTCTTCAAATTCTGTACCTCATCCTTCAAGAATTTTATCTCATTATTAAGTTCACAATTAATCTTCAACTGGTTTTCGAATTTCTGCAGCAACCTCGTGTGTTTATCTTCAATACAGTTAAGTTTTGCCATTATGTCTTCTAAAGATACACCACCTGTATTCCCTCCTGAAGCAGTTGTTGTCTGAGTCTTCACGGTCTCCTCATCAGCACAGCAGTCTTCACATGACCATACCGTTTTTCCTTCTTTAAGTTTCTCAATTATACTCAAGTCCAAAGTGACGCACGCCTTGTGAAACCATTCTTCACAATCATGGCACTGCAACCTGTTGCATTTCCTTCCAAGTCTCTCCTTACAAATACTGCATGACATGATTATTGGCGGACAGAACACTCAAATGCAGTGTGAAACAAAATGTATCAGTACTTCGCCTCAGATGGAATCAACGAGTCTGTCAACAAACGATGGAACAGATGTGTGTTCACAGATATGAAATATCGATGATGAGTAATCTAATCCAGCGATAAGCCGCTATATTAACTCAACTACCCGCTTTTTAAACGGAAAAATCGATCAAACAATAAATCACCTCATACACAACAACGGCATATACAACTGCGGAGAACAAAATAACTAAATACCATCAAAAGGAGACGAAAACTGGGGAAGATTATAAATCACGTCTTACCCATATGACCGTTATACTGTTTGTTGACTATATGAATATTGTGACGTATTTTTGAATCTTTGTTGTTGCAAGAATATTTGAAAACACACTGCGAACGGCTGCTTTAAACCGGTGAGCAATTAAGGATGGATTCTAAAAGAATTTGAGTCCTGTATAGTGATGCATGGGCGCCAATTGGTTAATATTAGTAAAAGTAAAAGAAATAATTTTGTCAATCGCTAATAACCAATAATTATCGATGAGATAAGTTCCTAAATAAAATCAATAAAAATCATGTACAGACAGTTTATTTTTGAGGGTTGTTCCTTGCACGTGAATAACTCCAATTCTCCTTGTGGGAAAGGCTGCCAAAGGACTGTTTTCTGTGATTGGTGTTGAAAAGCTATTGGTCGTTTGCTTCAAAAATAAGACTTTCTTCGATAGATACCCGACGAAATCATTTACTGCTTCGTCCAGATATGAGGAATCAATAATCACTATTGTGCGGTGAAAATAAAAACCCTGAAACAATAAGTTCTAAGAACTTGTTTTCGAATGCCAACATGGCCGTTCGACATAAATCAATTTTGATGGAAACTCACCTTCAAAAAGGGTTTTGCTAAGTTCCAATGACTTACGATGAACGTAGACTCTAATTTCGATATTCTAATTGAACTTCCCAGATCAGATCCAGCGAGAAATTATTCAAAAAGATCGACAATTAACAAATCCCTTTACAGGTTCTACTCTAGGTGAAAATCAAAAATGGAAGTCCCTTCCTTCAAATAATTGAATTCTAAATTTTGAATTGATAAACGCGACATCTGGCCGAAACAGAAAACGACAACGCTGAACGAAGAAGAAACCTGTGCTCGGAGATATGATAAAAACATATTTTGAAAAATCGAAGTTAGATGGCGCTAATGACAATGTTTGGATAATTTAAAATAATATAATCATAAATTCCT